>JAGPOW010000304.1:37767626-37857841 GCA_030014935.1 Caiman crocodilus
GGTGCAGCTGTAAGATCTGGGAATGCTGATGGCTCTGTTGTGGGGTGTAGTAATAGTGGGGGTGGTGGAGATGTGTTGGCAGGTTTTGCATTTCTTGTCATGGCAGTCTGGATCCTTTTGGTGTGTTCTGGGCTTGAGGAAGTTTGCTTCTGGTGATGAGGTTAGTGAGTTTCGATGCTTGTTTGAAGGCTAGGATGTGTGCTTTTGGGAAGATCTTTATAAGAATAGGGTCTCTTTCTAGTATGGGTTGCAATTATTTGAAGATTTTCCATACAGGTTCAAGGGAAGGGTGATATATCATAACCAGCGGTGCACGATTTGTGGGGGGGTTTCTTCTGTACTGCAAAACTTCATGTTGTCTTTAAAAACAGAGCTTCTAGTTCCAAAAGAATAGTTCTTTGGAGATGTGAAGGGGGATGAAGTTTTGTCTCCCATGTGCAGTGTAGTGCCAAGTGCGAATCAGTCAGAGAAACACAGCTTCATTATAGCATATTTTCTATAGGAGATCAAAATAACTGCCTTACAAAAAATACTACAGCTTGCACCTGATTGTATTCTGCGCTTCTGGACGTCACTAAATTCCACCCCTCATAATTTCTATAGCAGCTAAACACAGGTGCCAGGGCCTGCACTAGATTACCGAGTTGCATCACAGAACTGGAAGGGACCACAAGGGCCATCTAATCCAAAGGTTCCCAACCCCCAAGCCAGTACCAGGCCACAAAGGGCTGGCTACTGGTCTGCAGCATTGGAATTCCAGAAGTGACTGGCATACAGCGGACCAGCAGCCAACCTTTTTTTATACTGAACCAACCCTTTTTTACTGAGTATAAAAAAGGATTGGTTGCTGTACTGCAGTATGCTGGTCACTTCTAGACTGCAGTTTGCAGGTCCACAGTCTCATATTTTGCCAGTCCACGATCTAAGAAGGTTGGGAAGCCCTGATCTAATCCAACCTTCCAACCAGATGCGAGATGTGCTGTTCTTAAACCTTCCCTGACATATGCCTGCCCAGGCTCTTCTTCAAATCCTCCAATGAAGGAGACTCCACAACATCCCTAGGAAGCTTATTCCATTGTCCTGCCATTCTTACAGTTAGGAAGATTTTCACAAGATTCAATCTAAATCTGTTTTGTGACAGTTTAAAATCCATTGCCATGTGTGCTGCCCTGTGGGGCAAGGGAGAACAATATTTTTCCATCTTCTTTATGGCAGCCTTTCAAATATTTGAAAACAGCCTTTCAAATATTTGAAAAATGTTAGCATGTCTACCCTTAATCTCCTGTTCTCCGGACTGAACATACGTTTTCTCATATGGTTTGTTTTCTAACCTGTTTATCATCTACTTCCTTAAATGGATTCTCTCTGGTTTCTCTACACCTCTTTTTAAATGTGATGCCAAAAACTAGACAAAATACTAGTAATATGAACAAGAATGGTAATATGGACTATCACCTTCTATGTTTTGCATACAATGCTTTTATTAATGCAACCCAAAAGAGCATTTGCTTTACCTTCCCCAAAAACTTTGGGAACCCTTGACTTAAAGAGTATATATATTATTCCATTCAGGATGTTATTCCACTATTTAGGACAACAATTTAACAGAAGCAGCTCAAGAGTTTAATTCCATTGAATCAAAAGTTGAATTCCTTGAACTTTGCAGGCTAAAACTCAAATCAGAGCCTCAGCATCTGTTCCACATCTGAACCATTTTTCCCAGGTCCAGAACAAACAGCCCAATTCTCATTTAAAAGGAAACGATGCCACTACTCAGTGAAAGCAGGTCACAAAAGCCGTCCAGAATAAGACAAAATCAATCTTTAGAGGGTTTCCGTAAACAATTTAGCCTCTGTTGTATTCCACAACCTTTCCCAAGGACTGTGGTCCTCCAGCCACATTGGTACGTGATTTCTGCATCTGATTCTCCATTTGTCTTGCAAGACAGATGATTGGCAACTTTCAAATAAATAAATACAGATTAATGAACTTTCCAATACCTAGCCACTTCACATTTAGTGATCTTGTATTTCTATCCCTCTTTCAGAACAGACATTCCATGGTGCAAACCCAATCACACCTTGTACAAGTCTATATGACACTGCAAGAGTTTCTCACCTTCATTACATTATCTAGGATCATAAATTACAATGCAAATTCAGCACAGAAACCTACTGGTTGTCAGAACAAACAGGACATAACTAAAGTTACCTTTCCAGGATCATAGTTAGCACCGGTGCGTTAGCTAAATAGGAACTGAATTACTTTCTCCGATGATTTCATTCGCATATGGGGAAGAGGTGTTTTGTGCGGTGGAATTTGACAGGGATTTGGGGTGATAAATATTTATCATTAATTCATGGCAGAATATCATTTCAATCTGTGACCTAATTCAGAGATATTAATATTCTTCTGCATTTTGCAAAAATGCCTAATTAAAACTATTTACAGAGACAGTCAGATGCTCTTCCCATGCGGGGATTAATTGACTTTACAATATCTTCAAAACTTTCCATTGTGAAACCTGCAGATATTGCAGTGGGCTTCTGTCAAGTAAAGAGAAGAATAAAAGAGAAAGAATAAAACAAAGAGAAGAATAAAACCTACAAGAGTCTACAGACCATTACAAGAGCAACTGTGTGCATAAGAAAATAAACAACAACAAAAAAGACACTAAAAGATAATGATTTATTTTCCTCATCAATGGGTTTTTCCCTTCTGCAATTATTTCTGAGTGAAGTGAAATTGTAAATAGCTTTTTTCCACTAAATAATATTTAGAAAATTATTTTAGACAGCAGCAGAGAGTAGCTTTGGGGGCTTCCCTGAGCATTTAGGGCACAGATGATTAGCTCAGGGCAAAGTTCTGCAACTAAGTTCACTAAGGCAAAAGCACATCGTAGGGATGACCGAAGAAGGCAGACTGTCACATTCAACTTTCACAACAAAAAGCTGCTCACTGGAACTGCACAGGTGCTGCAGGTCAGAATACAGGTGTATTGCCAGGGATAGGGAATACAAACTAAACAATAAAAGGACTTGCAATCCCAGACTGAAAGTATTGCCCCATCTAAGAAGTAGAGATTACTACAAAAATATGTAGCTATTCCTAAAGGCACAGCAGAGGTGCATGAGCTAATCCGTGTAGAAATTAAGAAACAGAACAGCCATACATGGGATGCATCAGATCTGAGCTGCATTAGAAGAACAATGGGAAAGAACCTAAAACTGGAACAAAAAAGAGCACTGAATGGTACTGGCAGAGTTGCACAGTATATGCCTGCATGATGCCAGGATCAAGCTAGTATTTTCTCTCCCCTCATAAGAAAGAGAACAGAAAAGCTGGACGATTTTACTACTGCCTTAGCTTGCATCAAAACTACTTCCCTTTCCATGTAAGATCTCACACAACTGGAGTTGTTAGTTGCTACCCAGTTTGAATCCAGTCCCCCATTCAAAAGAGTCTTTGAAACTTCTGTATAAAACATTGGTGTATACCTAATCTACTACACTACTGGCTGGTTTTCATAGAGATACAGCAGTGATACCAATATGCCAGTGTGCTACCACAGTTAGATGGCAGCTCCTTTAGTAGTATACTTTTCATTGAGGTATACCTGTACCAACTCGTTCTATGACTTGCTGCAAGCTACTACCTTAAAGGAGCTCAGGCAGCACTGAAAAGCTGCCATGTAGCCAATACCTTGATTGCTTTTAAAAATAGAGAAGGAACTCTTAGACAATATATCGCTTGGGCTAGGGACAGAAGCCACACGTAACCCAGTTTAAATTATTGGAAACTGGTGTAAACCTGTAACAGAGCAAATGTTCAGTGCACATAAACCAGCTTCAAAAAGTCTGAAACTGGTTTAAGATAAAACTGGTTGAATGTAGTATCAGAGTTAACTGATGTAAGTCAAACTGGTTTATGCAACTTCTGTCTCAGACTCCTTCCTGGTTCAAGTTAAACCAGAGTCCCCAGCATCCCAGCATTTTGAAGCCTTGGGCTGGGCTGCGCTGTCTGCTCCAGAGAGAAGGGCTGGTCCTGCCACTGCTCCCTAGCTGGAGCAGTAAGGACTGTCTCAGTGGTCTCACTGGCTGGCTCACTGTCCCCCAAGCAAACCCTTGCTGGTGTCTGGGGCCACGGAGGGGGTTAAACTTTCCTTCCGCTGAGTATGGAGCTGCCCTGCCCTGCCCAGCTCTGCTCACTTACTGCTGGCTGTGACTATGGACTACAAATCCCAGAGGCACCTGGAAGCAAGAAGAGGAAGGGAACATGCAACCTATTCTAGCTCCATGCCAGAGTGCCCAGCTTTGGCACCCCTACTCCTGGCTACTGGCCTGAGCCAATGCAGGCATGTGGCTGCATTTCCTGAATCAAGAACAATTGTCTGTTCATGTACTTACTGATTCAATCTTTGCAGTTTAGACTAACCTGCAAAGACTGAATCAATTCAGTTTGGGGCTTTTTGACAGTCTGTACTTAGCCCTTGGGTATAGACAGATGTCACAATTGTATTAGTATACATACAAGTTGTTAGCATGCAGCTGTTAAATTTGTATGATACAGAACAAATACAAGTATAGGACAGCTGTTCTAACTTTAACCCTGCTTCATCCTGACTCAAAGTAAGGGTGATCAATTTAACTTTTATTGCTATTGTATTGTACTCATGTAGCACTTAGATTCTAAGGGCTACTGTGCACTCCTCAGTAACAACTCCCACTCCTCTCTTAAAGTGACTAAAATGTAGGTTTCTCTACACTTGCTGAAACAAGCACATCACAAGTCATTTTGTGGAAAGCAACATATGTCATTATTTAGACTGCAATCATATTAAGAATAGTTCCAAGAATAAATCTTTACACATATGGCTTTGACCCTTCAGGACCTTCATATGTGGCATAACAAGAAGTCTCAAATTGTTGCAATGCAGCACTAGTGCAAGGAAAGGATACTCATGATCTTAATTTAAGTGGTCATATCCCCAATCTATGTGATAATGAATCTCAGTTCCGCTGGGGCCTCATCTTTTCCCTTTCTACAGAACAGAACAGAACAGAAAAGATAATATAGGGCAAGGAACAAGTATATCTGTTGGGACATCAGCTTCAGCATGCTATGAAAGTGTTCTCCGTCTCACCTCTCTTACCTAGTAGTGTTTTTAGCTAATATCCAAGTCAAATTCCAATTTGAAAAACCATATTCTTCCTACTCAAACTGCTGTCCATTGTTGTTACATGTTTTTAAAGAACATCCAAGTTCTACCTCAGAAGTGGATGCATGTCAGGGCAGGATGATCAGATCCTTGCACAAAGATAGCAATGACACAATATTGGGGTCCTTCAGTAAATGTAGCAGAATATAAACTAAGATAGTTTTTAATGAAAAACAAAAGGCTGAAAATAGAGACATGGCATTTCTGACCTTTCGGCATGTCTTCTGAATACGCAGTGGCAATTTGAGAACGCACATTTTTTTGCATTTCACTATGCCAGAAAGGATGAATTTGGCCATCAGAGGAAATACTTAAAGCTGTCAGGGTCTTGTTACTTGTTGCGCTTTGAGTTGCTCAAATGTTGATCGGTGTAAGTGCTAGTTTGAGTTATGAGCAGTCACATCTTATAAAAAAGTGACCTTGGCTGTGCCCCACCTGTGCAGCTGCGACTTGCCACTCAAGGGCTGGTGAGGAGGGGCCTAACTAGGAGCTACAGTAGCTGTGACTTGCCACTAGTGGGCTGGTGAGCCAGGACAGGCTGCTATCCCTGCTCTAGGTGGGAGTGTGTAAGAGATGGGTTGGAGGAGGGGGAGAAGGAGAGGGGGTGGAAACATGAAGCTGGGAGGCAAACAGTTAATGGGATGAGGGTGGGCAACGAAATGGGAGGTTGAAATGAAATGGGGCGGGGAAGGGTGATGAAATTAAGCAAGTCTGAGACTTAAGATAAAATGAAGTAAAAAAAAATTGACTGTACAAAGAAATAAAGTGGAAATAAATCAAATACAGTCTCATATTAATAAACTGGGATTTGGGATTGAGGTATGGGGGGGGTGCTGGTCATATTTCCCAGGGTGGCTGGGAGGTGGGAGCAGTGAGGGAAGACACTTTTGAAGGACCTACTACCCCTGCCCTGGGAAGGAAGATCAGCTCATGGGGACCTGATCTGGCCCCCTACCTTGTTCTTCCTCACCCCCCCAGACTCCACTCCTAAACCCATCCATGCACTGTGACCAGGCTATCTGGCCTGTGCTCTGCAGGTTGTCTGCATGGGGTACCTGGGGTGGAAAGGTTCCCCCCCCCCCCTTGGGAGCAGGAGGGGGAGTTGGCTTGGTGCCAAAACTGCGCCCTGGGCAGCAGAGCTCAGGGAGTGGAAAGTTTGTCCACACAGAACAGGAGTCTAAGAGAGGGAATACTGCATCCCGGCATGCTGGAGGACTACAGCTGGGGTGGGTCACCTATGGGGAGTGACCACACATTAATGGAACATGAGCTGAGTAACACAGATCAGAGATAAAACTACTCTTGAGTGGCATAATTTTAAGCCACCTAAAGCATGCTTAAAACTAGTTTCAGGTGTTAATGTGTGGACAATCCAGGGGTTAAGAGCTCCAGAAGCTGCCTAAAATGAATGCATGACAAGGCCCTCAGCTTGCAAAAAGGTTATACCAGTTCTCTGAAATATTAATGATAAATAATTACTTCTGTGAAGAACCAGGCTTTGACTTTTCTTTTTTTCCTTTTTAAAAATACTGATCTTTATTTCTTATAACACTTCTTTCATTTTGTTCTCTTTGAACAGGCAAAAGCATCAGCACCACAGGCAGGGGCCTAGAAGCTAGTGATATACAAGATAAAGGAAATTAAAAAACAGTGGTCCCAATTCAGCAAAGTGCTTCAATGTGTACTTGATTTTCATTGTATTAGTCAGTTCATTGAATGATGTCTATGACCTAAGTACAAACCCCACTGAGCTAAGATAGTTTAAAGCACAGACTTTATGTCAGGCATGCACTTGCCTGTTTTGTTATATTGGGCCCTAAAAAAAGGAAAAGCTCCATTAGACAAGATCACTGACCTTGATGAAGGACTGTCTCTTCTACAAGAGACTTGGTCCAATCTAATTTCTCATGACTCCGGTAATAAGGTTTCCACCACGTTCTCCTGAAACTGTTGCATCCTGGAATACCCTGGCCACCTCATTTTTAAATGATAGGTTCAGTATCCTGAGGGAGCAGGGGATATCTTTGAACAGGTCAGTTAGTCTTCTGTTCCTCTATGCAGACTGCCCTAGAGGATGCCAGCAAGTATTACTGTAGTGTGGTGCTTTTTGAAGTGCACTCACTGTCTATCTGGGCGCTCAAACATCTGAGTAGATATTTTTCCACTGGGAACTGAGAGGAGTCAGTTATGTCAGGTATATTAAACAACTGCCTGGTAACCTCCAGTTACTACAGAACTGGGGCTGGGAGGCCACTATCTTTTCTGCATTCTCTACTATAGCTTTCTAATCCATAAATATCAGCAGAGCTGGTTGAATGTACATGGTGTGAGTAAATAATGAATTGAGAGGATGATTATTATCTCCATGTGGAAACCTGCAGCACCTATATACATCAGGCTACCTTACTGAAAATTACATCTATTAAGCCAAATAAATTACTTGTGTACTGTACTTGAGGTAATCCATAAAGCAATTTACTTCTTCTGCCTTTGCGCCAATCTGTGTTAATTTAGATAATGATAATTGATGATTTGCCACATCAAATGACTGAAATAAATCCATAAAAATTGACCCTATCAATCGGCTCTTTTCAATTAAAGTAAAAACAGCATTAATCACCTGTAGTTGGATGGCCCTAAGAGAGCTTCTGTACCTAAGACCAAACTGATAAGAAGGTCAAGCGATCATCATCTGAAATCTATGTGGAGTTCTCAGCATGCCTGTACACCAACTATTGCTCCAGCTGATAACATACTCAACAACAGCTTAAACCCAACCTGCATGTTGCGAACACCTCTCAGTGATACAATAACCTTGGCTTATTTCCATATGGTAGATAATTGCCCTGTACTAAGTGATAAATTAAAAAGATTAACCAAAGTAGTAACTATAATAAATGTAGCTAATTTAAGAAATTTTAGCTCTATATTATCTCCTCTTTATTGAAATTGAATTAAGAAAGCCTCACTCTGCTTTAACTGATGATAAAACATTAGATAAATAGAGGTTACTTTCTTTTATATGGATTGACAAATAACAATTTATCCTCTAATTATGCAGTTCAAACAGCATTTTCCGCATGGACTGCTAATTCCACATTTATACGGGGAAGTTGGCTTGTCTAGGGAAATAACTGTCCCCCAAAGTAGTAGCTGCTGATGCCTTTAAAGGTTATATTTCATGCAAAACCACCTGGGGATATTCACTGTTTCATCAAGACCATGACAAATTCCCATGATGATGTGGAAAGGGGGGAAAATGGGAGGAGGAAAAGATCAAGGCCTACTTTTCAGTTCATGTAATTCCTGTCATTGTTATCATAAGTGCTTCACATTATATTAAAATGCAATTGTTAAACAACAGTAAAAACTCCTCCAAGCATTAATCACCAAATAATTAAATCTTTCCCCAAGTAATCCATTCATTTTGCAAGCACCCCAGCAAGGAAATAAACCCTAAGGCATGCCCTGAAGTACAAAACAATCAGGTTCTATCAGGACCAGAAGAGAACTCCAAAACCAAAGGCCCTTTCCCTAAACTCTGCGACATCTCCCCCTTTCTGTTTAAACATGGGTACCACCAGCTCAATGAGACTGTCAAGGCAAAAGGGATGAGGGGGAGTTTCTAAGCTACACAGGATCCAACCTTCCTATGGTAGGGCTATCAAACAGAGCTTAAAGCAGTGGCATGCCAAGTCTTATTAAAATCCCCAATGTTGGGCTAAAAATCCATGTTTCCCTGGTAAAATGGCATTTCTCAAGATATGTAGTAATTACATGCTCTGCTAGCCCATAAGCAGGTATAAATTAAAGACTGGGTTAAAATCTTTCGTCTTGGATTGGCAGGAACTGGAACGGTAAAGAGAGTAGCACATTCATCTGAACTTGATAAGGCCATTGGCATTACATTGCAGCTATATGATGGATTTAGGACTGATGGACAAGTGTCACAGGACACAGACAGTGAAGAATCCAGGGGGATGCGGTGATGTAGTTGCACCTCCTTTCAACTGTCTATCCAGTCCATACTCTCCACTGCCAAGAGCTCTGGTCTTGGCCACTAGTCTTCTCCACCATTTGCACCTAATTGGGCAGGACAGTTCAGGAATGAGAACCTCAGGTCCTGGTCTCAGGTTGCATGACTCCAGGAGAACTTTTGTCCCAGACTGGCAGTATCCTGAAGGGATCTGGGTTTTCTGTTCACCACAGAAAACCACAGGAAACAGAGTGGTTCCCCTTCCAGGCTGGCAGTATTCCAGCATGCAAAAGGCTGCTTGGGGTTACCAGGAGCAGTGGGCCCCACACATGAACATGGCCAGCAAGACAGCCAGACAGCAAGGAGAGCAGCCCCCTGCAGGTAATTCTATGCGGGGATGGGAAGATTGAGGACCCCATGGTGAGGGACGGAGTGGGACAGGGTTTAGGGCTGGGGGCACTGCCCAGCCAGGGTGGTGCATGGGGCTCAGGCATGGACTGGGACAGAGCCATGGGCAGGTCACCTGGAGGGGGGTGACTCCCTGCTAGTGCACACACCCTGGGAGGGGACATGGGAGGCATGTGTCCCCTGCAGATTTGTGCACAAGCAAGGGCAGATGAGGGCTCCATGATGTGGGCTCAGAGTTCCCTGCCCTGCTGCCCTACCCCTGGGAGCTCTGCACTGGCCACACCACCATGGCAAGGTACTCCTGCCCACTCAGCAACAGCAGGGGCAGCAATGTGGAGCTGAGAACCCAAGTGTCAAAAAACCCACAACAGAAAAAACACTGCACACCACTTGAAACTGGAGCCTGGCCAGTCAGAGCCAAGCTCCAGCTGCCAACCAGGCTCCACGCACCCAGATCACCACTGCTGGAGCCCCAGGACGCACCCAGGTCCCCATGTTAGACTTCTGATGTCAGCCCAACCGTTGGCTTCAGCCTCCCCTACCCAACCTGGGACAACTTGCCGTGTACCAAAGCGCACATGCAGGTGCATTCCCCAGGGACAAGCAGCAGTGACACAACTAAATGCTGCTGCCATTTGTCCCTAGGGAAATGCACATGCATGTTCAACTGGATGTGCCCCCCCCTGTGTCTGTGAGTTATCTTCTAACCCCCCTTTTCAAAATCTAGATCCACCCCTGGACACAGACTTGGAAGAGACCTCCTGGGTCACTGACTCCAGTTCCTTATTACTGCAGGCAACCACATCATATAACCTATTTTCAGAAATGATCGAGCACTGTTTTAACACTAATTCAGTCTCTTGTCTCCACTGTCTCTTTGGAAAGCAGCTCCAGAACTTTGCTGCCCTCATGGTTACAAACCTTTTAACTTCCAGCCTAAATTTATCTAAGACCTATTGGTTCTTGTGATAACACTGTCCTTTAGCTTAAAATTTCTTTCCTCTCCTTGGCATTTATCATTTGGTGTTTTTACAGGCTGCATTCATATTTCCCCTCACCCATCTGACAGGTTAAATAAGCCAAGTTCTCCATTTTTCTCATCATCCTATTAGCTCTTTTTGTACCTGTGTTGGTCTGAATTCAGCTTCCCTGCACATGGGTGACTAGAACGGTCAACAGTATTCTAAGGAAAGTCTCAATAGGACCTTAAATAATGATCACCTTAATACTTCTCTGAAAATACTTCGGAAATTGGAAATTCTCTGGAAATACAAAACACCTCCGAGAATCATATTTGCCTCTTTCAAACTCTATCACATGTTGATGCTTTTTCAGATGTTAGTACTGCAATACTGGGCTAGAAATCTCAGATGAACAATAATATTTGTAAAATTTCTGATAGCACATGCTTCCAGGTAGAGATACAAAGTTCAGATCTAAATCCAAACTGCCTTGCAATTTGAGTATATTCAGACCCACAGTTTGACTTGGGTCCATCTTTTTCTGGGAATGGGCTAGAAATCAGTGGGAAATACTGCTGATTTATTTTTTATCACTCCCATTTCTCACTTGAACTTAGAGTATAGGACCAGGCTACATACATGTAAAATACTTGAAAAATAGGAATGCAGTCCAACATTTTCTACCCTGGAGAAAAATCTACTTCTTTACTGGAAATGGGCATAGGTTCAAGGACAGTAGAGTACTCTTCATAGCCCCAGAATGGTTTACCCATATATAGCCATTTGAATGCTCTTTCTGAGTAGAAATTCAAATAGAAGAGCATTTTGTTCACGTAAGAAATGCTGAAGAAACCCCTTCATGCTGTTTCTCAGTTACACTGCAGACAATAATATACTGTGTAACCAATGTAGCTTGTCAGCCAGGATCTGACACCAGCCTGCACCTCTCCTTCCTCTAGTGGCTCTTGATATTCAACATGAAGATGGCTCAAGTGCTGCTGGAGAGAGGGAGAGCATGGCTGTGGCATCCAAAGCCCATTCCACGTAATTGCTGGAAAATCTATGACAAGTGACACTTTGTTACAAGGTATAACCAGCTCATCTCTGAAACATGATCAAATTGAATCTTTATTAACCAGGCACTGTAAGTACTTTATTTTACTTTATTCTTCTCATTCTCCATTCCCTTGGATCTGTCAGAGAATTTCCTTCCCTGCAGATTTGAACCAGCTTCACAGAGGGCATAAACCACTACAGTTCTACTGAAAGTTATCTTCACCAGATGAAGATCTTACTTCCCATAACTTTTTCAGCAGGCAAAGAACTACTCCTCCCCCACTATTTCTTGTGGGGCAGAAGCCAACAAACTTCCTATTAATATTAGCATTTTCAATTTTGGGTCAGCCAACTGAAAATACTGACTTTGGGTCTAGAGGGGGGACACATTTGCACTTAAATATATGTTATCTTATATATACGTAACTTATAAATATGTTGTAAACCACAGCAAATTCCACTGGGTTCAGGAGTGAGTTTGAGCAAGTGGATACCCCAGTGTTAACTGGACATATGATTCTTACACCAGCGTAATATATACCAATATAATCTTACCCCTGATTAACCAGGAGTAATTTGAAACCAGACTGGGCTATGTTATGGCAGGATTGGGATTTTAGGTCATCTGCTTGACCCTCTTCTACACCAGTAGTAGACTAATTACAACAATGTAAATGAGATCTATACCCAGGCTGGTGTAAAGCTGAGCTCCCTCGGTGGGTAGATGTGTTTGGTTAAAGTAGGAAAAAATAAATATAAAATAAATGAAACAGTAATGGCAAGCTTTTGAAATTATTTTTAAATGTCTCAAAAATACTTGGAGATATTTAGAAACCAGGAACATCCAAACTGCACTCTTTTAGTCCTTTAAAAAATTAGACTAAGCAAAGTAGTGGGGAATATATTTTAGGGAATGCATTGAATTATATGTTGATGGCTGGGGTAATAATGCAGTCAACTGGATTGGGAGCTAAAAGAGCAAAGTTTTATTTCCAGCTCTATCACTAAACTGTTGTATAACTTTGAGTAAGTCGCTTTCTCTCTGGATGTCTCAATTTCTCCATTTTGTGAGACCAGGATAATAATCCTGCCCTGATGAGACTGAAATCTATTAATAAAAAATGCTATATAAAGCTAGGTATTATTATAGGAGTGTTCTATTTACAGAGAGTCCAGAACTAATGACATTTCTCAATGATCAGGACAATCTTGACGTGTAAAATTTGGAGACACTGTTATTTAAGAAGGTCCCTTTAAGGATGTAATGCAGTCTTTGCCCAAAGCTTCTTCAAGCTCTGCTGTTTATTAGAATGTTACTGCCTGTATTGATTTGCCTTTACTTAGGTGGATGGTATTTTTTCTAAATAAGAGATTTTCCAGATGTTGTATACATTAACAAATGGCCATTGAAACAATCCAATATAATTTGAGCAGCACTAATTCGATTTACTTGTTATCCTTGCTTCAGTTTCTGACTTTGCGGCATCCAGTGTACGTGTCTAATCTAGCAAGTAAATTGTCTTAAATGTTGAAATTCATTCCAGAATGTATCTAGCATCTATTCTTCACATAACTGCAGCAAGTATAAAGCATTTATCAGAAACATCTCATTTTTGTGCCTGGGAGTCAATGAGCTGCCATCAAATGACTGTAGCTCTCTGCCACAGCCCAACTAGGCTGGACTTCCACTAGTGAGCAAGACATGAAAGACTCTAGAGCTTGCTAACAATATCATGAGCCAACGGGTCCCATTGCTCCTGCTGACGTAACAAAATCTTTAAGTTTCTTGACATATGCTGCTTTTGATTGGGGAGAGATACACATTGCACCTGTGAGACAAGTGCAAATTATTTTATAACACTTGAAATTCCCATAGAGGCGCAACAACACGGCCAGGCTCCCAGAGCAGCTACCACACACAGGGCAGGAGTGACTTCTGGGAGCTGCTGCCATCACTGTGACTGCCTAGTTGTGAGAGCAGCCACTTTTCTGCACCCCCGGCACACACACTCAAGGCAGCTGCCTTGGTCACCCCTCCCTTAGATATGCCACTGCATCCCTGGATGCTAGATCATGCCAAAAACTATCACTTACACACCATATGACAGCTCAATAGGCATTTACAAGGTGCAAGTATATAGGACTGAAGCCAAAATTTAAATAGGCAAAACTCTATGTGCCTAAATTTCACTGCTTTCAGTGGGAGTGAGGCACTTCAATACCTTTGCGGTCCTGTGCCTCAGTCTGACAGAGGTTTGACCCTGTTTCCTGTGAGAGCTACCTAATGGTGTAACCATGATACCTTGGCAATGCAGTAACTGAACCCATCACCTAGGATTTTCAGAGGGGAATAAATGGAGAAAGACACTCCCTAAATCCTCTTTCACCCATCCTCTTTCCATCCCTGTTCAATGCAAATCAGCGTGTGACCTGGAAAATGTGTACAAAACAGCCTCCCAACCTTACCTTTCAAGGAGGAAATGCATCTCTTTAGTAAATGTTTCATCATGTCACTGATTTTTTCCTAAACATATGCTATCTCTTATCTGGTTTTCAGGGGAAGAATGTCCTCCTCCCAGACACATAAAGCAACTTGGAGACAAAGCGTACTGCATTCTGTGCCACATTTAGGATCCTCATTGTAAGAGTTAAAAAGCCACCCAACTATTTTAAACAATTCATGCAATAGGAGGACATGTTCACATCCTCATCTAAGTTGAGCTCAGAGTATCTGGTAAGCACAAATCCTTTTGGGGGTATACAAGGCAGGTGAGGGAACTTTCGAGTTACAGAATACCTTTTTAAATAGACATAGGGAAGTTAGCAGGAAAGCAGAATTAATCAGGGCTGGTTTTGTAGGCAGAAAGCTCCCCAAACCAAGCTGTTATTTGAAGAAAGGATTTGCCTGATCCTTCTTGCACTTGTAGTTCTTTCACAGGGTGTAAATTAAGTGGCTTCAATAACATTACTCGGGGCATACACTGCTGGAAAAGGAGAATCAGACCCAATGATCTTATTCCCAGCTCCGATGCCGCAGGAATCCAGTCATGGATTTATAAAATAACTTCCGCGCCACACATCTCTCCATTTTTTCTTTCCCCATTTGTTGAACAAATGAAAAAACCCACTTCCCGTGAAAAGCAGCAGTAATGAAATTATAGCTGTGAAGGTAACCTTGGCCCATTCCAACTCCACTGCATCACAGACTGATGCATGCTGTTCCTGGGAGCTGAACTCTGCAGTGGCCCTGTGATAACCTCATTAATTTTTACTTCCTAAAGGACCAAGCCACCATTCCATCTCATACAGGCCTCCCCATCTTGTGTGTGAGGTTGTTTTTCTCCCCCTCCCTGGTCATCTGTGAGTATTAAATTGACAATGACATTTCATTCAATAGTTAGATTAGCTCATGAGTATTTTTTCTAGGTCTGAAATTAATCTATCACTCCATAAACAAGGAGGAGAAGGAGGCAAGGAACATAGAAAAGAAGATTCTCCCTCAGTGCTCAGATGTAATTTCAAAACAAGCAACTAAATGGAATGAGGATTGCACAGCCAAAGTAACACAGCCCCTGTGTGCTGCCATAGTATTGCCGCTGGGGTGAGTACATTCTGGAGCAGGATTCAGGATGTGTGTGTGCTTTCTGTTTACCACTCTAGCTCAAAATATATGGTGAGCATTTCTGGATTCATTTCCAGCTGTGACAGGGGGGTGCACTATTTTTTAGAGTTGGAGGAAAGAGGCAGAAGGGGGATGGGTGACAAGTTCTTTCCCCAAACACTTTCATTTTCTGGGTGTGTCCAAATCTTTTTTGTGTCTTTACGGAAGTGGGAAGTAATAATTTCATAGGGCTGGAAGGGACCTTGGAAGATCATCAAGTCCAGCCCCCTGCCCAAAGGACAGGAAGTCAGCTGTGGTCATAGGATCCCAGCAAGATAAGCATCCAGTTTGCTCTTGAAGGTGTTCAATGTAGGCGCTTGAACCACCTCCGGTGGCAGTCTGTTCCAGATCTCGGGGGCTCGGACAGTAAAGAAATTCTTCCTTACATCCAGCCTGAAACAGTCTTGTAGTAGTTTATGACCATTCCACCTAGTCGTCATCTCTTGGGGCACTCTAGTGAACAAACGTTCCCCCAGATACTGGTGGTCACCCCTGATAAACTTACAGGTGGCCATCAGATCACCCCTGAGCCTGCACTTTTCCAGGCTAAGGAGCCCCAGGGCTCTCAGCCTATCATCATAGGGTCTGCTTCCCTGACCTGTGATCATGCTTGTGGCTCTTCTCTGGACTCTCTCAAGCTTCTCCACAACCTTTTTGAATTGTGGAGCCCAAAACTGGACGCAGTACTCCAGCTGTGGCCTCACTAAGGCCGAGTACAAGGGAAGAATGACATCCCGGAATTTGCTTGAGAAGCATCTATGGATGCAAGCCAATGTTTTGGTCGCTTTACTAGCCGCAGCATCACATTGCAGGCTCGTGTTCATCTTGTGGTCAATGATGACCCCCAAGTCTCTTTCTTCCTTAGTGCTAGCCAACATAGCACTGCTGAGCTTATAAGGATGCTGTGGGTTTTTCTTCCCAAGGTGGAGAACCTTGCATTTATCAGCGTTGAACACCATCAGATTCTCGTCCGCCTACTTGCTGAGCCTGTCCAGGTCAGCCTGGATCACTCGCCTGTCTTCTGGTGTGGATGCTTTGCCCCAAAGTTTGGTGTCATCGGTGAACTTGGCCAGTCCGCTTCTGACTCCAGTGTCAGCATCATTAATGAAGATGTTGAACAATATGGGTCCAAGGACAGAGCCTTGGGGGACCCCACTGATCACAGGACACCATGATGAATGACTTCCATCAATTACTACCCTCTGGGTCCGACCACAGAGCCAATTTTCCAACCAGTGGATTGTGGAGGACCCAAGGCGACAATTGGCCAGTTTCTCCAAGAGGTGATCATGGGATACCAGACTGAAGGCTTTTTTGAAGTCAAGATATATGACATCAATCTCTTCTCCCTTGTCCAGGTGATAGGTCACCTGGTCGTAGAAGGAAATGAGATCAGTCAAGCAAGACCTACCCACAACAAACCCGTGCTGGCTATCCCTTAAGGTGTTGGCATTGGCCAGTCCATTAAGTATGGCCTCTTTCATAAACTTTTCTAAGATCTTCCCCGGGATAGAAGTCAGGCTAATGGACCTATAGATAGCCGGATCCACCTTCCTCCCTTTCTTGAAGATAGGCACCACATTGGCCTTCTTCCAGTCTTCAGGCACTACACCAGAGCGCCAAGAGTTTTCAAAGGTCTGTGCTAGAGGCTGGGCTATGATGCTTGCCAGCTCCTTGAGTACTCTGGGGTGAAGATTGTCAGGGCCAGCTGACTTGAAGGTATCCAGCTTCTCAAGATGTTCCTTCACAAAGTCAACATTAATGGAGTGCAGGGGATCACCCTCACCTGGACTTCCCTGTCCCATAGCAGGCAAGGGCATCTCATGGGACGAATGAAAGACCCACGCAAAGTACCTATTTAATAGGTTGGCTTTTCCCTGGGTGTCAGTTGCCCCATCTGGTTCAGCAGGGGTCCAATGTTGCCTCTGCTTTTCCTCCGGCTCCCCATATATCTGAAAAAGGACATTTTATTGTCCTTAACGCTCAAAGCTAGTTGGAGTTCAGTTGCAGCCTTGGCTTTCTTTCCAAGAAGATGTCATGATGCTTATTTAGCAGCAAGGCTGCTGTTGTAGGAGTCCAAACCCAACTGCCTCTCCTTTCCTTCCCTATCCCTATGTCCCTACACATACACACATGCTACACACACCTACTACTTATGTCCTACCCCATCCATAAGAACGGGAAGTGCAAACCAGCCCCCCTCTCCCCAAGCAGGACATAGCGCACGGAATGACTTCCATCAAATGCCAGAACAGCTACACCTCCCTGCGCAAACAGCCTTACTTTACACGTAAGGATTTTTCAAAAATATCATTCTTAAAATTAGTCCAACACCCACTATGTGCAAAACTAGTTTCTGGGGCACAAGAGTGGGGGGTGAAGCATGTGACATTCATTTCCAATGGGCAGAGTCAGTAGTACCAAAAGAGTTCCACAGAAGCTTGATTAATTCTACCCCTAAGGCAGGCCCAATATATAGCAGACTCCTAACGGGCATCTCAGTGGCAGGGCCCAAAAAACAAGTCCCTTAATTACAAGCTCTTGAATAAAGATATGTTATATGCCGGCAACAGAAAAGTGAATGGATCTGGTGTAGCAGATCCCTGACTCCAGCACTGTGAAAAGGTAGAATAGTCCCACTCTAAAATGGTGTCTTGTGTTGATGCCTTGTTTGCCCCACCCTATTTATGCTATTGAATAAACCATCTCCCCAGGAACCAGGGAATTCAGATATAACAGCAGGAGTTAAGGGTTCCCACCTGCTGCAACAGAGGGACATGAAAGCAAGCAGCAGCAGCTTACTACAAAATGACTAATTGAGGGCACAGCAGTGTTCACAAGTGAAAGGCAGAGTAGGGGAAAAGTTCCTTAAAAAGGGACACACTGCTGTAAAGAGGATTTGTTGGGACTAAGTATCACCAAAGAAAAAGCTCCTGCAGAAGTAGCTGACAGAAAGCTCAAGAATAAGGGCAGGACATTTTAAAAACTTTTTTTAAAGTTTTTTTTTTACCTACCTGCCTGCCATCAGACACCTCCAAGGAAGGAATTCTACCTGATCGATTCATCAAAGAGCTACTCAACACAGCTCACAAAGACACTTTCATGGACCCAGAGGGACAGCCTTCTATCTTCAGCTTCCTCTGTGCAAAAATCAAGTTTATTTCCTACCTTTGAGGACTTTTTACCATCTTGTACCATCTACGCTTTTCCCAGAGCCTGATAAAGGGCCTTTGATCCCAAAAGCTTGCAGAAAATGACAATTTTCTTGCCATTTTCCAGTTGGTCTAGTAAAAGGTATCATTTTGGAACCAAGTGTTCTAGTTTTCTGTACGTCTTTTAAACTTTAGACACTAATGGTAGTATAGGACAGTAGCAGGATGCAATTCATACTAAAGTCTGTGTGAGTCTTAATATTCCATTCATTGCCCTGTTTGCAATTTTAAGTTAGACTAGCTAGTTGACTAAAAACAACACAGGCAGGGTGCTTGTTACAGAAGTGTATTCTATGTATTCTACTCCAGTAGTAGCTTCCAGTTGTGGCATCTCCAGAGATCAGCCATAACAGAACAGTGCATTGCCACTTCTTGTCTTCTAATGATGAATGGAGGAGGTGTGAAAAAGCAGAAGTATTCAGCCAGACAGACAGTCTAAAGGGCTGAACACTTCTCAATGCTTTGAGACAGATACCAGGATGCTAAGAACTCCGCTTTCTCTTAGAAAGAAGTTGTCCACATCTTGGGGAGCACAATAAACCCTGTTAACCCATGAGATTTTTAATTTATGCTAAACATTGCCTCATTCTGTTAAACCAGTATAAGGCTGCCTTGCTTTCAGAGCATGACAGAGTTTACACACCTCTGGCCAAGTTCAAATGAGTTATACGCCACACTTAGCAAAGAACGGGATGATACAAACTGAAGAAAACTTAAGTCAAGTCAACTTAAATCAACAAAATAGGAAAAGACACAACCTATGCTGCAGAAGTAAGGGGTAGAGGAAATTATTCTGAGCACATCTTGGAAAAAGTCAGAGATACATTTAGAAAAGCAGCATGTTCCTCTTGGGGGGTTATTTAAGGATGACAGACAGGCAGTGACAACAAAGAAGAGGGTTGGGGCAGTTGCGCAGGGAATGAGAGAAATCTGTGGCCAAAGCAGGGAGGACTGTCTGGCACAGACATGTGCTAGAGATCTGAAAATAAAGTGGTTTAAAAAGCAAAGCTGTTAGGCTACAGTGCTGGACCAGGACAGGCCCTCAGATCTGGTCCTTCACATTCCAGATTCAGAGTAGCAAGGGCACTATTGAGACTTCTTTGCTAAAAATGTGGTAATGTATTAGTAAAGCTGCTTTACGCATGTTGCCAAAGAAAAGATTAGGAATATTAGTATGTGTCTTCCTAAAAATAAAGTAGTAGCAGCCTGCTTGCAGAGAAGTGAAGTTTGACTCCACTGGGCTGAAGCTTAATTTCATTAACTCAACCTACGCAGCTCAAGAAATTCCTACCTTTATTTTAGCAAGCAGCTTGCTTGCCAGTGTGACAAACCTGCTATACTATAGTATTCAACATGCCAATAAACCCCCTACTGCACCCCCTTCATTCATGCCCATTATTTCCTATAGCCAGCTGGGCTTCTCTCATCCCAGGCCCAGGATAGGAAGACAAACTCCCTGGTTCACGGAGGTCAGGTTTCTTCAGTCCATCTGTGCTTGTTTCTTGTCTGCAATCAAAGCAGAACTGGGAACCTGCTTGACCATGTCACAGTGTACCTCACTGTTCTTGCACACAAGGGAGAAAAAACACTCATGTCTCTGGTACACATCTCTCTCTGGAGATCTTCACACAGGAAGCAGAACATCTGGTACAGCCCACTAGACTCCCCTCTAATTTCAATGTGTAAGTCTTCCAAAACCCTCTCAGACTCCAGGCTCCCAAAACAAATGGAAAAGGAAAGACAAAAAACCCAGCCACTCAGAAAATATCCTCTCATACACACTCATTCAGCACCTATTGTAACCCCATTCAAATCAGTTTCAGGCTGATTCAGGAGATTGGGAATCAAATATGGAAATCTCTTTCACTTATAGAGCTCAGCATTTGGGATTCAGCCCAGACTGGAAGATACAGAGAATTTTCTTTGTCAGCCCATCTTATGTCTGACCTGGGAGGCCAGCAAATGAAAGTCAGTACTCTCTGATGGTGGTTTGTAGGCTCACTGAAATGAGTTTGGTGGGTCTCAATCAAGTTCTCAATCAGCAGGAATTCACATAACAACAACAACAACAAAACTAAGTAAATAGAAAAACAACCCCCCCCCCAAACAATGTAGAGACATACAGCTTTCATTTACAGTCTCTGCAGAGAGCACAAAGACAAAGACAGGCTGGACAATGGATATAGCGCCCCGGTCTTAGCCCTAAAAGTAGTACCTCTATATTAGGATGGAAGGCTGAAACATATTGGCAGGATATATGCAGGAAGCTTGCACTGCCCTTGCTTTACCCATCCTGTAAATACAGAGAGGAGTTTGGTAGCTGTACAGAGAGAAGTTTTCGGCTGCTTGCCTAGTAGTATGCCCCAGTGCCATTCAATCAATTGACTAAAACAACAATTCAGCATTTTACCAGAGAACACAAACACACTAAATATACCCAAACTAATCTGCCTCCTTCATTAAAAACTATCTAAAGCTGTAACAAAAACAGTTGCTTCCCTATAGCTAGAACAAAGGGTTTGATGGGAAAACTGTACCACTTTTTATAATCAATTACAAGAGTGCTCATGCAGTGCTACTTAAATATTATTTCCAAAAACTGGCAATGGGCAGTGAAAGGAAAGCTGATAAGGGAATGCAGGGAACAGATAAGCAGAGATCTCAATCACAAGCAAAGCTCCACCAACATTAGAATCTATCGAGTTCCAGGCTGCACCCAACCCCACACATCTCACCACTCCTCTCCAGAACAATGTCACATCGGTCCCTTTAAAAAAAAAAAAAAAGAACCTCCACATCATAATTCTGAATCATGTTTTTAGAAGCATTTTAAGAACATTTCATGCACCAGTTACTTCAAAGATACAGTGATACGTTAGATGTTCAAAGCTGCAGCTTCTCTTTTTGCTTTCCATGTCATTTTAAGAAGTAAATGCTAAGAGAGGGGGGAAATTGTGTGCAATTTAACACTCTGCTTCTCCCAAGGTTTTTCTTGCTTCTATTACACCAGTATTGTCTGCACTGCTACTTCAATATGGAGAAAAACAAATATGAACTACATCCTGTTCTGCTGCTTGGAAAATGAAAGGCAGATCACTTGTTTGAAAGAATTAAATAAACCTGGAAGAAAGAAGCAAAATGGCTGAGAATTACATGCCTGTGAATCAGAATTTGCATGCATAGACATTGGGATTCCTTAGATTGGGCATCCCATTACCAGAGGCTTCTCCAGATTCTCCATCTTATACACGGAGAGCACTGTGCACTAACATTGCCAAGAGAGAGAAAAAGTGAGCAGGTGGTGCAGATCCACCTCTAATTCATCATCTTAACCAGCAACTTATAAAAGCAATGAAACATAAAGTGCCATCAGACCTGAAAAGCTGCCATAATTGCAACAGCACTGCTAACTAACCGTTCAGCCCCATGTTCTGCATAATTAGGGCAATGGTTTATGGCCAGCACGGGTAGCATTAAAAAAATGTAGCAGGATGCTGAGTGAGATTGGTGGGCTGGCACTCAGAAGGAACTGCTAATTACAGCTTCAAGGAAGCACATGTCAAAAAAAGTATGTGCCCTCTTTTATCAAAGGGCAAAGAGAAGAAGTGAGTGGAAATGGGCCCCCATATCAAAGCAGCTGAGAAGGGGAGGCCAGACTAGATCCATAAGAGCTGGTTTATCCCAACAAAAATATCTTTTTCTTTTATTGTCTTTGAATGCTATTATTTTGCTTTAATAAATCATCAGGAGAGAGATTTCAGTAGCCAGACATTTGCAAGGTAAAAATGATGCGCCTTACATGACAGGTGAAATGTGTTAACTCACATCCAGTTGGAATGAAAAGGCTGGTGCTGTAATTCACCTGCACCAGAGCTCCATGCACAGAGTGGGGAAGAGCAACAAATGTAGACAAATAATTGAAAGAGTGGGGATAAAATTTCATTTAATTCCCTTGAGTACCAAGAAGCACCTAACAGCGAGGCAGAAAGAACAGAACAATTCATAGGTTATAAAGACAGAAGGAACTGTTCTAATTGTCTACTCTACTCTGATCAGCCATAGGCTTCCTCTGCTTTAATTCCTGCTTCCAGGCCAATGACTGTGCTTGGCCTGGAGTATGTCTCAGAAAAAAAATCCCTCCAATCTTGATTTTAAAATGTTTCAGTGATGGAGACACCACGCTAACACTGGTGAGTTGTTCCAATGATTAGCAGTACTTATCCCCACTGTTCAAAATATGTGCCTAATTTCTAGCTTCAATCTTCCTAGCTTCAACTTCTAGCCACTGGATCTTGTTATACCTTTTGTCTTCTAAATTGCAAAGCCCTCTATTATTAAATTTCTGTTCCCTATTGTAGGTAATTATAGATTGTGATCAAGTCACCTCTTAATCTCCTCTTTGTTAAATTACACAGATTGAGCTTCTTATTTCTCTCACTGTAAGGCATGTTTTCCAATTCTTTAACTATTGTCATGACTGTTCTGAACCCTTTCCAATTTATCAGCATCCTTTCTGAGCTGCAGGTGCCAGAACTGGACATAGCATTCCAGTAGCAGTCACACTAGTTCCACATAAACACCTCCTTACTTCCATAAGATATTCCTTTGTTTATAAAGCTCAGTTAGTCCTTTGGGCTAGGGACAGACATTCAAAAAGCCTGAGCCTGAATTGATTCAATCTTTGCAAGTTAGTCTAACCTGGCTAGATTGAATCAATTTGTAAGCAGACATTCTCTCTGGACTGAGGAAATTCAGGCATATGCCTGCAGCAGCTCAGTCTAGAAGCTGCGCGTGGGGGAGGGACACATGACAACGCTAAAGCAGCCCTCTCTTCTCTTACACAGAATTGAGCTGAGTGGGGGCATGGCCAGGTCCCAGCAGGACCTGTGATTAGGAAGGTTTGACTACACCATCCCAGGCTTTTCACTGTTTGCTGCTCAGAGGGAGTGTTGTCAGCCCCCAGCAAGCACTCTGGGGGCAGGGGGCACGCACACATTAGCATACCACATGCCTAGGGTCTCTGGGGCTGGGGTCCCTGCTGTGGGAGATGCGAGGGAGGGGGATTTCCTGCTTGAGCAGCAAGCAGCAATGGGGTAGGGCAGGGGGAAGCCTGGCAGACCCTGCTGTACCTGCAGTCTGTGCCAGAGCTGCAGCCAGGGAACAGAGGGGAGGGGACAGCCCAGCTCTCTGGATCAGAAAGCTCTATCCAGCCCAGAGCACATGCCAGGGTGCTGGGGGACTCTGATTTAACTCAAATCAGGAAGGGGTCTGGGACATAATTGCATAAACTGGTTTGAGCCAAATTAGTTAAGTCTGATACTACATTCAACCAGGTTTATCTCAAACTGGTTTCAGCCATTTTTAAACTGGTTTATGTGCATGAACATCTGTTCTGTTACAGATTTAAACCAGTCTCTGATCACTTAAACCAGTTTATGTGTAATGTCCACCCCTAGCCTTGGACCTCAACATCACAATGGGAGCTCTTGGTCAGTGGATTATCTACCGTGACCCTCAAGTCTTTTGCAGAGTTGCTACTTCCAATATTGTGTTCCCAATCTGCTCAGTAAGACCTACACACTTAGCTCCAAAATGCATGACCTTATATTTAACCGTACTGAAATACATCTTGTTTGCCTGCATTGAATTTAACAAAGTCAGCTCTGTATCAGTGACCAGACCTCTCTGAACACACATGGTCAGGCTAGTGTTTATCCAGTACGTGCTCTGTTTGATCAGTTCTACTACCAGGCAGCCTCCCAACTGAACAACTCTCACATCCAGTAACATGCATAAGAGATGATGGGTGGCTATGCAGCACCTGTAGGCACTGCTTTTGAGGTAGGGAATGCAAAGTAGCCACAAGCACAGTGGCACGGGGTCCGATTGGCACTGTTGCAGCCAACCCTGCCTCAGGCATTGTGCAACTACACTATGGAGCTATGCCTTGGGTCATGTCCATCTCCCTTTCTACTTCCCTGTATATATCTATAAATATAGGTAGAGAGATTTTCTTCTTTGTGCACAGCTCCTGGGGATACAGCTGCACGTCTCCCAACCTTTCAGAAGGAACTGCAGTAGCACTGGCAGTGACACCTTGATGAACAGAAGAAAGGAGCCAACTCTACTAAAGAAGGCAAAATGGAAGAATTATGTTAAGACTGAGTTCAACAGAAGGAATATGGCAAGTATTAAGTATAAGAGCAGTGACAGAGCCAAGGATGGACCCTCCCCTCATTCCAGATGAGCCCATGAGTTAGGTACAGAGCATCACCATCTCTTATACAAGCAGCTCCACATCTGATGTTGGTTTTGTGTAGTGACTGCATGCAGTGTCAGGGAGACAGAAGAGTTGGAGATTTTGAGGTTTTCAGGTGGGAAACAGTTTTCATACAGAAAAATGAAAGGAATATTTACAGCTCTTCCACCTCTGTTCCTTAGCAGCAAAACTCTAGAAGATTTTCAGGGGCAAAAAAAAGGGAGGCATCTTCCTGCTAGTGATGAATAGCATTATATTTCTTATTGGGAACATAGCCTCACGTAACTGCCAAGTATTGGTGCATCCCTCAGGAGTTGACAAAAGTAATGTCATGTCCTGTGAACCCCTGGTAGTGGCTAAAGGAGAAAGGCTACTCATCTCTTCACACCTCCTCTCTCAGAATTGTCACAGCAACAAAAAGCATCAGTAAAACAAAGCAAGGGCAGTTCAGGAACACACCTCTCTAAGACACCTTGGGTGCCTATAGATATGCTGGACATCTGCTCCGACGCACTGTAATTACAACACATTGGAACCTGATTAATTGTGCTAATTAACACACTCCAGCAGCCTCAGCGTCTCGTGTGTGTAGGTTCACCACGTTTCAAAAATGGTGATGGGGGTCCTTTAACTAAAGCTCATTGAATAAGCTTTAATTAAAATGCCCCCACCACCATTTTGAACCATGGGGACCCTGAATACATGAGACACTGAAGACACTTGAATTAGAGCGGCTTCCAAGAGCCAGAGAACATGTAAAGACGCACCTTGTTTCCTCTTTTCAACTGCCTTCTGAGGCCTAGTAATAATATGCTTTGAGTGCAATTTAGAGACCAGAGAGCAAAGAAGTGTATGTGGATTTACATCTATTTATGCTGCGCCAATCAGCAGAAACCCCAGTGGGAGGGTGAAGAACATAGAGTACAAAATTAGTTTGCATTTAAATAACAGCCATATGGGTTTGGTTCCCCCTCCACCCTCCATCTCTGTTTAAACAGCCCAGTGCTGCCTGTGAACAAAGCCTAAGAAGATTATGTTCTGTGAGGATAATCTCAGCTTTCCAGTGCTATCTTGGCCTAAAAAATGCTGCATTCCAGCTTTTTCCCAGGGACAATTCAGACTCTTTCCCTTTGGTTCCAATATGCTGCTCCAGCTACTCCGGAATTTGTGCAGTGTGGAATATTTTTAATATACTATTATCAGGGCTCCTAAGATTTTACTGCTATCCAGGACTTCTAGGAGTTGATTCCTTGCCTGAAGGTGGCAAGATGAGGGTAGAAATATATGCTTTTGGGTGTCCAGGCCCCATCTAGGACAACAGTGCTGGAATGTTCATTGTGTGTTGCGGGGGGGGGGAAATCGGCATGCTCAGAGTGCCTCGCTGCCCACCCAGAATACATTCTCTCATCTGAGCGTTAAATTATGCAGAAAATATTTCAGCAGCTCAAATATTGAGCAAGTGATAATGATGTTGTCACTTTGGCAAAACGTGTAAATATTGATGCAGATGGATAGCGTCTGCAAAGATGATGGGTGAGATCAGTGCCTCCTCTTTTCTCTCTCCTGTGCAGTTCCACTGCAGGCAGGAAGGCTTTAGCAGCAAAAAGGTTCACTGCTTTGGAGAGGTGGAAGAGCCTCTGCAAACAGCTGGCACAGTCTTCCAGGTTGCAGTGGGCAGACTCTTGCTCTTTACTTCAGTGATGGGCTGCAGTATAAGAATGGCTTCACCAATATGCTTTTGGACCAAATTCAAGCCTGCTAAAGCCAGTACAGTGCCAGCCACTTATGGCAGGCCAAGAGAGTTTTCTACCTCCCAGGAAATTTAGGGGTTCACAGTGTAGCCTTTTTGGACCATTTAGTGCAGGACAGCTATATCTACACATGTATCTGATGTGAATGTTTTACAGGACCACAGAAGGGCATCTAGTCCAGTTTGTACAGGGCAAGGTAATCCCTGACTAACCCATCCCAGCCAAATGTCCGTCTAACCTGCTCTTGAAAATTTCCAAGGACGGAGATTCTGCAGACTCTCTGGAAAGCCTGCTGCAAAGCTTAACCACTCCAATGCTCAACGACCTTCTGTGTATGCACTGTGCACACTGTGCTTTGTGTACATATGTTGTTTACATGTGTTGTGCCTTTGTGTCTGTCTGCATGTTGCACATATGCTGTAAATATAGCCATCAGCTGCAGCTTCTGATAAATATGCTAGAGAGACAGTTAAGAGGGAGGGGGCAGGGGATTGGATGGCAGAAGAGTGGAAAGTGACAGTCTTCATTTCAGTAAGGAGTTGGGGTTACTGAAATCTTATTGCATGCTGCTGCTGGAGTTCTCTGCCTTTGTTTGCCAAGGATTCTGTAATACTCTTTTTGTATATCTTGGAAAAATATTAACAAGGCTTGGGAATGTTATGAATGTAACCGTTTTCCATCTAGTCCATGTAAGTTTCTGTGGCCCCTTCATGCATGTTTGGGCTATAAATACAGGGCTATAGAAGAACCAACTAACTAGAAATGTTCTTAAAACCAAATCTGTCAGGGAACATAGCAGGCAGCCCAGCCCAGCCCAATAGCTCAGCTGACTAAATGTGCCAGAAGATCTAACTGGCAGCCCCACCCTGGCTGATGAACCAGCTGGCCACTGTTAGAGCCTCCTGACTAGGTGCTAGGGATAGCATCCTCCCCATTTGAGTTCACTTTTGGCAGTGGACTGGGAGCCAGCCAACAGTTTTGTCTGAAGGCCTTCTGTGGCAAGCCTCCCGCGATCTCACGCTCTCTGGTCTTGTTTCTGGCCCTGCCCAGCAGGACTCTGGCTTTGTGAACTCTGCACAGCCCTGGTAACCTGGTCTCTGACTCCAGCACTGATGTCCTGTGGCTTGGACTCTGCCTCTGGAATTTCCCCTGGGTTTGGTAACTCTGAACTCTAGCTTGAGTCCCCAGCCCTCTCATGGTAGCCTACCACTAGGCCAAACCACCAATTACAAAATCCAACAGTCCTTACAGTTGACTTCAATGAGAGCATGGTCCCAGTACAGATTGAATGCACTGGCCTATATGCCACAGACAGCGGAGTGGCTAGACTGATAGGCGAATCGAATGTACACAACCAAATGACTGCCTCGCACTCAGGCTTAAGGAAAATGTGAAGCAACCAGCACAGTTCCACATTCCCAACAGACTGACATTTTTCAGTGAGCTTTGCATCAGAGCTCAGGAGTAGAGAATCTCATCCCTCAATGATATTAAGCCAATGCTAAAATAAAAAAAATAAAATAAAGCAATAATACCACTTATCCCAATGTAAGATTTCTTTCTACAGACACATTACAAATATGGGAGGGACATGACATACGGAAGCAATTCTGGGACTCCACCGTGAATAGATTAGAAGTTCCAAGTGGCCCAAAGAGCCAGAGACAGAACAGCTACAGGTCTCTCAAGGACAAAATGCCTCTGCTGACACTTCTCAAGATTTTCCTCTTTTCTGTCAGAGAAAAAACTTCTGTCCAAACAGAGATCAGAAAAGTATCTAGGTATTAAAATACAAGTAGGGTTTTTAAAATGTTCAAAGAGCCTTTTAAGTGGGAAACTGTCTCATAATTGGCCGCTTTCAGCCCATAGTTCTCCACTGGATATTTGCATGGCAAAACTAAAACAGCTCCCTCTGGGATGAAGGCTGGTAGCCAATGAGCACACAGTTACCGGAACAGTCCCAGGTGGCGGTGAGCCCACCCTCCGTTGCGTTGCACTTGCGTCAGTCCTAACTGATGTACCCTCGGGTTCCATGAGGCATATAATACCCCAATTATGGCTAGCAAGAGTTGTTCCGCATTGGCCTTTGGTGGATGGCCGTCGTGCCATGTGTGAGACTTGTGGCTAACCTGGCCGGCAACAAGCGCTGGAAGCGGAATGGGCCAGTGAATGTTACCCGCTACCACATTTAAGTCAGTGGCGTGCCCCCCACTCCATGAGGCTTGGCGGGTTAGGAAGCTGGCTTCTTCTAGGTCTAGCAAGTCTGACCCAAATTCCACTACTAGGCATCCTAGCCATATGGCTAGCAGTTCTCCAGGTTTTATTTTTGATTCCCGGCACAATTCCTGAATTTCTCCCCACGTGCGGGTTGCACCCTGCGCATCAGTGACTTGTTTAACCAAGGCTACGGGGTGAGCGGTTGCTGAGAGAGCAGGCGTATCTGTCAGGAGGAGTGGATACAATCTTTCCCCTTTGTAAGGGGGCAGGGATGTCGGAGGTGGTGTCACCTCGGGGGCGGGGCCGCGGGTTGCATAAACGCCCTTCTTCCCCAGGACTTTTCGTGAGGTCTGAACTTTTTGCACGCTTCTCTTCTTCCCTGGCACCATCTTGGAATGGCGGCAGCTCGGGGTTTTCCAGGGGCTTGGGGCTTTCTTTTACAGCTGCCTCTTTGGCCGCCTGGAAGGCTGTGAGCAGTTGGGCCTCTAGATCTGCGTTCTCCCACAATAAAGCTGTTACGGTGCGGAATAGCACATTTATCATTTTTCCCTTATTCCATTTCGGCCTGCCCACCTCGTTGTGGTGCAGCCTTCCGTCTCCATCCCTTCCTGGAGCTCTGAGAGAAGCTCATGGCCCCTTGACCCAGGTGTTAGGGTCGGGGGATTGAACCGGTTGGTGTCGGTTCTCCGCCCTCCCTCACATATCTTATACAGCGGGCGTACTCCTGGGTGAGAGTTGGGTCTGCTCCGCCCACTGGTTTGACTTTGGCGAGGGACGCAGTGCTTACTTCATCTTGGGGTCTAAGTCAGACCCGCTCATTGCTCATGACGCACCCGAACGTCCCAGAGTGAAGGTGCGCCTCCCATTCCTTTGAAACTCCCTTTTCCCCGTTCAGTGAAAGGTAGCCGCTGACAAGCTTCTTCCTGGGTTCGCTTGCCTGATGGTATGCAATATGGGCCCACAGTTCATTTCAGTCAGCCACAGGGCACCCCCCGGTGCACCAAAGGCAACAGTCAATTAGAATCTTCTCCACCGCTGTGCCCTTGTACGTGACGCCATGTCTCAGACGGCTAGAGCCAACTTGAGGAGCACTGATTAATCGGCCATGGATGGGCTGGCAGATGGAGAGGTGGAACAACATATTGGTTGAAGGATAACTTTTACTTACGCCGCTGGGGTGGCGACACAGGCAATAAGGCTGCTTACGTAGTTACAGGTAACGGCAACAAAACGAGTCAATGAGTTTGTGGATGAAACGAGCACGCGGGAAGGGGTACGTTGGGGCCTGCTGGTGACGGGGAGACGTTGGTGGGTGATCAGTCCGCCAAGTTTACTCTGCCATGTGTTTAGAGCTCTCCAAGGTTACTCTGCAGCGTGCTCAGAGGTCTCCTCGGAGCTCTCGTCAGAGTTCTCCGACTTGGGCAGAAGTTGCATGGACTTTTATATGTTTAGAGTGGCCAATGACAGACTGCCAGGTAAGAATAGCTAATAAGGCAGAGCATGACCAAATTTGGAGATGGTGGCAGTTGCTTAGGGTGGTTCTATTGCGGCAGGGTCACTTAACTGACTTGGTTATGACAAGAAGTAACCATCTGGGCACCACAGGAAGTTGTTTGTTTGTTCTTTACATTGTGAAAGGCAAATGAAATACTACAATGGCTTTTATTGGGGTTTTCTCTTTATAAAGGATTGCAGAGACTGTAGCAAAAGATGGCTTCTAATCTATGCACTGCTGCAGTCATACAGCAATTTAAGAGCCTTAGTGAACAAGCTGAATCCCTTTGGCAGGTTTATTCACTCATAAGGAATTCCTTTCATTATTTAGTACGAATAAAGATATACCTTTGTGAAAGGCTTCTGCAGCTCATGCTGCTCACATTCATATTTGATAGTTGAACAGAGCTGGGCCTCTGGCTCGTTCTATGCCAGAGCAAGAGGCTCTCTGGTGAGATTGCTGATTTTTCATAAGAACATTAGGTTTTCATGCTGGATTGGACTGACGGTCCATCAAATCTTGCATCCTGCCTCCTACTTTTTTTAGAGGAAAGTGAAAAGAATCTGTAGTGCACTTGGCTAGTTTGGCAAAGCCATGCTTTAGGATCAGGGATTTTAAATCCTTCCTTCCCCTTGCTGGGATTAGATGATGACCAGAGATATGACATATTATTATTCTTGAGGGCCAAATTGTGGTGTTAACTTACCCCTGTGCTGAGAAGGGTGAGCAGAGACTTCAGGCACCAGGAGCTCCTGGGAGACTTTTGCCTTAGCTCAAATTCCACATGGTGAGCTGAGGGAGCACTCAGCAGAGTGGCAGCATTGGCCAGACCTACTGGCATCTGCTAACTTGGCCACCCTGGGTGGTCAAAGCCATCAGGAATCTAGTATGCTTATATCTGCAAGAAGCCTGAGGAACTTTGTTTTAATTCCACTAAATATAAGCTGCCTAGGAGGATGGATGTGGATTCAAAAGACTACCCTAACATCAGTATTAGCCTCCCAAAGTGCAACAGCCACCCACTTCCTGCTCCATGGATGGGTTTTTTTGCATAAATGGGAAGGCTACTTGTACTCGCTTCCCTCTCTGCAGGTCCAACCATTATTATTTTGACAAAGTGATGGAGTCCTTGTAAAGCCCAGCTACTGGAGGGGATTTAGGGAATCCTAAGAGCCAGAAACAACGTGTGAAAAGGAATGTCATTTTGTTTCTCTGCCTGTGTCTCTGGCTAGCCCATTGGTCCCACATTACTAGAGATTATAAAAAGGACACACTGATCAATTACTGTCAGATCTTTCAATCTTCACACTTCAAACAAGTCTCCCCTAACTTATCTCCCTTCAGAGCTGTATAATACTTTTTTCTCTTCACAGTGGGTGCATCTACACATTCATTAATGCACCTTTGCTACTGTGCATTAAGTTTAGTCTAATATGAGGTAGTAGATAAAGGAGCAGTAGCTGCACTAATGCACACTAGTAAAGGCAAACTTTTTTGTGATTTTTAATGCACAGTAAACTAATTCTACTGCACAGCATGATTTTTTTCATGGTAGACTAATGCACAGTAAAACAGTCCACTGTGCATTAAGGCATTTCATGTAGATGCAACCAGTATCTCCCCATATATAAACACTTCCAAGTAATATCCCTCTTGTCAATTTTCCCAGTTCCAGAAATATGAGGAGCACAAATTCCCATACAAGTTAAGATTCAAGCCAGGATCTTCATGTGCAAAACTTGCTATTGGAAACTATTTACAAATAAATAAGTAATTCACTTGATGTTTTTTGAGCCTGAAAAAGCTTAAGCTGTAAAATGCAGGAGGGAGATTTGGGGGCTGTATGCCAACAGGAGAGCTGAAGGATTTGCTAATTTATCCCCCACTGGTTTCCTTCCCCTCCCTAGTTTGTAACTAATAACACAAACTCCCATCTAATGCCACTAATGCTATTATACTGGAAAGCCCAAACCTGGTGAGGGAAAGGCTATGTGTGGCAGCTGATGCTGGAGATCAACAGAAATTTGAAGTAGAACATGTCTCCTGGCTATGTGCACAAGATGTAATGTTAAATTTGCTGCCCTCCCCATCCTGCCAACATCCTCCTGGCACTTGAAAACCCCCCAGTGCCTACTCTCCTAACACTCCCCTCTGTTCCTGTTGAAAAGCTAATTGTTAATTTATTCTGCTATTCCAGTTGCTGTGCTAACCTAAAGCTTGTGCTGCTTGGTGTCTAAGCAGCGTGTCCCGCAGATACGGTTAAACCTGCCTTTGATCAGTGTTTAATCCTTCAAGGTGCTCAGGGGGCTGCAGTTTAGTTTCTGCATGGAAGCAATTAGAAAGGATGGAAAGGAGGCAGCTCAAAGACATGGACACACATCCTTCCCTTCCTCCTCTACTCACCCATGGGTGGGGTGAAAGAAATTTATCACGTGCTGTGTGGCTGTTGCACAGGGGAGAGGAGTAGCTCTGAAAGCCAAGACTGGCACCAGTAAGTGGATGGATTCTGAACCTTGGCCATTAGGAATCCAATATGCCTATATCTACAAGTAGCCTGAGGAACTGTGTTTTAATTCAGCTAAGTATAAGCAGCCTAGGAGGGAAGGGCAGCCTATTTACAAACACCCCAACCTAACTTTTTTGAGGACAAGCAGAGCTAACAAATGCTTAGCTGATAGCAGCCAAGATCGCCCAAGAAATGTTCTTCAATAAATAAAGTAGCCTGCAATTCCCAAATAGAGATAAATAGGTATTGCTTGGTAAAGCACTGGCTGTGATGGCAGAGCACTTAAGCAAAAGGTGCAAATGCCAAGCCAGGGGAGGAACTGGGGAAGCAAAAACTAGATGCAGCTGGAAGACAGCAACTTTGGATGACCATCAGGGGGAAACTACCAATGATCCAAAGTGACTATGCAAATGGTGGAAGTCCCACTTCTTAAGTCACAGAAATCTTAACAAAGCCCATGAATACATATTGGTCTTACTTCCCTCAAAGGTGACATCATAGCATCCATCTCTCCAATCTACACAGGACTTAGTACCTTGAAACCAAAGGGTTGCTTATGGTGATGTCTCTACCTGCTCTATCCATGGGTCCCAAATACTTTTAGCCTCAGTCTCAATTATTTAGAGGCCTCCGGTTGCTCTTGTTTGACCAGTTTGGCTCTTGGAGGTATACCATTCTATTATAGTGCTTCAGTGTGGAGGGCAGCCCTCTTATTTGTCATTACTTTAGATGCTGTCAGTCAAGCTACTAGTATTACAGAGAGGAGCTGTAACCACAGCCTGTTCTATCTATCCATCTAAGGTATTTATATAGTCAATCAATATAATACCTCAGGAGCACAAGATGCTGAGCCTAGCTGCTGATTCCCAATCGCTTAGTTTCGGGGCAAAGGCAAATACTCATTCCTAGATTCAAATTTTTAAATCTACAAACATTCAAGATGCTAACATGATGAAGAATTAGTGTCCCTCCCTTAAACAGATAAGGGCCAGCTATGATACACTGAACTGAAAGTCAGGATCCCTATCTTCCAGTTGTTCCTTTGCCACTAATTCATTTAGGGCCAAGGCATAAGACACTTAAATTGCTCTGCACCTCAGTTTCTCAATCTATGAATGGAAATAAAGAGGCTGTTAAATGCTTTCAGATCTACAGATATAAAGGGCATTTCAACTGCAAAACATACCACTTGCACATACTCATAATGAGGATACAGCTTTCTGCCCTCTTAGACCCATACACACACACTTTAAGAAAGAGACTGGGAATTTGAACTTGTAGTAGGTCACATAAAAGCACTCAGGTCACTCCAGCCAAACATCTTGAAAATCCTTAGGCAATTTGTGGGTATGGAAAAAAGTCCATTCCTTGATTTGCTGCTTGATCTCTGTGACAAGCACTGTTCTCTGACAAACCCTCCATAGACCCTTACCCTAACATAGGTTCATACACTGTAGGAAGGTCTATAAACAGAAGGAGTCACAGGGCTTTGAAAATGTCTGAACAGAAAAAATACCTGACTTATTCAAATGCCATTTGAAAGAAACATTTTTCCCATCAGGTCTGGACAATACATGAAAAATGTGTTAACATCCATTTATATACATTTTAGATGGTATAAAATATCCACCTTGTTTAGTATTTAAAATGAATGGGATTTACTGAAAACACATGAGTCATATATTATAGCCAAATGGTTTCAGTCTTTGGGCAACGCCAGTACTTGGTTTAACCTGTCAAGCAGTTGATGATTTGAGTCCCACATACATGAGCACTTCTGCTGTTCTTTATGACTTACGAACAAAGGAACATAGCTAGGACTCTCTGTGTTTCCTAAGTATTGCAGCCACATCAGTGCACCTGGCTAAGTCAGATGGAAGGAAATGAAGCAATTAAATGTATACTGACCCTTTAAACCTTTGAGTTTTAGCACTCAAAAGTCAGAGGTGGCATTGTCTAGTCCTAGAGACTGAATACAGTATATTGTCCACCAGACAGCATTACCACCATGATGCCTCCCTAAAAACTTTCCATCATGCATGCTAGTATTATCAGCTACCTGGAGGTATGAAGAGAAATACAGTCAACTTTATACAAACCTCCTCTGTGCCTTCTATGGGAAGGTAACTAGGGTACAATCTGTAGAATTCCTCTGCCTTTCTGTAGTGCCTATCAGCACAACACTTCCCTATAGACATTACCAACAGCAAGCAGACATTTCATGATCTTTCAGCAGGGACCTAACTCTACTTCCATTGCATCGCCCTCCCATGAAATGAGACATCTAGGACCTCTAGAAGCTGGCAGCTGATTAACAGTGCATAAATCCATTATGCAGCAATACAGGCCATGGAAGTAAAGAGGGATTCTATGTCCAGATAAATCTGCAGAGAGAATTTAGGGAGGCAGAATGAAATTAACTAAATTGGGGCTCAGCCAGAAACCAGAATTAAAACCCCAACTTTGGGAAAAGGGCCAGGAGAGCTTAAATGGCAATGAATGCTTAAATGGCAATGAAGAGACTCTCAGTTGCATGTCTAATCTGAAACACAACACTTATACTGGCAAAGAACTCCCTAGCACCAAGAGTCCTTAGTTTGGTGCTGAAACCCAGGAATTGCCATATTGGAGCAGATCTAAGGTCCATCCAGTATAGAACATCAGCAGAAGATGCATGAATCTTTCCATACATAGATGAAGGGGAAGCTCTGTCCCCTTCCCTTTCCATGGGTTTTCTGATTCTGATAACTGGTAAGCAGGACATTTGCTTGAATCCTGAAGCAGGAGGGGTATAATATTGAGTAAAAGAATACCCCTACAGCAAATAGCCAAAACTCTGTGTAGCACAGCACCTCCTACCACCATGCTGGGTCTTTGCCCTGGTTAAGAGGCAGAAGAGGGCATCACCAAGCTGCATGAAGCAAAATGTGATTTTTTTTTTTTACCTTTGTTTAAAGGACTGATTCCGCCTAATTAGTTTTGATGGCTGGTGATTTCAGATTCCCTGTCTGTCTGTGACTTTACTAAGAAATGCAGTAGTTCAGATCACCAAGGAACCATACATTACTTTCTTTCTGTCCAGTTACAAAATAATTTTGCATTTTAAGGATTTATTTTGTGTGAAGCTTAAAATGTACTAAACAAATTAGTTTCCAAGTCACAGCTTCCCTTGCTTTCTGTCCTGGACAAGATGACACACCAGATGGACCAGGAAAGAAATTAGATCATGAACACTCTGTTACCCATTTTAGCCTCTCTTTTTATTAGAGGCATGCACTGCTCAAATGAAAACAAAGAGAGAGTGGTGGACCTTTAGTGGGTATAAACTGATGCAACTCCCCTAATGCTGAAGAATAGAGTTATACCCACTAAGGAACTGGCCAACATACATAAAACACACCAAGAAATTCATTCCATCCTTGCAATAATGCCAACATAGAGGCAAAAGGGAGGCAACTTGCACCTCTCCTGGTCAGACCCTGCAGCACTGTGAAGATACAGCTGTCATCCTTTGCACCCATACTACAACAGCTTCTGTAGGCCATGGCAGGGTTGCAGAATATCTTGAGGACAGATCTATTCTGTCCATGCCACCTCCTGCCCTAATCTATCCCCTTCTACTCTGCTTTGTCCTAGAACATCCACTTTACAAGTGGCATAAAGCTGGAGGAAGCAACTTTCTGTCATGTATAAAGAATCCTGGGGCATGTTCCTTGTATGGTGTCAGTCTACTGTCCCATGGAGCAACAATAAATACAAGCCAAGGTCCTCATCTCTGTTAGAGATAATATCAAAGATGATTAAAACAAATTTTAAAAGACTTTAAATATCACATTGTCCTTTAACATTGTCTATTGTTTAGTTATTATCTACCCTTTGTTAGGCTTGCAAGAATAAAATGAGATTAGTGCATCTTACTTATCAAGGTCCATTCTGCTGTCACTGATGGCACTATATATCCAGATGATCCGCATTTAAGACAACAGCACAGGCCAAATGCAAGCCAGAATCTAGTGGGGTTCCTTTTCTGTTCCTCATGTGCTAGCGTAATCTGGTTATGCCTGGGCTAGCGCCAGTAGACAAGAGTGTGTAACATTCTCTTTCCCTCTCACTCATGCCTGTTTTCATTCCTTTTAGGATCACAGGAAAGTAGAACTGGAAGAGACCTTACAAGGTCATTTAAAATCGTGCTCAAGGTAGCATCATCCCTGGCTAAACCAACCAACATTTAAAACATTTTTCTTTTTTGCAACATTTAAATGCAATTTTTATCAAAACTGTAATTGGAATCATCAACATTTTGTCTACTGAACATTGTCGAAACACATCAAACAGACCCATTTCAAACCACTGTGAAATTTCTAAATTAAAAAAAAAAACTTTCACAATATTTTTAACCAGCTCTATAAACTGCATACAATTAACCCATTCTTCACTACTCTCTCTTCCTCCTGCCCATGAGTGTAGGCAATAATGACCGCATCACATTTCAATGCAGACATTTTGTGAGCTGAATTATCAACAGCCCTCTAAAATTACCTGCTAGTATTTTTGGATGAGCATGTGTGATGGGCAATTACATACCTAGTAGTCCTTCTGCATGTACAGTTCTCTGATCTGCATGCCAAAATGGACATACAAAATTACTGGTGGGAGCCTTTAGAAAATGCCCTTTATCCATCTCTTCCTAGCATCCTCTTATAGAACAGACAATTTCCCTAGTGCTAAAAGGTACTGGCCATATATAACCAACCAAGTCTGCTACATGCAAATAGTACAGACATTAGCAGTGATACTACTTGGATCCCTGGAATTCCCACAGCTATACAAGCTACAAGAGGTGAACCAAATCACTGAGAAACTGTGATGCCAATTTCCGGCAGTCTTGTGGAAACGTGCATGTATCACAGCTTTGAAGCATCAGTTCTAAGGGAAACAGGCAAAGGGAAATTAATTTTTTTTTAATTCTTCCACAAGTTAAAAACCCTTTTTAAAGTTCATCATAATCATACACAATTATCATGAAAATGATTGCTCCCTGATCCTGCCTTCCTCCCCAGTTTAAATGCCCTCCTGGAACACAATTCCCAAGAAGTTCACAGTGATGACTAAAAGGGTTGTCATGGTTAATGGAGCCAGTGATGGGTAAAGAGCTGGAGTCTCTGTTAATCATTTGTTCTTGCCAACATGGTAAAACTGAGCTTCCCAGAGCTCCAGTAAAGAAGTGTTAATGGAATGAGCAAAAAAGTCAAGTGAGATGCTATCTGAGCCTGCCTGATGAGATTGCAGCTTGCAGACAACCCTGGCTTATCTCAGATGATGAACTATCAGGGCCAAGCAGAATGCATCAAGCCTGTTTCCTCAAGACCTTGACTTGATGGTAGTAGGAGAATGTGAATAGCATCTAGCTAGCTCAATACAGATTAAATGAGGCACTGGATAAGATCCTGGTGTTAATGAATATCCATGTTAAAAATACCCATTCAGCCTGGCATTGCAATAACCATTCAATGCTGAATATTGAATTTCTGCTCCGAGTTCTTAAAGAATAAGTAAATTAAAGTTAAAATCAAGGACTTAATTCAGCATGAAATATGTATGTGTCTGTATAATAATGCTTTGCATTTATATAGATAAAAAGCATTGTGGATCTCAAAATATTTTACAATGCTGGGATGAAACATCATTCCCATTTTATAGAAGGGGAAACTGGGAACTCAAACATGGAAAGTTAACATGATTTTACTGTGACCATGTATCTAAAAGATGATAGTGCCAAAAGCAGATTCCCAGGCCTGGCTTCTGATCACTAGATAATGCAAATTTTTACACCCTCAAACACATTACAGAAGATAGTCAAGTACAACTGTTTGGTTAGATATTAGTGAGAATGGTGTACAAAGAAGCTGTTCAAAATGCAGAGGGCTGTACCGGGTGAAAACATTTCAGAATAACTGTGATCCAGACATAGGCATTAACATAATTCATTCAAGATACACAGCTGAATTTTCTGAAAACTGTGGTCAACATTTTCAAATATGTGACTTAGGTACCCAGCCCCAGGGATGGATCTGGGTGGGGGCGGGGGGATGAAAGGGGAGATGGGACAGAGGAGAGTGCAGTCCCCTTTCCTCAGATTCCACCCTCCACTCCTGCTATCCATGGTGCTTCAGCCACTCAGTCCCACCAGCACCAGGTTGCCTGAATCCCCTTCATAAGTCAGACAGTGGCCCCTGACATCTAGGGCTGTGCAAAATGTTGATGGGTTTTTCATTTCAGAGCTATTTCAACATGTTTCAAGCTCAGAACAGTGAAATTGAAACAAAACAAAAGCCTTTGAAACAAAACGAAGGCACTCAAAATGCTTAAAAAGTTTTGAAACATTTCAAGTTTTGAAGCTGGGCTTGCTTCCGGCTAAACAGAAACTAAGGAGAGAGAGGGAGAAGAGAGGGGAAGGACTGCTCTTATCTTGATATCTAGCTTCCAGTTTTATTCCCCAGCTCTCTGATCACTTTCCCCAGCTCTCTGGTCATTTCCCCAGCTCTTCCCAGAGGACACGGGCCCCAGATCTGTGCATGAGGTTTTAGCAGGCTGCCACTGTAGGCTGCGGCCAGCTGCAGACACTCAGTGCATCCCCCACTGAGCAGTGGGAAGACGGGTGCTGCTTCTGGCCCCAGCCTGCAGTGGCAGTCTCCTGAAACCTGGCGCACAGATCCAGGGATACCTTACCCCCCAGGAAGAGCTGCAGAAATGATCAGAGAGCTGGGGAATTGAACCAGGGGCTGGGAATTCAAGCTAGGAGCTAGGTAATTGAATTGGGGCTGGGGGAATGTTTGTTCAGGTCCCTGAACATTCCCTCAGTTCCTGGTTTCATTCCCTAGCTCCCCGCTCTTTCCCCCAGCTTTTTCCAGGGGGTGCAGGCCCCTGGATGATGCGGGGTGACAGCAGGCTGCCGCTGCCAGCTGGGGATGACAGCAGATCTGGGCTATTTCCCCAGCTGACAGCAGCACTCTGCTGTAACCCTGTGTGCAGATCCGGGGGCTGTACCCCCCAGGAACAGCTAGAGAAATGATCAGAGCTGGGGACTGAACTGGGAACTCCGGCTGACTGCTGGAGCCACCCCAGCTCCAGGACAGTGCATGGCACCCTGCCAAGCTGCACTTCATGCATACCACAGTGCAGCTGCCACGCAGGAGGGGGGTGCAGGTGCCAGGCTGGATGGGGGTGATCCCTGCTACTATGCTGGGGGGCTCTGCCACAAGCCCTATGAGGCCCCAATCACCAGTCCAAGAGCTGGCAAGTGCAGAGCTTTATTTTTTTTTTAAAGCTCTGCACACTGGCTGCGGAGCATGTGGATGACAGCAGCCTGCTACTACCAGCTGGGGCCAGTGCCAGCACCCAAGTCTGTCTGACTCAGCCTGCAGCAAGCAACAGGAAGAACCCAGTGCTGGTGCTGGTGCTGGTGCTGGTCCTAACCAGCAGCAGCAGCCTGCTGCCATCCTCCATGAAGATCTGGGGGCCCACACCCTGTGGGAGGGCAGCGGGGCTGTGCCAGACTCCTCCCGGGAGGAGAGGGCCCCAAGTCTGTGTGCAAGATGACTGCAGGCTTCCGCTGCTGGCAAGTGAAACAAGTTTTGCTTTGAAAAGTTTGAGGCACAGTTTCACAAAATCCCCACACCTATCGCCTTGAAATTTGGCAGGCTTAGAAATTTCCTAGTATTTTTCTAGTAAATTTTCCTAGTAATTTTCATCCAAATCAGGCAAGAAATGAGAAAATTATAGGCATTTTCATAATTCTCCATTATAGCCTATGATCGAAATGCATCAAAACAGCATTGAAACAGTGAAACTGTTCTGACAAAATGAAACAGAACAGTACTTTGAAACAATGAAATGAAACACTGTCCCTTCAAAACAGTGAAACAGAAGTCAAAATGAAACCATGCTGTTTTGCACAGCCCTACTGACACCCTGTGAGCCCCTGAGGCCTAATCCTGACCAGACCCTCCTTTTCAAATCCTAGATCTGCTATTGGCTAGTCCCAAATGAGTACATACAAATCAGAGTTGTTCATATAGATGTATATATGTGTACATGTGACCCTATCTTGTTTGTGGCTATCAAATGCAACACTCTTAGGCAGGTATAATACTTGAGTTTGCATATATTTCAGCTAACAGGTTCTATCTAACTTGTATCAGTCACTATGCTGGGGAACCCAGTTATCACAACATAACAATTGTTACAGAAGTTAAACATGGTTCAAAGTCCAACAGCATAAATGAAAGGGAACCATTATGCAAAAATGTTCTAAAACGAGGTTACAGCCTTAGAAGTCTTACTGTAGAATGAATGCAAAAGTCCATAGTTAAAAATACTCTTAAAATAGAACTACCATGTATTAAAAAGTCCAAGACAGTACCACGAGGTAAATTTCACACGGATAAGTTTCATATGCAGCATGTGGAATGTTCCTCTGCGTCACTGCTCCATGGCTCTTGGATACCCTTTCTACACACCACATTCAGAATGACAATTCAACTTAGGTACAGCAGGGTTTCTTCTCTAACTGGGAGTCCAGCTGCGGGAAACAAAAATCATTAGAGGGCTGGGGCACATAACTTATGAGGGGAGACTGAGGGAACTGAGTTTATTTTGTTTAAGGAAAAGAAGATGGGGGGAGGGGAGATTTAATAGCAGCCTTCCAATACCTGAAAGGTGGTTCCAAAGAGGATAAAGCTGGACTGTTCCCAATGGTGGCAAATGACAGAACAAGGAGAAATGGGCTCAAGTTGCAGGAAGGGAACTTTAGGTTAGATATTTGGAAAAACTGTCTCAGTAGGAGGGTAGTAAAGCAGTGGGACAGGTTACCCAGAGAGGTGGGAGAATCTTCATCCTTGGAGGTTTTGAACATCCAGCTAAGCAAAGGCCTGGCTAGGATGATGTAGCTGGCGATGGTCCTGCTTTGAGCAGGAGTTTGGACTAGATGACCTCTTGAGGTTCTTTGTAATCCTGCTTTTCAATGATTCTATGATTCTAGACAATCAAACAGTGGGATCAAATTAAAAGGGACATGTCCTGCCCAGATGCTGAAAACTTGTATCTTTGGAAATGGCACAAATTCAGTGGGTTAGCATCCAGGGCTATAGTTCACCTGAAACTGGTATCCAAAATGCATTTCCTCTCACTGTTCCATGCAGATTATAGCCACTTGAGGGGGAGTTCTAAATACACTGAACATGGAATCCAGGTAAATTCACCCCTTCAGTAAGCTCTGATGATGATAAGAATCAAAAAGGACAGGATATGTGTGCGGGTATCTACAAATACTTCCTTACAAGTAGAATTAGTTGAGAATTTACCAATTAAATGTTTTTACTTCAGAAAACATGGATCTGTCAAAACCACAAACTATATATAGGAAAGGGTTGTTTTCTAATGAATCTCCCATTTCAAAACACTTGGAAAAATATTTAGAAATTGTCAAAATATCTTAAATTACATTTTTCATGTTTTAATTCAAAACAACTTTTTGCTTAGAATTTTTAATCAATTAATATTAACAAGGTTAAACATTCAAAAAGTTAAAATGGAAATGAATCACTTTGCCTAATTTTTAATTTACAAAAAAAAAAACTTTTCTGGAAATTTTTATTTTTTTTTGTTCCACTACTGGAGAAGAACCACTTGAAATGTTCAAAGCCATCATGGAATTTCCACCCTGTTCTACTTATATCAGAGGTTATGCCTCAGCAATAGAGGAAATTCCGCTCTGTCCAGTTCGGAACTTGCCTATTACTCTTCTTTTGAGGTTACGTTTTTCAAAGGGCAGGCAAATAAAGGACTCACCAAGAAAAAGATGTTTAGCTAGAGATCAGCACACCATGTGAATACACTCTACATGTTTCCACGATTCCTAACTGAAAACTGAGATCCACAGATCGAAGGTGCTCCCTTGTCCAAGCTCATATCAACTGGGCTGAGATTACCTTTTACCATTTGGGAATCACCATACAGATTTGGGGCTGGATTTTGATTAGATTTATATCAATGACTTTTGATTTACACTGGAGTAAGTGACATCACAATCTAGCCCAATTACCAGTCAACATTTCCCAAACTTCACTGAGAAAGGAGAGTACTGGCAATCCCATTTTACAGGCTGAATGATTAGCACATGGACAGGTGAAGTGATTTGTTTTTAGCCACAGAAGACAGCTGCAGAAATGGGATTCAAATTCAGGAGCTGCTGCTTTCCATTCCTCTATGTTTGGTGGACAGTGCAGCCTGTGAATTCTCTTCTCAGCTCTGCCTCTGGCTCAGCATTTGAACTTAGCAAATTACTTGCCCTTTTTGTCCCTAAGAATATACTATTAATTGTCTATATGGTAACACTGTCATGAATAAGAAGAGCATCTGAAATCGCAAAAAAAAGGTAAAATAAATTCAAAAGGACTCTCAATTCTAATTCTTCACAACATAAGGTGATTGTCATTTGTGAGGTCAAGAAAAAATACCCCTCCCCTAGGATGTACAATTAAATGTATCATAGGGGTTATATGCCTCCAACTGTAGCATATGGCATTGGCCACTGCCAGAGACAGCATACCAGGCCAGATGGACCAATGCACATGGCAATTCTTAACATCTTATGGGATGAATTTCTTCCTTTAATTTGGATACGTGTCTTCTAATTGTATAACAACATCTAGTCAGTATTGCCATTGCCATTTCATTGATCACACTGTAAATTTCCCTGGAGCAGAGCACTTTGGGGCAATTTAGTCTCTCGATGAACCTGAGTTCAGATGCTGCATTTTCTAGCTCTGTTGACCCACTCACCCATGTAGGTTTGACACAGGCATAAAGCAACTGAGTGGTTTGCCCCACAACAAGCATGACTCAACTAGGATTAGAACAGATAGTCTTTTTACAAGCTAATCTTTTTTGTTCTAGGGCAAAAACACAGCCCTTTAGGGGATCTTCTTATTGCTACAAGCTTGTTTTTGAATTCCTGATCTGGAGCCAAGCTGTAGGTTCCCTGAAAACCCCTTTTTAGTGACAAACTGCCCTGATTTTTCCTTTAGATATATGAGGGTATTAACCCAAAAGATTTTGAAAAGTAGTGTATACACTTTCCTTGTTCTGAACTGCCTGTGAATGCCCCAGAATGCATCAAGCTGGGACATCAAAGACACAAGAAAAGTGGTCTTTTGCACAGAATCAAATTACTGAACATCTCAAAAGGGTGGAAGGTTTGTCATATAAGGATCATTTTTTTTTCTTATCTTAATTTTTTGATAATGTTATAAAGTGTTAATTAGAGTAAAGACGTCTGTAAATCTTTCCACACATTGCATTGTAAAACAAGGTAACATCACATGCTGCCTAAATGTGATGGCACCACATCTTGGCTTTGCAAGACAAGGATGTTTTTTCTTTAAGGCAAGCCCCCGGAAGGGAGTAGTGTGAGGAGAGAAAAATCTTAGAGGATATGGAGTATGAAATACTCCCTTCCTACCTCCAAATTCTTTACAGAACTCTATTGGGAGGGGGAAGGCAAGTTTGCCATATTAGGGACCGAATCAGGCTTAGGACTGAATCAGCCTAAGGTTTTGTTGTTTTGGGGGCTTGGGGGTTTGTTTTTTTTAAACAGTCAACAAAGAATGATAGAAGGACAAATAAAAGGGTCACTGTGGGATAGAAAGTCTAGCTGTGAAATGGGATAAAAGAAGAAACAAAGTTAATTGAGATTCCACTGCCTCATCTTAACTCAGCATCCCTGGGGAAATAACACTACACTACACTACACACACACACACACATGTACTCACACACACAGAGCTCCTATCCCTTTCCTGAATCTGAACTGAGCTTCCCTATGGAAATGAATTACACATAGCCCTAACCCTCAACAAACATATAAAAACCAGACACCACTGTTTCTGAACTGAACCAAGCTTCCCTGAGGAAATATATTACGTATCCCCCTATACAGAGACAGACACAAACACACACACACACAATTCCAACACTGCATTTAAACAGGGCTGTATTTCCTAAGGAAATTATATGCATACATGTGCATGCATAAATGCATATGTGTTTATGTAAGGCACACACATACACTTCCCATCCTCATCATCTCAGATTGCAGTGCAACCTATCCTTTCAACCATAATTTATTTTGTGTGATGGCAAATCATTATATAGTTTTCTGCATGGTGGGCAGCCATAGCGGTCACCCTACCCAACAATGAGTGACCCTAAACCAAGTTTCCTTTACACTTTACAGCAGTAGGCAAGCTATTAACAATATTTATTGCCTGGTCTAAGTATAGTTAATAGCTGTCCGTGCCATGTTAAAAAAGATTTAAGGGTAACTTTTGAAGGATGCATAGCACATTAGCCATCTTAATACTCCAGGTGTGTGAAGGAAGTGGGGAACACTTCAGAATCTAAAATCAAGGTCAAATAAGCTTCACGCTAGAACTTGAAGATTGACAGCATGGGGTTCAGGGGAACAAGTGCTCAAACTTGGGACCTTCTATACAAAAGGCTGTCCCTCCCATTCTCATGATATAAGACAAGTCCATAGGAATGACCCTGCTGATAAGCTCTGATACATCTTTATTTCTTTTTTCTTTAGTTAGACTATATTTTTCCTCTGGCTGCAATTGCCCATGTCTCTAGTTGGGAACTACTTGGGTCTTTAATGGGTCTTCTGATTATCCTCCTCTCCTGTTACTCCTGATTAAAGAGAAAGGAAGAATGGGAACTGTATTCTTGACTGATTTACACTTCAGTTTAATTTCTCTCTCCCTCTTCTTTTCTCCCTCCCCTCCTTTTCTCCTTGCTGGCTGGAATCACCTCTATAATTTAGCTTGCAATCTCTGGTAGAATGGATTGATTGAACAGTTGCTGAAAGAGTCTCACTTGATGGCAGGAGAAAGATGAGGAAAGCATAGGGGATGGTGCCTATAAGTGAAGAACTCAGATGAAGCAACTGGCCTCTTTCAGGGCATTGGTATAAAGGAGCTGTTCTGTCTCTTTCCCCCCAATATTCAGGGATTAACATGGAAGAGAAAGTAATATGCATGTTGCTCTTCCCTGCACTGGTGGAGTATTTATGTCAAAATTATAGCAATGACCAAGCAAAGAAAATATTGGACCTTAACCACAAAGAACAGGGAGGGAGTGCAAATGATTCTGACTGACAGAGATCTAGGACTGATTGCATTAAGAGAGACTTGCATCCCACAGAGCACTAGAAATGAAATCCCAGAGTTAGGGCATGATACAGAAGTGCTACAAGAGCTCACAACACTGCTGCATCTGCTGAATTCAAACTGCCAAATACTACAGCTGCAGTTCAGAGACCTCCTTCCAAAGTATTCTGAGATGACAAAGGTTAGACGCTCCTCTTCTATCACTGGCCATCTTAGGATCTCACAGCCCTCAGAACACATTTGTCCTCAAAACACTCATTACTATTTCCATCTAATTAAGAGAGAATTGAGACACGCATTACTCAAACAATTTGCTCCAGGGATCTGCCACACAGCATGTTACTGCCAGAGCCAGGAAGAAAACTTATTTCTTACACCCACCCCTAAGCTGTAAGTATTAACCACCATCATGAGCTGTTGCAGCCTCATTATGTAGAATCTTAGCCCCACTGAAGCCAGGGGCACAACTCCTTTGATTTTGATGGAGATGGGTTTTCAGCCTCTACATATACTCCAGTAAAGCAGAAAATATTAGCTCTATAGGAAAGATCGCCTGTGCTGCCAACTCACATTTTCCTAATGGCTTGGCTGGAGGGAGCAACCAAGTTAGACAACTTGTTAACTAGGAACCAGTCCATAAGTTTAGACCAATGTAAACCTGAAATAACAGAGTTGCCTAAAATTGAATAAACTTGGATTTGTACTGTCAGCATTCATGCAAAGAAGTATTTGGCCCCTACATCTTTTTTTCTGAAGGTCTGTTCTTTTTTCTTAAACTAGCGCAATACTTACCTTTATCTGAGGAAAGTTGTCATGATCATCTTACTCTGTTTCAGTCTACAGCAAGTACTGTATTCTCAAAGAGCTATAAAGCTTGGTCTCTCATAAGCAAGTCGAGGGTTAAATTAATGCCTGCAGCGCACAAGGCATTTTTCTTCATGAGCTGCACACATGCACACCACAAGAAAAGAGAGAGAGAGAAATCTTTTACTCTGCCTCTCCTTCTTCTTCCCCTTATGAGGTACTGAATGTGTCTCTCAAGGAAAATTAATTTATTTGCCTTTTTCTTGCTTCTAATGAACTGCCTCTGAATGCATGAGGGCACAGGAAGGAGAACAGACTCAGTGGTGAGCTAATAAAAAGTGAAAAGGCATTCAAAGCCATCAATATCTTTGCAAAACTAGCCTGACGGAAATGTGTTAGCCTGCATGTACGGGAGCAAGACCAGGGCAACTGGCAGCAGCTGTGGCACACATCACTTCGTGGAAAAGAAAAGATGCAGTGGGGGTGTCTCTCCATTGCAGCCCTGTCACACGGATAAAGAGGCAGATGGCCAGGTGAAGGCCACTTCCACGAATGAATATCTCTTATTCTGGACAAGGCCACCACCATTCTAATTTCTGGGTTGAAAGGAAACAGTTGCACAACACTGATTCAGCAGTCATCAACGAATAAAGAATTACTTTGCAAAAAGCTTGGAACATCATAAACTACAGCAGAATACATCAAACACAAGAGATACATTAGATAAGCTACCATACAGAAGGTGGTCAAGAAAGAAGAAACAAAGGAAAAAATTCATAAATCAGTTTTTTAGGTGCTGATTTCTATCATCTAGGCAAGGTTGTGAAAGATCCACAAAGCTGTGGGACCAGAGCTACATACCCTATATAAAGCGATAATACAGACAGCCCAGTGCAGTTACTACAATATCAATAAGCACCTGAGACCTTATTGGGTCAAATATGCTTAGGTAGTCAACAAATCTTAGAAAAGTAGCAAAAGATGAAAGACAGGTAATTCGAAGACTTTGTTCAAATGAATGCCCCAAACCTGGCCTGTTCTCCCGGATATTAGAAGTTCTCCATTTCACAAACCCAAGGTGGAAGTTCCTTGGTTGCGAGCTATCCAACATTGCCTTCACGTTCCAGGCAGTGGCAAAAGTGAACCTTGGTTCTACACGTGAAGATGTTCATTATGAGTCTGTAACTAAGGTTTTATTTTATCCAAATCTGAAGGAAGTATATGGAGCCAAAACCATTTTTGGTAAGCTAATTAGCACAAAAATGGTATGACAGGCTAGTTTTCTAGACTAGCACTGAGCAGTGCTTTGTGTCTTCATACTAACAGTAACAAGATACTATGATCTGGCCTTTCCCAACACAGTTTTCAGTAATGCCCAGCAAGCAAAGATGCTGTGTAAAAAATTAGTCATCTGTATTTGTCTACAGCAGTGTCTGTCACATCCTCATCCCAGATAATGCATGTGGGGTAGTGTTACTGGAAGAACAACACAGGAAGATATGCTGGTGACTCAACTTCATCTTCAAACACTGGTCACAGCATCCACTACTTCCCCAACATGCAGTTGTTTGCAGTGTCACCAGTGGAAAGTCATGCCCATTTTATACAGTACACCCAAAAGGAGATGTAATGTAGCTTTCGCAATGCCCTGCTGGCTGTGCACCAAAAAGTGTATGCTGGCATATGTCCATCACTGCACTAAGGAGGCTATATTACATCCATTTCAGAATGCATCGCACATGGAGCAGGTGTGCAGTTTTTTTAATACGATGCGTCTTAGCAGCCAAGGTGCCTGGGGCAGATGCCACAGACAGAGGCAGCAGGGACCTCCAATTCCTGCTGCAGCACTGGTGCAATTACGCAGCTGTGGCAGCTGGTATTTTTTTCCATGCTCCTCCCCCCTCCAAGTCAATGCCCAGGGTGGCTGTTCCAGTTGTCCCACCTTAGTTAAGACACTGCTTAGCAGAGTCCAGACAGACCCTAAGTGAATTGAACTATGATCATTAATTAGGCCTAAACCCAGACAATTAGGCACCAAACCCACTGGCCATCCAGCTAGATACATTTATCTGACATTACTACAATGTCCCTACTGCCTGGGGAGTAACTCAGCAAGCTGTGGTGTAAGTAGCAGGCAGCTATCATTGCAGGAGCCAGCCACTAGAGGGAGTCATAAATTCACATACTAGGCGATATATTAGCAGAAAGGCCAAAGGTAAGATTTGCCTTGAGGTTCTGGCAACTGGCTCATCTTATGCATTATGATGTTTAAAAGCAAAGTGCTAAAAACAAATGAGATCTCTGCTTTATGTGTAGAAAATGAATTCACTCTCAGCCACAGAAGAGGCACTTCCAGGGCACAGCTGAGGCCCAAAGATAAGGAATGTGGAGAAAGCTTGCCCTGCAGATTCTCTGCTATACCTTGCCCCTGAATAAACAGAGGGAGGCACTTTACTGCCACTTTTTTCATGAGTGCTCTAGAAAACAAAGGACTCCTTGACTCTTCTACCATGTAGTATTCAAAATGAGCAAGCCTGGACATTTATGAACACTCTTTCATGGCAGTCTGATTCATTCACCCTGCCCTCTTGAGCTTTTGCAGATATGAGGAGTATAGTACTGCCTTGTCCCTTTCGCCCACCTTCTCCCCATTGACAAGAATATCAAGAAACCAAAGGTTCAAAGGAAGGAGATGTTAAGGTAAAACCCTAAAACTGGTTCTACTTAGTATTGCCCTTTATCAACAAGCTATTCATGCTTAGCAACCACTGTAGCTCACACCAAGTTCATTTTCATTTTAATGTACCATACAGCAAAGCAGCCTAAATATATATCCCCAGATCTAAAGCATATAATCTGTAAACTACAGGAACAGGCAGATCATTTCCATTAGTTTCTTATGTAGCAAAAACCACAATTTACACCCAAAGCATATAATTATATTCAGATTCTAAAAGACAGTGTTGGAAGTACTTTAAATTCATAGTTTGGGGGAAAGTCACTCAGGGGTATACAGTTATGTTTTAATGTGCAAAAACAAAACATGCACACAAAGAAAGAGCAAGAGAAGTAATTCTAGTGAAAGGCAAAGGGGCCATGGTGAATTACAGCCCCACATTCCTAGCACCTGTTTGGAATTCCGAGTAGCCAGTGCTCCCTCTGAAAATGCTCTAACCCTTTGAAAACAACAAAGGTGGCAACCGCCGCTAAACCCCATTCAAACTTCAGAGCCAATAGGGAAAACACCATCAGGCTCCGTGTCCAGAATTCAGAGATGCATTCCCTTCTCCTCAGATGGAGCTCAAACTTGATCTTTTCTTTGGGTGGCTTTGACATCTAGAGCACCTAAAGAAAGATAGGACTTTACACATTTACACTGTTTCCTGCTGAGGATCCCAAAGCACCTGAATGAATGCAGTCTATCAGCCCAGCCAAGACATAAGCTTGTAGTCTAGTCCTCGTTTTGCAGGTGGGTAAAAAGATATCGAGGGAAAGTAACTGGTTCAAGGTCATAAGATACATCAAGGATAATACTGGTAGACGCAAGCTGTTTGGTATACGATTTACACTGAACCATGCCTCCTTTTTCCTTTCCTTGGTGAAATCCAGTTTAATAATCAAAGGAGCCCACTAGAATAATAGAAACTGGACAAAGAATACACTATATCTTTCAGTCCATTTCCCTTCCAGTGCAGAATTGCTACCTAGGACAATTAATCAGAAAGCAGGTCCCCTTATATCACTTTAGGTTATAATGTAAAAAAGAGGGAGGGAAGGGGAGGAGATGAAGAAAGGGAAAAAAAAGTGGAGGTGGGGCAGAAGTCAAATAGTGCCTGTTCAGTATACTTCTCAGCTGGAACTTACTAGTAATTGTTCACTGCAGAAAACTGCACATTGCTTTGATCGGTCTTGTTTTAAATTACTTAAGTGAAGGGATGTCCACTACCTCTGCTGGGAGATTACTCTGTACCTTTAATGATGCAGCAAAAGATGGCTCCATCCCAGGCCAGGCCTTTCTGATTGCAGCAGCAGTAGAGTATGTAACACAGTGTAAAAGACACCACAGCATGCTATCATCATAGTGATGCACTTAACATTGCCCAAGTTGTGTATTTTGATGTTACTATAGAATAATGGAAGAATAAGAGAAAAATGGGGGGTATAATCTTGTGGTGACTTTAATAAAATTAACTTTAATAATTACTCGTAAGTGTACATTATAAAAGTTATAAAACAAGGAAAAAGGGTGACAAATAGGACAAAATTAGAAATTGCCATTTTCACTTACAACAATGATGACTATTTAGCTAGAATGTATACATCCCAGAGTGTCAGAAAGCTTTTTAAAGTCCCAAATTGATATACAAACAAAGCTCTGGGTTCCTTCACTTATTCTTGAAATACTGTAATCTTTTGAGCAGAACGTAACGGTTCTTCGACAACTCAGGACAGTGCTATCAAAAAGCCAAAGAGATACAGTGAAGAGCCATCTACTGAATTTGCAGAAGGTTTTAGAAAGGAACAAAAGTCTGGCTTAATTCTGAATCTGGACAAACACTCCTACCCTTGCAAAATGCACCAAAAATCACAAAGGACCAGAAGAGGGGTTTTTTATACGTGATCTGCAAGACTGCACCTCAGGCAGCACAGCACCCTCTATCACCACACTGAAACATTTTTTTCTCCATAAGACAGAGTGTCATACGCCAAATCAATACCATTCAGTCCTGCAGTACCTTCTCGTTCTTGCTCAGGACCTCACAGGACTGGGCCCCAAATGAGCAAGTGTCAGTCCCAGTGCTATTTATCAGGCTCAACCTAATCCTGGCTGATACATTATACTGCATGGGACAGTACAATAATGAGTCAAAGGACCCTAATGAGAAGAATTTCACACAGAAGCATACATATATGATACATAAAATAAGGAATTCCTTCTTAAGGAACCAACATCAGCATGTCTAAGAACCGCTGAGCAGTCAACCATTTTACACTGAGCCCCCTCAAAAAAAATTAAGCACGTTCACTGACTGCATGACAGCAAAACACAACTGCAACCACTATCATTTAAAAATCCTAAATCTCCAGAAACGACTAGCAATTTTAGACATTTTGTTTTCTGAGCATCCAGCTTGATACAATTTAAAGAGGCTTGATCTTTGGCCAGGTTTGTGCTTTGAAAAAGCAATGACCATTAAAATTAGGCACTCATTTTGAAATGTACACACTTAGGTGCCTGCAACCACTAGTCATTTAAAAAATGCAGCATTAGTCGTTAGTCAGTCACATAATCACAGCTATTAGATAAACCATTTGCTTGTGCTGCAACCCTAATTTAAGTCCTGAATGAAATTAATTAATGGGTCACTGTCTGCTCTGTTTTGCCATTTTTCTAATTTACCAAGCCCTCCTCAGGAGAGCCCCAGGGCTGGAATAGAATAGTGTCAAGTCCTGTTTAGAATGGGGTAAGGGCAAAAATGAACGAGCAGGAAATGCTGTGGATCAAGAGTAAATTTACCAGGAGAACTAAATGTAGATGACAGGACTAGACAGCAAAGGTGCTACCAGTTAAGATTAAATTGTATTGATGAAGCTGCAAGGAAAACAAGAACTGGAATACTAGGATGCACAGGTCAGTGCTAGGAAACATTGGCACAGCTATGTGTGGGAACCATACCCTGTAATATCCCCGTTGTTCCCAAGGGATTAGTCTGTCATTTGAACAAGCACTAGTTTTCACCCGCTAATTTAAAAAAGAGATGAGATGAAACAACTCCTGAAAATGCTTTACATCAGATGAATGCAAATGACAAGACTTGTGAGAAGTGACTAACTCCTGCAAGTTACGCCCACAAGCCTTGGTGATTGCTCACTCTCAGTCCTCTCAACAAGGCCTTGCATTTCAGTATGACTTGCTCAACAGCCTGAACAAGCCTGGTCCTTGGCTAGGTAAAAGAGTACCACCTCTTTCACAGCTGCCCCTCCAGAGCAATTTCAGAGGGCTTGGACCAACCACAACCAGCACAGCATGAAAGTCCATTGTACCCCCTACTCATTGAGGAGGGAGAGACAAATACTTACTGGAGGACAAAAGGAGAAAGCAAATTAATTAATTCATCACTAAGACAAAACACATACAAATCTCCTCATTTCATCTGTCAACCAGATGAATATATTATTCAGCAGTGCAAGCAATGAACAGAGAGAGAAAAAAGGCTGGCAAGCCACTGGTGCAGGCTTTGGGAAAACAGCTGACCCAGCAGGGGGTTAAATAGCTGGAGGAGAGGGACAGGAGGGCTGTTTGCTACTGTGAAATGGATAAATCCTCATCATATCTATGGTTCAAATAAACCCACCCAAAATGTGGCAGTGCAATAGATATTTTTCCTGCCAGCAAAATAGAATGCCATAAGCCCTGGCTATAGAGGATGGGGATGTGGCTTTCCCTTCCTGCCCTCAGGTGAGACAGCCTGCTCTGTTTTGCAAGGTCCAGACATAGGGCCACAGTTGGCTCTGCAAATGAGGGATCCCCACTATTTGTAGAGCCAGCTTTGGTGTCTTCCTGTGTCAACTTGCATCTTCTCACCTGCTGACAAGGCAATAAACCTGGTACAAACAATCATTTTACAGAGACCTGCTTCTCTGTGATAGGCTGTGCTTGGTTTCAGCATGCACAGGTTGCAGCTAAAGCTGCTGGAAAGTACCAGCTTTGAAATTTCACTATTAACCCCCACAACACTGGTGCTGACTTCCAGCTCTGAGCCCCCTCCTGTCCCACTGATATTAAAGGGAGTTTTGCCAAAGGAAAGCTTAGACATCCATTCTTTATCTGCCTAAATAGCTAAGTACTATAGGATGGCTGCCTCCAAAGGGACTAACAGGGACTGAGGAGCATAACAGCCTTTACTGAGATACAGGAATCTAAGCTGCTTTCAAAATTGCTCCCGAATGCTCTGTCAGGGTGGGACAGGTACAGAAGAGATACTGGTGTGGAAAAGCAGCATAGACTGGGGGTTTGAGGCTTGCAAATACTCCTGTTCAAAGCCAATAGGAGTTGAGCAACTGAGTTAGAACAAGTCTCTTTATTTTTCATCCAGAAAAGAAATCAAAATCCCAATAGACAGCCAGACCCTTTCATGTACAGCCTGCTTCACACACACGCCTGCACACACATGGCCTCCCCGAGATCTGACTCCACAAAGCTGTCATGGGTCCAAATTATGAGCGCCTCTATCGCACAACAAGGAAGGAAAACACAAAAATAAACCAAGTGTGTGTTTTGGTAAAAGACCAGCTGTCTCTGCAGTCCCTTTCTCCTCCCTCTTGCTCATTCCCAGAGGGGATTCCATGCCAACCTTGCTGTATGCCATGATTGGGGAAGGAAATCAATTTCAGTCTGGCTCATGTTTTGGCATCAGCTCACAGAGCCTTCTGCTTCCCCTTGACTCATTGTTTTATTACGGACACAGGGAAAATGCCCCGGGTCCCTGCCTGAAGTTAACAGCTTCTGTCTTCCCCTGGACTCTCAAGTGAGGAATCTGCTGGTTTTTCAGGGGAGGTGGTAAAGCCAACAAGGAGATACGAGGGTTCACAGTGCCAGCTCTCACACAGAGAGGAAGCTATTTACTCCCCCGTGGACCATTCCTTGTCACTTTGCATCAGGATTCTATGTAAAACATTCTGTTCTGTCTGTGACACGGTCCCTGTTCACAACCGGCCTGCGAACCAACTTCACCCCTACTCCTCACAAATGAGCTCACAGGCAAATGGAGAGGTATGTTCCGCACAGTGCCAAAGGACAAAAACCAAGAGGGGGATCTGAGAGAGGAAAAGCAAGGAGCAGTGAAATCTGCTGGGCACAATGGGATGAGGGAAGGGAAGCCAAGGACTAGAAGAGACAGGGATGCTTCAAATTAGTGCTGTGCAATGGCAGAACTATAGTAAGGACCAGGACAAGAACAAGAGGAGATGCACTAGCAGCACTGTCTCATTCCTGCAGCACAAACATGGGGGTCAGGCCTGGCAGGAGGTTAAGACTGGCAGAGCTGTAGAAGAGACCTCCAGACTGGAACGACACTGAGTGCTGCAGATCTGAGCCCAAGCGCACTGGAGGAGCTGCTGCCAACCGGGGTGAACTCAGGACTAAACTAGAAAGGAGACAATATAGGCTCAGGACTGAGTACTAGTGCAAGCGTAGCCAGGATCAGAACAACACAAGAGACACTGGCAGAGCCAGCACAGGGACAGAGCAGTGGGGAGTGCTGCAAGCCAGGATGAAAGCTAAGCCCGGAGAGGGAGCCCAGGGCTGGGCTAACAGGGGCTGCTGCAGAGCATCTGACAGCAGAGGGAGGCATAGGTGCAGGTGAAGGCATCCGCTCTCGATCACAAGAGCTCCAATAAAGCTGCCAGTTCTCTCAGCCTCATTTGTACCTCAGGAGCCTGGCTCACCTCTGCCCTGAGCGGCACCCCACACTGCACGCTGGGCACCTGCCCGGGCAGCGCTGAGCTCAGCCACACTGGGCTTGTGTGAAGGAGAGGGAGGGCTTCCCTACGGCTACCCACAGCCCCTCGTGTCTGTGGTGCAGGCTCGAAAACCGGGGGACTGGCTCGAGCAGCCCGGGGAAGGGGCCATGCCCAGGCTGAAGGGAAGTGCCCCCGCTCACCCGCACCCCCGGATCTGGCTGGGCCGCGAGGACCTGCCGGGCGTCCCTCGCCACAGCCCGCGCCCTCTGGGTGGCTGCGAGGCGGCACGGGCAGGGCAGGGTAGGGCAGGGCAGAGCACGACCCGGCACGGCACGGCACGGGCGCCCGGGAGCTGGCTGCGGGCGGGGACGTGGTCGGGCCGGAGCTCCCGGCTGAGCCCGCGGGAGGGTCGCCCCGCCCCACAGCGAGGCCGCCCCTCGGAGCCGGGGGTCGCGCCGTGTGTGCGCCCCTCTGCCCCCGCCACGCCCCGGGCCCCGGCTTCCCCGCCCGGGCCGCTCCGGTCCCGGTCCCGGTCCCGGCCCCAGCCCCCGGCACGACCGCCCGCCCCGCCCCGCCCCGCCCCGGAGCGGCCACGGGGAGGCAGCGAGCAGCAAGACGAGCCGCGGCGGTCCGAAGCGATGCGAAGCGAGCGGGAACCCACCGTGTCCTCCGCGCAGGGAGCCCGGGGAGCGGTAGATGGAGATAGGCACGGAGTGGTGCTTGCTGCCGTGGAAGTGATGCTCGTGCGGAGCCTGAGCCGCGGAGGAGGCAGAAGAAGCCACGTTGGAGGAAGTCCACACGGAGCTGACGATACATCCCCAAAAGAGGGAGCACATCCACAGGGGCCCGGCGGGGCGGCGGCCCGGGCGCACGCTGGCCTCGGCTCGCAGGTGCATGGTCAATGCACGGGGCACCTACAGACGGGCGGGTTGAACTGCAGCCGGGCAGCCGGGGGGAGGCTCATGATGCCCAAGGGCCCATCCTCGGAGAAGGGAGAGTCGCTTCCAAGCGCGGGGGGGAGGGGGGGAACGCCTGTGAGTGTGAGTGCGTGTGTCAGTGTGTGCGTGTGCGAGGAGGGGAGGGCACGGGGGACGGGGAATAGCAACCGGCAAAAAAAATGAGCTCGCTGTCTCCCAGGACTGAAGCTACAGGGCCAGGGACCCCTCTGCTGGACCCAGCCTCCAGGTGGGACGAGAAAAGCCGCACATGGCGGGAGGATCCTGGATCTTTCACTTGTCAGATCCCTCCAGGATCACGGAAAAGATTTCTTTTGTTGGTGGTGGTGCAAATATCGAGCAGAGCTAACAAAAGCTATCACCTCTGCCACGAGTTTTGATCCCAGGGTCCTTGAGGGCTCTCCCTGCGTGTGATCCTCCCCTCTCAGGAAAGGAGAGGAGAGGGAAGGGGGACAGAAAAATAGAAGAAAAAGGGGGGGGGGGGGAGAAAAAGCCAGAGACCCCAGGAGCGTTTTGGATTTTGCTTTATCCCAATTCCAAGGGGGTTCACTTGCTTCTCCACCAGCAAGTGTTGCAATGCAGAAGTACGAGGCTTGCCACACACACACGGACACACACACACGCGTGCACACACACACACTGATCGGGGTTGTTATCCTCCGTCCTGCTGCATCCAAGCGAGAGAGCTGAGGCTGCTTAACCGTGGGAGGGAAAGGGCGGATCTTCCCGGGCGAGAGTGCAAAGGAGAGAGGCACAAGAAGTGGCGAGGAGGCGGCGGCGACGAGCAGCGGTCCCGGATCCAGGCAGCCCCGGCAGCCCGAGGCGGAGCAGGAGGCGCGGGCCCGGCGCGCTAAGTGAAGGCAACTAGAAAGCGCAGGTGAAGTGAAGCGAGGATTTAGGGAGCCAAATTCACAAATGGGCGAGCCGCATGCAAATAGGCTCACTCCAGAGAACGAATCGGTGAAGCCCAAACACTGCAAAGGGACTGGCTGGCTCCTAAGAAAGGAGGGGCTGGAGCGGGGGGGGGCCGGAGTCCCACCCCCTCCATTCATACACTTCTTACACATGCACCTTCCCGTCTTCCTCCCCGGGACTGAAACCTGCTCTGCTGCGCCCGGCGTTTCCTTCATTTCCAGACACACAAAAGAAAAGAAAAATAAGTTCTAGGTAAAGAAAAGTATAATAAAAAAGGGTCATATCTCGCCTCAGAGTGAGTGCAAGACGGTCCCCACCATCATCCCGAGAGCAGCAGGAAAACCAGGCAAAAACCCGGTGTTTGCAGAGGCAGGAGCCTGCTGGCAATCCTTTCTCTGTCATCTGGCACAGACGGGTCTGGCCTCCAAGCTTGAGAGGCCAGTTCCTGGAAAAGGCGCAAGAGCAGCACTGTACCTAGACTCCTGGTGGCCTCGGGCAAACTTTTAGTCTCATTCCCCTTCTCGAGAGAGAATGATAATAATAAAAAATAAACATTTTCAGACCCGCTTTCTGTCCAGGCCCCAGGCAGCCACCTAGTTGGCCCATGCCTCTGGCCCTGCACAAAAGCACACGCAGTCTGATTGTTAATGGCTCTGTCAGACATTCAAAAAGCCAGAGGCAAAATCAATCCAAGTTACACCTTACAGAAAACTGTGTAATTTAGATTGGTAGCAAACACAACACACATTTGCCCTTTGGTGGCTGGTGGCAAATTTTAGCCTGGGTTCAGCCATTTTGAAACCAGTCCATGTGTGCTGAACTTCTGTTATGCATAATAACAGTTCCCAATAACTTATACCAGTAGAAGTATAACGTCTGTACCTGGCCACAGCGTCTGGATGCCCACATCTCTTTATAGATTTTCAGAGTAAAGAAAGGTGAATCCAGAGTGAAAAGCACCGCATGTACCTGATTTTAAAGAGTGCTGAGCATCCACAACTCCAGCGAAGTCCAGTGGAGAGAGCAAGCATTTCTGGGAAGCAGATCATGCATCTGTTTGGGGGTAGAATCTGTTGTCTGTGAATAAAATACCTATTCCAAACATACAGTGGAGAAATGATCTACCACCCCAAAGGGCATCTAGGTTCATCCCAAGCGCATTGTGTTCCCTTTTTCAAACAGAATTACCATATGTATTTATCACAGCCACAACGGGAGGAAAAAACAAAAAGATGCAGCACTTCTAACATAGGCAGCCTTTTGCTTGGAAAGGAAAAACATTTTCTTCTGTTTGTTTGGCATCAACAATGTGTCAGCAGCGAAGAGGGAAGCGGACAGCACAGAGTGGGAGGGGGACAGCCACCTGCCAAATGGCCTGGCCATCTGTGGTCACAAGTAGGAGGCTTTCTGCTGAGACTTCTTCAGCCACACCTCACCAAAGCTATGCACAGAGAGCTCAGGACTCGTGTGCCAAATGCTAGGCAAACAAGATCTCTGGATTGTGGACAATACGATTTTAGTTGGTGTGCAAGAGTCACACCAGGAGACAGCAATTCTGGACCAAAATGTTTTGAAGAGGTCAAAAGATGTTGGGAGCAGAGGGGGTGTAATATTGAGAGAGACTGGTTGTTGCTGGGTGTTGAAATGAAAGAGAGGCTAAGAAAGGCCTGCAGAACCAGGAGGTGCAAAGCAAGAGGCTCTTGCTTGCATGTATAAAGCACATTTAAAAAGGTTGTTTTGTTTCGGTTTTTTACTGGATTTAACTTTCAGCTCCTGCATATGCTGCTAAATAAAAGTTTCTGTGCTTTCCAATATCTCCTTGCACCAGAACAGTGCAAGGATGTAATGAACACAATTATTTCACATCGCTATATAGCTTTTATTATAGAATGACTCTTTTATGCTTCTCCAACAGTAAGCTGAATCTAAACTAATTAAGTCCAAATTAGGAAGTTAGAAACTAGCTAAATGGTTACTTCTACATTTTACAAAAGACATCATACAATAATATTTAATACTTACAACACATTTTCACTTGGAGATCTCAGGTTGCATATCAATTTGCATTACCAACATCTTCATTTAACATAGGGAAACTGGGGTAAAATGGTAAAGTGATTTACTGAAGACCACTCAAGTGAGTCAGTACCAAAGACCTATAACTCTCATTTTGGTGGCGAAGACCCCAAACTAGGGTACCTCCTGATGAATTCAGTTTATGTAACTATGGTAATCATTACCTTAATTTAGAAATTAATAAACCTCTTTATGTCAGGGAGTTTCACATATTTTTGACACTGGACATCCCTCCCCTTCCCTTTCTTCCTTCAAACCTGCCAAACTCTTCTCAGTTCACAAGTATTTATGAAACACAGAGTCAATATTTTTGGAAACTAATTTGAATCAAGTGCAGTGATGGATGTTACATGGATCTCTATGCTACTTCACTCAGGGGGCACCAAATAACCATTCCACATACATCATAAGTATTTTGTAATGGGCAAATGGAACTTCACACTTGGAGCTTTTACTTTAGCTTGACACATCTGTAATTTACTTTCCACTCACTTATTTTTCTAGCTTAAGCAATCTAAAGTACTAGCTGAAACAGCCAGGATTGTTGCTGTGTTTTGATGGAGCCAATCACTAACAGTTGTGACTAGTTGACCGGAAAATAAGACTAATACATTTTGCATTTATCTTGCATCCCAGAATTTCAAACTGGTTTACAAACATGTATTAATTAAACCTTACAAGAACTCCATGTCCCAATTTGCAAATATGGAAAGAAAGGCACACAGAGGCTAAATGGGAATAGAAACCAAGAGTCTAGCCTGCCAGTCATGTTTCTACAGCCACTAGATCATAATGTTTCTCAGAGTACAGTCAAGAAGCCCTGTCTCAGTCTCCTGTTTAATGTTAAATCCCAGGTCATCTCCCCAAAAGTTTTAATCTATTCAATTCAAAGGCAAAGTCAGGCACCATATTTTGAAATGTTTGTCAGTTACTCAACACATGGGAAATATGCTCATTTCCTGAGGAAAGATTTAAAAGGATAGCCCATCACCAAATAGCAGCTTGTTAAAACACAGAAAATATACTGATAAAAATAAATTAATAACAATAACTAGCCCAGCCAGTTATCAGGAAAGCAAAAACAATCTGGCCTATCATAATTTTGTTCTCTGTCTTTAGCTACCGTGTTTGGAGAGACAGAGCTAACTATACTAGAAGCTCAGTCACTGGCCCCATATAAGGAAAGTAAATCCAGGCAGCTTCAGAACATTTTGCAGTCTAGGGTCTGATCCTATTCACGTGGAAGCCCATGGCAAAACTCTTATTAATAAGCATTAACATCAGCAATAGATTCAACCTTAGAATCACAGGGTTGAAAGGGATGTCAGGGGTCATCTACTCCAACCTCTTGCACAAATCTTCTCCACCTCTGCTTTTCCAGCTCTGCTTGCCTCCTGGCTCAGAAGGCACACACAACCTCCCCTGCTGTTAATTTCCATTTAATGCAGTCTTGAATCAAAGGGGGTGCCTTCCCCCACCCTCATTTCTACTTCTGCCAGTTGTCTCCTGGGTAAAGGTGAGAAAATGTCATGAGCCACTTCTACTTTCCCTCATCCTGCCCTATGATAAAGCTCCCTCCACTGAACATGGGAGCAGGGGGCCCATAAAAGGGACACACAATCAGGTCCTAGCTTGTGCCAGAGGCTGCAGTGTGTTTGACAACCCCTGTTCAGCAGACGCATAAACTCCTGTCTTTTAGATCGTGTGCCACTTGTCTTCCTTTCTAATTTCTGCCCACAGAGGCTGGTTTGCTACAAACTGGTGGGCAGGCTGCCCTGCAAACAAACAGAAGAGAGGTCGAAAGAGCCAACCTGCACAAATATAAACATAAACATTTTTTAAAGGAAAATCTGTGAAGCAAGCTATAAATACATCAGTGGGTTCTTGTGACACCATAAAGCACTGGAACTTCACTCTGACTTGCTTTATTAGGTGTCAGTAGATGTATTTACTGCCCTGTAATTCACAGGCGACTCATTTATTTAGCAGCATCATTGCTGGAGGAGGGCAGATTTCAATTGTATTTTCCCCTCCTGGGTGGCAAGGGGAAGTTTATTGCCTGAAGAGAGGTTTTAACAATGCTGTTCCCAGAAGATTTACTTTAAAAAAAGGCTTTGTTCTTCTCCCACTGGTTTAGCGTATCTTAGGTAAGCACACACTATTTCACATGTTCTTGGGTCTACAGTGCCAGGAGCAGATGTTTCAAGGAACCAGGATCCCAGGATAACACATCAGATGTGTTGGACATACCAGAGGGACAGTTTCCCTTATCATGGCCATGTGTCCTGTTGCTTACAACCAACAGACAGCCCTAGCATTTCTGCAAAAATGAGAAATAATGAAAATTACATTTTTGGAACTTAGAAAGAAATCCATTTGGTTTCAGATTCTGAAGAGGTTCTTACTTTATCCTTCCCAGGCCAGCCATCCCCCTCTCTGACAACCATTGCTGATGAAAAAAAATAGACAATCACTTTACTGCACATAATGGTCACTCAGAACTTCAGCTCAGAGAACAGTCAGTGCCTGTAGCTCCAAAAGCACAGGTAACTCACATTTGAGCCAAAGGAGAATTTCTATCAGTTTGGAGTAGTACTGGGTCTATGGCACATAGTTAAACAAATTCAATTCCATCCAGTAGAGGACAGAAGTGATAAATATACATTAGTTAATTTATTGCTATATAATAAAAAAAGAAACAGTTCACATAAAATATGGACCAGGTATTTCCCTCCCCAAATCAAACTCAGTCTTCCCTGGTTCAAGTAGTAGTGTTTTCGTTTTATTTTCTGAAGAGCAAATAGCAAGGAGAACAAAAAAAAAAAGCTTGATTTTTATTCTTTAAACAAATGTATAAATAAAACAAAGCTGAAGCAGACTATACATGGTAGGAAACTTACCACTGATACAGACTCCTTTGGCTCTAGGCAACTGATTCAAATGCTGCTGAGGCAGATGAGATGAAATGTTGTTCCCTCACTAGCCAACGTGGAATGAGTTACCCTCAAACCTAGTCCCTACTGCTCAGGTGTCTGCTGCATAACTCTCCTTCTACTGGTGGTCTCCATATAAAGATAAATAGTAAACATGCCAAGAAATTTGCATCATCTGCCCCCAACCCTGGGAATCCCTCCAGGTCAGGATTGAAGCATAGCTGCTGTACCTGGTCTATACAAAACCAAAGAGCTAGAATTTCCAATGTGGGTGGGTTTGGTTTTCTACTTCGTTTAACTAATAAAAAAGAAACACAGCTCCTTTTTTGCTCATCAGCACACTGTAATACCTAGTCTACTGCAAGTAGAGCAGTACTGTCTGCCTTCCTGGCACAAAAGTGCCAACCTGATGTATAAGATCACTGGGGCACAGGACCACTGCCAAACACACCGCTCAACCCTGTTTCAAGTACAACACCTCTATTAAAGAACTATAGAGGACTAAATTCTATTAATTGCCACACAAATTTAATCTTCGTGCAATTAATGGATTGGGCAAAGATTTAATTTGAGGCCAGCAAAGCAAATACCAGAATATGAGAGAGAGAGAGAATTTCACTACAATGCTAATTTGGTATCAAAAGAAAAACCAAGCCTGGACATAAGGAAGAATCAGGCAGGACATAAGGAAGAATTTCTTTCCTGTTCAAGCCCCCAAGGTCTGGAACAGCCTGCTGCCGGAGGTGGTTTAAGCACCTACATTGAACATCTTCAAGAGTAAGTTGGATGCTTATCTTGCTGGGATCCTATGACCCCAGCTGACTTCCTGCCCTTTGGGCAGGGAGCTAGATTCGATGATCTTCTGAGGTCCCTTCCAGCCCTAATGTCTATGATACTGAAAGACCAAAAGGTACAGGTACACTTAGGATTGTCCTCTGGTGCCCCATTTCAGCGAAAAGAAAAACACTCAGCTCTAGAGTCAGGAGAAGCAGCCTACTCCTGTTCAATTTCTACCTAAATTCATACTTTCTAAAATTTCCAGGCCACATAAGGCTATCCTTTCATAACTGCCTGGGAGCAGAGACTGCCACAAACAGTCAATACATATGCTTAGAGTATGATTTCACTCTCATTTAACCACTGAAAATCTGGACTGATCCAATAAAGCCAACATCATGCCAGTGCTAAAAGTGAGACAGGATCTAAGACTCTAATGTTTGCCATGTAGAGAGGGAGCTGGTTATCCAAACTGGTCTGAAGTCAGACAGAAGGCAGGTCAGGGTGGCATTTTAAAACTAAATGATTTAGAAAAGCATAATTTTTTGTAGGCTACAGCTTACTTTATCAGATGCTATGCTAGGGTCTGACTTAATGCTCAAAGTCCAAGCTTGTTATACAATTACTACTACTACTACTATTAATACTAGTGAAGGCAGTTCCTATGGAACAACCAGGGATGGGGCCCCACTGTACTCAGCACTGTACACAGAAAAGCAGCAAGTCCTGGCATGGGGAGTTTGCAATTTTTCTTGATCTGAATTTGTCTTATGTAAGGCAACATTTTGGAAGCTGTGACTATACTGGGCCAGCCCCACAGGCATCTCTCAGCCTTCTTGGCCAAGTCTTTCGGATCAGTTGATTTCTGATCTTGAGGGAAGTGGAAGAGGTTAGAGAAGTGGAAGAGGTTAGAGATCAAAACGTGAACTTCTTACCTTCTTCTGAAGACCAAATCAAACTGAGTTATGAATATTCTCTCCAATGTGGGATTCCAAGTTTATCTTGCATTTCTTTAGGTTCTGCCTTGGAGGACTTAGATGACCTCTCCACCCTGCTCTTATCTTTCTCTCTGTTTCGCATACACAGGAATCCACAGATGCATGCACACGTCACCTCTGCACTGAGGCATTATTTTCCCTCTGCACCATGCAACTCACCCAGACTTCAGTAAATAGCTTGATACTGGTGGGGAAGGGAAACAGCTTCCGGGGTATTTTCTTTATTTTGTTTACTGTAAAATGCTGGTACTGAGAAGACTCCAAGTTTCACTAGGCCCAGAAAAACTGCATGTCTTAAAACACTGAAAAAAGCTAGATGGAATCTGGCTCGTTAGATTTCTAAATCGCTCCTCTGCTGCAGATGGTGGTTTGATCAATGAACTGCTAGGTCTCAGTCTAGTTTTCACAGTGTACCCCGCTCCTCCAGTACAATTATGACCCTTGCTTCCCGCAAAAAGGCCAAGGACTAAATGGAGAGAACTGCGGTGTATGCCTAAGGAGTCATCTTTCTCTATTTTTGACACTAGATGTTCTGACAGCCTCTGCTATCCACACGTCCTATGTGGCACTGAGGCTGGGGCAAATTCATCCCTAATGTAATTGCTTAAGAATTAATACTAGGGATGAAATTAGTCTAGTTGTCTTCAAGACCTTGCTATGTGGATCCCTTGCACCTCCCACCCCAGGAGCCACGTCCTGTAAAGACAGAGATAAAGGGCAACTGTGCACTAGTGAGCCTGTCTTCTAATAAAATAACTATCCCTATACAAATATCATTTACCTATTGTCACTTCCCACTTCTAGCCAGCGGTGAGATGCATCAACAGGGCAGCATGAAAGAAGCTTGCCCTGCCACTGCCTGGACTGCACTTGGCTCACACAAAACTTTGGTCTTCATGGGCTGTCAGCCAGGCACCTTTCAACAGCAGTGCTAAACATTAATTCTACCATATGAAAATTTACATCAGGGCTTCTTAGCCTGGGAGGAAAATACTGGGAAATTATTTCTAATGATCTCTAGCTCAGAAACGTAACCAAGATCATAAAGCCTGAAGTAGGAAGGGTTGGGTGGTGCGGGGGGAATAGATACAGTTAAAATGTCAATTGCAATAAATAGGGAACAATTTAAATTTTTTACCCATGAAAGCAGCAAGATGTTTATTTTTTTGAGCTAAAAGAAATCTTGTCTGACACAGAAGCTGTTGTTTTGCTTCCTTTAAACTTATTTCTGTGCTAATGAAAAGCGAACTCTCTAACAGACAGTCTGCAAAGGCTCCCCTCTGCTTTGCTTCTCTCTTCCCACCTATCATCTTTCCTGGCTTCTGCCTGTAATCACCTGTTCATCTCATGGCAATAACTGCCAGGTGACTAGTGTTTGCTGTGGTCTCCCTGAATACCAAGAAGAGAATTAAAATAAAAGAAAAGAGAAGGTGGGAGAAAATCTCTCAATGACATGAATGTCTCAGTGCCTGCCAGACAAAGAAGGAAGCATTTCCTGCGGCTGAGGCTGCTCGTGTGGGAGCTGCTGATAGGTATAATTTCCTAAGATGTATACCTTGTCAGCGTGCAGAAGATGAACAGAAAAGAAGGTCAGAGCAGCCAAAGCTGAAAGATTAGAAGAACAAAAGGAGAGAGTGGGGAGAACCATTTGGTTACTTTAAACTGTTCAAGGACCGATGTTGCATCATCTATAGCAAACCTACATATCATCATGGCATATGAAGATCTCCCATTAGCCATCTCATCACTACAGATGAAACGGCCATTTTAGAAAAAAGGTTGCTTTGGTTCTATAACTCTCTGACCATGAAGGACAGGGATTTTTCCTCTTCCCTGTCACTCATCCTAGAATCCTACAAAAAAAATAAAATTAAAAAAACCCAAAAACAAAAAACTGTTCGGGGTGTCTGATATGGTTTGACTAGAAGAGGTGTAGATACAGACTGAGGGCAGGATGGGCAATTGCTCAGATTGCCATTTACTCAGGAGCCACCTAGCTGCTAAAATCTTCATTTCACAGAGCACACTGCTTCCTGAGGGGGCATACTGGTTAAGAAGTGGCCCCTCCTATGGGACAGCTATCACAAAATGTTGCACTGCCTCTAGGAAAATCTCTCTCCATTAGCACTGGCTAGCAAGAATATAAAACCCCAGACCTTTGGCAAAAACTCAGAAAAAGCATGTTAGCTCCCCACTAGAAACATCTGTGTATGATCATAGTGTAGAAAGGATGATGATTAAGCTCTGCCCTCAGGTGCCAAGTATCTGCACTTGCAATTAATTATTAGGAGCAGCATCTCTCCAGAGTAGCCCTAAATCATGGAAGTCAAGGTATCCAAGATCAAGATTGGACAGGAGACAGTAACAGGATTTAAGTACCTGCACCATGCTAGAACACCTAGAATACTCACCTGAAGCCTAACCCTGTAGCTTCCATTGACCGCGATAAGCATCCAACGTGTCTGCACAAATAAATGCATTAACAACTGACCCAGGGACTTATTGAGATGCTGGCAGAGAAGATGACCTGAAGAAGAGAAAGTAATATAACCCATTTTAAAAACACTTTTCTTCCTGCACCTCATGCTCTTACCATGGTCCAGGAGTCAAGCTTTTGAATCTTACCCCACCAGGTTTTCTAGCCCTTCCTATCCCATGAGTCTGGCAGTTTCTTTGTGGGGGTGGGGGTGGTGGCATGTGTGTGCACGCGCACTGACCACATGGATGCAAACAGAGAGGCAGCCTTCTCAAACTCAGTGCTCTACTTTTCCCACTGTCCCTGTATCTGAGCAACACAGATTCCATGCGGTGGAATTTGTGTTTGTGCATGGAGAGGAAAAAAACAACAGCAACAAAAACCCACTGGAGTTACAAATGCTGACACTAGCACGAGCACAAACAACAGGCAGGCGGCAGGATTAAGCATCAGGCAGCCGTGAAAATCAAGAAGTGGAAACAAAGAGGAAGGAGTGATATCCTCCTTTATTGCTGCACTGTAAACTACAGATAAGGCATAAACCGCTCCCAACACGACCGTGCTACTTATTGAACAGTGCGGACAAAAAGCTCTGGCTACTCATTGCAGTGCTGAGGGAAAAAGCTGATGATAGGGATGCAGTGGATTATGTCTAAAGTAGCCAGGAGCATGCACATACACACACATGTACACACACTTCTTCTCCTCTCTAGTCTCTTATCTCTTTCTCCAACTCTGTCAACCAGGGACCACTGCAGAAAAAGCTGAAAAAAAAGAAAGAACTAGGAAATTCCAGTATATCATTGAAAGGCAGCTCACTTGAAAGAAAACAAGTTTCATTCCATTCCTTTTGAACTCATGATCAGTCACACAAAAGCCCTTTGCACCGTGAATCACTCTCTTTACTGCTTTAGGTTGCAATAAGGTCTGCGTACAGTTTTTATATTTAACTGGATGTCATACTCTTCCTCCTTCCCTTTTGTCTTCTTTCTTTTATCAGCCACCAAAGGAGAGCATTTAGGGTGGCAATGCCCAATCCACCAGTGACTCCTACTGGGTGGTGGCTGAGGTGCGGTCTGTGCTGGGATGAGGGAGTAAAATGTGAGAGGCTTTTGCCCTGGCTAACTGTTACCAACTTATTTGCTGTCCCCACCTAAGCAGTCTTATCATTTCAGCAGGTAGATCAGAGCTTAGCTATTATACAGCAATGAGAGCTATACAAAACCTTAAGACAGACAGACAGACAGACACGTGGACTGCATAACAACTTTCCCTGGCACAGAGATACTCCTTGCCAGTTATCAACCCCCGCACCAAAGCATCAGGGACTTAACAGAAAGCAGATCAAAAGAAGTGAATGTGATACTCCTGGCTGTATTAAAACATGTTACATTGTTCTAATGCAACGCCCTCAAACTATGTGATAGTATAAAAGCTTTAGCATTTTGGTCTTTTACTGTAGACTACTTCAGCATAATAGGAACCTCTTATAAAAATGCATTCATTTTCTTTTTTCACCAGCAATAGATCAAATTACTACAGCCTGAAAGACGGATACCCCAATGTCTTAGATCTGTGCTATACAGATTCAGTAATGAAGCATAGTTCAGCTAGAGGAAAGAAATAACAGCAGCAGCAAGAAACCTTCAAAAGCAAGTTATTTAGTGCCATCTTGATCACGCATTATTGTCCACTGAAAAAAAGGAAATAATCTAGTTCTGGCAACAAGACAGATACAGGTTAGAATCCAAAAACAGAAAGTTCACTGCTCCTTTCCTCTCCTGCCTTGCAATCATTACTTTGGTATTTCAACCAAATAACTGAACATATCTTGGAATGGGGTAGACAAGGAGGAGAGAAATTGCTTAGCATGGTTCAAAACAGTGGGATGAAATTAACCAAAAGAGCAATTTTCCAGCACACAGGGAAAATTTCCTAACTCTGTGAGGAATGTTAACTCAAGGGAAGTGCTAGAACTCCCACTAGGATTATTTAAATCTGGAGAGGATAAAACACTGTAGAATAGACTATATGGAACACTCTTGCACTGGTAAATTCTAGATTGAATCCAGCAGATCTTTTCTATTTGCATCTTCATTGATGCTGTGACCTATGATAATGCTGTATACAGGTTATCATTTAACCATCACCATCATTTTTGTTGATGTTATTAACTAGCAGTAATTCATGGAAAACAAGCAAGTGCTCAAAAGAAAAAAAAATATTTGATGAAATGTTCCCCAATGCTAACTGGGATGAAATGAAAACTTTATCATTTACAATATTAGAGACCAGATTATCAAGGCACTTTGCAAGTATTCCGATCCCACACTTGGAACCAATTATTGAAAATGGGAACTAAACAGCTTGGAAAATTTGGTCCTGATTTTGAGGCTTATACCCCTCAGAAAATGGCAGGTATCAGTCCCCTTACTAATAAGCAAAGTACCATGATTGCAATGAAGGGCTGGTTGGAAATAAATTCCACTTAATGAAAAAGTGTGTGTGAGACTGTGTGTGTGAGAGAGAGTGTGTGACCTGCTCTTCTTGATTTTTGTAAAGTTAGAGACAATCGATGGGTCAGTTGTTAGGGAACTTGTCTGGATGTGAGAGACTGAAGCAGGTACACAATGGACTAATATGTGGGTCTTTTACTCATGAGCCTAGTCCTTTAACCAACTGGCTATTTCAGAATTTCTCTTGCTCCTTCCCAGAGATTCCACTGAACCCTTAATATTTCTTTCCTGATAACAGTTTATCAAAGGAGAGTTGTTTTTCATAGAAACAGGTTGGTTTCAAAGGAATATAGTTTCACAGAATGTATTTCTACCCTTAGCCACCTGTTTTACAATGGTTTACCACAGCTGTAAAGTTTTCTTAAGACTGCTAGTTATAGGGTGAGGATGGTATGTTCCTAGTATTTGTACAGCACCTAGCACATATTAGGTAGTATTGAAATAGAAAACACAGCAATAAGTAGAAATTGAGTTTAAAAGGGTTAAAACCAGGCTAGGCAAAAGTACTGGAGACTTTCCTAGAGGGAATAATCCTGCACTGTCCAAGTGGGACAAATGGCATTTAGCAAGTAACTACTTCTACCTTTCTCCATAACCATTTCTCTCCTTTTTGCACTTATATTTTTGCAATTGCCCTTCTCATCCCATACATGCACGCATATGCACATGCATCCAGGCTCACCCACTCACTCATTTCTTTCGTTGCCAAGAAGGAGCACCTTGAGTGGGATTCAGTTATTTGCTGTCCACAAAACTTCTGGTGTGTCTCTCTCTAAATAGCTGACATCTGGAGTTGCTATTTGCTTCTACACTTCTCAGCACGAATGGGAGGCAGCTAGGCAATAAAAGCATAACATCTTATTTTAAAAATATTTTATGCCACCCCCCTGTTCTTTCCAGCAGGGGTTCCAGGAATCCATGTTCAGCCACATCAGTTGACTGGCCCCCGAAATCATCCAACTTAAGGAGATTTAGTGTGACATTTTATATAAAAGGGGGAGCTGGTAATGATACCTACATTTCTATTTTCTAACACAAAGCAGTATAAAGTGCTTCACTGTTTTGTTTTTTAGACAGGGGAGAGGGGAGGAAGGGGTTGGAAGAACCTATCACATTGGAACTCTGTGGTGGAGAGAGACAGGGCCCAATTAACCTGGGTGGCACTCAGCTTCCTCAACCCTTAAGACCATCCTTTCTTTTCCTGCAGCCCCCTTCCTCATTCATTGCAAACCTAGTTTCTACAGCAACTAAGGCAGGGGTCCAACAGACGGTGGCCTTATTAATTATGCAACCCTGATTCATTTGTTGAGTATCATCCATCCTGCATACCAAATAAGTCAGGGCTCCAAAATAGTATGTGATCATGTAATTAAAGATGGTATCAAGTGCATGCATGTGAGGGGGCAAAATTAAGGTTGCACAGGCAACCTTCATTCTGGCTTTTCCTAACTTCTGAGTCCTTGACTTTGCCATGAACAAGGCTATTTTTTTATATTTTATTTTATATACCTCATATACCTATTTAAAGGAACATGGAGATGCTCTATTTAAATAGAAAATGTAGGCAGTGAAGAAACATGGTTCAAAAAGCTCAGTCATAAATCGCTAGCACAGCAATGGGCACCACAGATGAACCTAAATCAATTAAATTACTCTTGCTAGAAACACGCACACTGAAATATGTTTCTGTTTTGGCTGATGTAAGGCATCCTGTCATTCTCCTCCTATTCATTCCAAAGGGTTCTTGTTAGCAGGTTGAAAGAATTAAGTTAAGTAGACTCACCAATATATTAATAGGTCTCTCCAATCCAACTGCAGCATGTTCAGAGAAAGCCACCTGCCTGCCCTTGCAGCAGAAGCTGCTGAAACATTGCCAACCTTTCGCCCAGCTGTTTCAAAAACTAAAATTAGATGCACCTGTTCCAACAGTTGTTTCTGCAGCTGGATCATGGGATGTAGATTGACAAGATTCAGGATGAAGCCTCCCATTTTGAGCCAATGTTACACTTATTACTCTGGCATAATACCAGGGGATATTGTGATATAGGACTGATGACTCATACAAAGGCATCTGGGCTTCTACATCATTACTGGTTTAAAATACAAGTGTCTCCAGTTGCTCAGGTGGCTGGTGGGGAAAAAAGGGGAACTCAAAGTCCATGCCCCATTTAATCCTAGGAATACATGAGGACTGAATCTTGAATCAAGTATAAACAAACACAACATCTTCCCAAGTCTGTGGGTACCTTAAAACAGTAGTTCTCAGAATTATGAATTTTTCCATTCAGCCAAATGCCTTGTTGATTCTGAAACCTACAGATGGCAATTTCAGCCTCAACACTATTAAATATTCTACTGCAGATCATTTTAGCAGAATAATCCAGCAACAGTATTGAATCCAAAATTCCATATTACCTCTCCACTTCCCTGGTACCTGAAGTTTCAGCTGCTCCCTTCAGTTCCCCCACAGACAACTCCTATAATTTTTGCTGCTAATACAGAAATCTCTAGCATATTGAAAAATGAAACTATGGAGACAGTATCTGAAAAACTGAACTTAACATGAATGCTGACAACTGTTCTTATTATATATAATTATTGTTATTATTATTATTATTATTATTATTAAATCCCACAGAACATTTTAGACACTATCCACAGAGAATCTCCAGGATATCACAGATATGTAGCTTCAGGACCCTGAAACTTTGCCATAGATTAGAACATAGGTCTGGTTCTCCATAGAGTAGATGAAGTCTTGAAGCTGACTTGCAATCTCAGAGACCTCTAGAAACAGGAGTAGATCCATGACCCCCAGTTTGCATTTTCTTTTGGCATACAACACTCAGGTTGGACACACAGGTAAGTTGTATACACACGCTTGCATAACAATTAAAATGTACCTACATGTTTACACACAGGAATCCAAATTTACATGCAGGCACACGTAGACTTGCACACAGAGCTATAAACAAGCACTGACTCATACATATAAAAGAGCAAGGATGACTGGAACATGCAAATATATACATATACATCTATGATCTGCACAAATCTATGCCCACACAAATACACATATATGGAGTTATACACACATATTTAAATGTGCATGCCATATGCATAAATGTATGCAAGTGCACAATTGTGCCTACACTGCTAACCAGCCAGGGGAATAGACATTTCAGAGCAGAGTGCAGATCATCAGCTTCCCATCAAAAATACCTCAGATTTTCCCCTTTCAAAGGAAGAGAGATTGGTTGTCAAATCTAGTAATAAATGCTTGTCAAGGCTGTTTCTGATGGGATCTAAAGGTGGTTGGAGAAGTGGAGGCCATAACGGTCAAATTGCACAAGCGGAACTCAGAGAGCAGGGAAAAGACAGAGACAGTAACACAAAGATTGTTTTCCCTCTGTCTCTCTGGGAAATAATGAACAAATTCTCCAGAGTGATTACTGTGTTATATCTGCAGGCCTTCTCAAGTCTGTATTAGACAGAAGATGCTCCTATCTTCCCTCAGATTAAATGTGCCTGGTTAAAAGTGATCAGAGGTTGGCACGATAATTATCTTTCCTCATTAGAAAGAAAGCCCTGGACTGACTGAATATGACTCCTCTGTCAGGGCCCTTTGCTGGCTGTAATAGTACTCAGCCAATATCAATGGGCACAATATTTGGTGTGAACAAAACAAAGAAACATATCAAGTAACCCTGTCTTTTTATTTTCTTCTGTTCTTTTAAGCCTGCTGAGTGAGGTGGGAAGGTGCCAAATCCCTTTTTAACTTGTATAACTGCACTACAATGTCACCAAAGAGCCTCGTTAAACTGAAAAGCTTCCCAAATGTTTGTTCCCTCATTTCTGAAGTGATTGCTTCTGCTTCTCTTTTTTAATTTAAGGATGCGCACTCCCAGCACCCCCGCTACCTCCTCCTGGGGCAAGCTCTCGGCAAAGATCCAGGGTAGCATTCCTAATATTCTGCTGCAGCAGCTTTCACCACAAGTGTACAACATGCATTTGCCCAAGGGAGCTGGGAGGAGGGAACCTATGCAGGTGAAGACAAGGCAGAAAGCTGTTACAAACAGAGTGTGAGCAGGCCCAGAGATCATGTCAGTGACTGAACAGAAGGGCTCCCTCCACTGGTTTTCCCACCATTTTATTTTGGGGAAAATTCATTTGTTATTTTATTACCAGGAGTTTGGAGGGAGTGAACAGTGTTGATTGTCCCAACTCGGGAGCTTAATGCTCAGCTTCAAAACAGGCAGCACCAAGGCTGCTTTAATACAGTTTACTGCTTTGTGCACTCCCTTCTACCAAAGGGAGCTGATACCATCTGCGTAATGCACAGGTCCTGCCTTAGACAGTGCAGTACATGCAACCTCACTTTAAAGTACTCAGAGAGGCTTTATGGAACAGAATGGAAACTGTTCAGGAATCACCCTCCAGCCTGATCTTCATTGCTAATATGACTGCCCTGGTAGTCCTAGAAATGACTGCTTAATCTGACCCAGGACAATTATGATGGCTGCAAGTAAAACTGACAGCAAGGAGAAGCCTACCTGATGATGCTATGCAGCCCAAACCTTATATACCTATTCTGAGAGCCAGAGACTCAGAGAGAATTACAAAGTCTATCCATAGTCAGCAGATGCTGTATGGAGGATCTTTTGCATTAAGTACAAACAAATCTCTCCTCTCTCCCATTAGGGGCAAACCAGTCCCTCCACTTTGGTCTGTGGGGATGACTTCTAGAAGTGGAATCCCACATTCTTACTATGCATCTGGAATAAAATTAGCTTCTAAAAATGTCATTCTGCATTCAACTCTGATAATTTCCCCTTCTCTGGTAAATTCCTAATTACCCCCAGTAAAACAACACTAGAGAATAGATTTCTGCTTTTAAACTGGGGAGAACTGCACTCAGGAACCATCACCCCACTTTTTTTTTTTTTTTTTAGTGGGTAACCACCTGGGGATTGAAGGGCTCACAGCAATGGGCGTGTTCCTGTGAGGCGTTCTATAATCACGGAGCAAACTGCAGTGTGGGCAGTTCTGTATTAATGTAGAATGATGTGCTGTAAAATGAGGGGATACTGTGTTATCATGAGATGCAACTTAACAAGACAACACAACGTCTACATGTCATGATATTGCCTATAATAAACACAGGCTCCTACAAGTAGACAAGACAAAATTAACGCCAACCCTCGAACATATGACCAGTTAGCAAAGCAAAGGGGAACATGTTGACTAAGAAGTAACTGACCCTATAGCTGGACACATAAGTCAGTCCACTTAGATTCTTTTCATTCTGGGAAACTTCTGGCTTTGCTATGACATCCAATTAAAGGGGAACGATCCATAGTGCAAGAATAGAGTGCCACAATGTTTTATTTTTCTTAAGTGTTCTGCCTCTTCCAGCTTCCCACCACTCCTAGCTGGCAATGATGGACTACTCCACTGCAAATCAAATTTCAACAGCTCAGTTTTACCAATCCCAAGGGTTAAAAAAAAAACACTACATGTCAAGTTCTTCTTGTTCCATAAAAACCCCATGATATTGATTTAAAAAAAAAAATTGTTTCCCTTCTGTTTTTTGAGCTTTTCAGTAGGGGAAAACACATTTTTTGAGCTGTCATAACCTAACAAAATAAGTTGTCATAAAAACAAAAAGATTCTCACATAATTGCATGGCTCCAGGAGCTAGAGCTTTAACACACACTTCAGGCTCTCAATTGAACTGTGAATTAGAATGATGGAGATAACTTATATCTAAAACCAGAGATGTTGATCAGTACAACATTTCAATACCATCTCACTGATTTCCACACCTCTTTTCTAAAAGGGCATGCACATGTTATTTGGGGTTAGTGTTTTAAAGTTATACTTCACTAGAGCAATATGTGGTTGGTGTGATCCTCGCATGTACAAATAGGGATAGACGTAGGTATACATACAAGTATTTGTTTTTACACCCATAGAAAGAAAAAAGACAAGGCCAGGCCACTTCTTTAAAGCTGAAGTAGAAGCCACTTATCTTCTCATGTAGCTGAAGAACATCATTCTGCCCTCACAACAGACCCATCACTGATCTTTTTCTCTTTCCCCTTTCTCTTCCACTCTACCTACCATTCTTTTTCCTGCTTTCCCTCTTTCTAGCCATGTATCTACATTTCATTTATGGAGCGAGGTGCCATTACACATCTCTACTGGTTTTCCACTCATCATGTGATGCCTTCTACTCTCAGTGAATATTTCCTATCCATTACTGCTTGATGACTCCTTCCTTGCATAGGAATGAAGTAGGCAGCCATGTCCCCCCCCCTTCTTTTCTTGTGCAATGCTGCAATGTGCCTAGGAGCCAGGTGACTGTAGAGGCAGTGGATGTAAGCCTGAATACTCCCAAGTGACAGCCCTGTAGTGTCTCAGGAGTATCCAAGGTCTGAAGACTAACTCTTGGCAACCAGGATCAGCTTTTCTGCTGCCTTGGAAATGATGGATGGATAAAACAAACAAACAAACAAAACCTTTCAAAACGTGCAGTCATCCAATCCCCCGCTCTGTCCCCAGAAACTATGGCACAGGTTATGAATTGCCTCATAAGCAGCTGTGCTCAGTTATACTGGCACAAATTATGCCTACAACAACAGTATGTATAACTCCCCCAGTCCACCTCCATCATTCAAAACAAATCTTTGCACAAGTAATGGATAGCATTGCTCATGGTGCCCAATTTTCATATGCCATTTCTACATATGCATATGTGAGAGTCATGCCAACAGATTCAAGGTGAGAGGAGGTGGAGAATATAATCTGGTTGGTTCCTTTTGGGTAAGATTAAAAGCATAGACACTTACTCCCAATGCTCTATGGTAAAGAGAGATGTAGCTAGACGCGTCCTGAGAACAACTAGTTCTCTCAAGAGTTTTAATAGATTTGGTTTCAGTTTGAACATAATGCGAGACAACCCAGGTCTTTGTATCCATCTCCTGCTGTCAAAACCCAAGAGTGGCAGAGAAATTATTTAAAGACATTATTTTAAAAAGTTCTGCTCTGTAAGAGACTGAAAGCAAATCTGCAAAACAACATATATTTCACTGTCTCTCAGTAACATCCAGATCAAATGCACTCAAGCTGACAAAGGGAAAGTTGCTTATTTTTCTAATTTTCAACTCTGGGATCTCAGAAACAAGCTAGGTTCTTTAGGACCCATGGGCACTAACATAAGACAGAAAGATTTTGCAGGATGAATGCTGCTTCAAAATATGCTTCTACAACTTCTTTGCTTTTAAATCTTTGGAGACAACCAGGCCCTTCAGATCAACCATTAACTTCTGCAAGCTCACTGATAAGATGTACAGGTGTTGATGAGGTCATAATGTATCTTCAGAATCCTTATAGTTGTAAAGGTAATTAAAGTATGGAATGTGTCTCCATAATAAGCTATGTGTGAAACACATTATGTGGCCTTCAAGGAGAGGTGTAAAGGGAGCATGTAGATAGTAAGGATAAGCATGACTTTCTTCTGTCTGCACCAAGCATTCTGGTAAACTGCAGCTTATCATGAGGAAACTCCCTCAAAGGATGCTAATTTATCCACATCACCCCTATCTACACTTCTGCATATGAATGTGTCCAATATAGTTTTGATAACCACCATTCATACTTTGTGCTTTTCTTCCAAAAGGTTTACAAAGCTTCAGGCAGGGAAAGCTTTGCTGATGACAATTTTAATAAACTCATGCTTACTACGACAGCTAGAACTGGTGATCCATGTTACTCTGAAACAATCAGGCAGCAGATAGGGCCAGGTAACCCCCTAGGAACTAACTGGTTCAGAAGCTCGACCTTTCATAGGCAACAGCCTACTTAGACAGCAAGTTTGCATGGAGCTTCCAGTCTATGGCAGGACTCAGAAGACATGTATGTCTACGCTGCTTCTATGCGATGTCTGGAAGCATTGTTGTGACGCTCACCCTGCCTACTCACTCCGATCCCACACACACCAATTCCCAAAACAGTGAACCCATTCTGGAGCAGCCCTAAGTACATGCCAGTAAGTACCCCCCAGACAAAGAACTGAAGAAGATTATGCTTACTACTGCTCTAATGTGCCTCATTCCTAAGATTTGACCCACCCAGAATGGGAATGAGCAGGCTTTCCACCAGTGCTCCTAGGTGTGGACACAGACAGAACAGACATGTCCAGAGTCTCCTGCTCCAAAATCACACAACTCTACCTACTAAGTTAGGGGAAGAATCTCCTTAAGTTATTAACAGTGCAGGACCTTTGACTGAAAGCTTAACAGTGCTGAGTCTCTGCGGTCTGCCTTTACCTTTACTCTGTTGTATGCAGTCACCATAATATGTACATGATAATGCCGCCTAGAATACAGAGCATGGATCTGCAGGGGAACTACAATCCTACTATTTTGGATATACACACCACATTTAAGCAGATGATCTCAAAGCAATCAGAAAATCAAAAGCTTTCCTGAGGTGGTACCAATGAGTTATACCAACAATAGGACCCAAGAGCTAAGACTACTCTTACAGTCTACCTGTTAGAAAACACTGCCTCTCACACAGCCAATGCCTCTAGCAAAGACATTTTTATTATGTTTAATATAATGACCAAGAGCTAAGCTCTGCACAAACACATACTAAGAGGCAGTCCATGACCCTTGTGTGCATGCATGATGATATAATATAGTCTTGTAGTTACATAGTCACACACTAGTTTTTGCACAGGACCCCTGTCTCTTAACACACAGGACGGATGGCGCTCATTAGATGAGAGCAGCTCTTCAACATTTTGTTTCATCTTTCTTGTGTTCCTTGCCTTGTTTAGCATATGCTATTCAAAACCTGCTCTGAAGTGAAAAATACTCATTTCCTCATGAGATTTCCTATGGTGCTCACCACTGTAGCATTTGAGTGCTTCACAAACATTAAGTAATTTACCTTCAAAAGACCCCTGTGAGGTACTGGGTGGTGACTTTCCCCATTTTACAAACAGAGAACTGAGAAACTGAAGTCAGAAATGTCCACTAGCTATTAGTACTCAAGATACACAGGACCACATTTCACATTTAGCTTTACATAGTATTGCATATAATCAAGCACAGTTCCCATTGCCTTCAGCTGCTTTGGAGAGTGCTCAGCATTTTGCAAATCAGGCTCCAGAATCTCAAGTCCAGAAATTGAAGAGCAGACAATAAAGTAGCACCTGTGAACAATTTGGGTTAAATGAATGGCTCAGCAGCACACAGGGACTCTGGCAGAGACTGGAATAGAATCCAATTCTCAAGAGCAGCATCAACTACATACTGTAATCATGAGATCCTACATTCTCCTCATGGAATCCCTTGCCTCATTCATTACACACTTCCCAGTGCTGGCACTAATTGAAGCAGGGAGGTCATATGCACAAGAGTCTTTTTCATTACAGCAGCTTCCTCCATTCCCAAAGTGCAAGCATTGTATGCACTGAAGGAAGGAAGGGCCAGGTGGAAAAGTTAATATGTGATCATGTATCTAAAAATGGCAACATCAAATATAGACAGAGTAGGAACAAATTAAGGTTATATAGGAAACCTTAATTCTGCCATTGCCTAACTTGCAAGTGCTTGACTTTGGAACCTTAATATTTTTAATGTACTTTTTGGCTAGTGTGTTTATGTATTATTTGAAACTGTACTTAAACTTCCAGCAAGTTCCCTTTTGATTTAAAGAGGTGCTACTAATTCCACCAGCACATCTGCTTTACATTTTTTATTGAACAGAACTAGAATTGAAAACTTGATTTCTTTCAAATTCCCCTACCTGCAATGGCAGAGGAAAATGAAAACACCTGTCAGGAAAAGTAATGTGTTTAATACCATGCCAGCCCTAAACATCAGCAGAGATTTCTATGTACTGCAGATAATTCTATCACCAGCCCTTATTGCTCTGCGATGTGTTTTTTATCTTTGCCGTAGGATAATATCAATATTTCAAGCGTGAGCAAAAGAATGTTTTATGAGATTGATGTGGGAAAGTACAGTGACAAGTACATAAAAAGGGCGAGGGAAAGTGCCAGGTAGTTGTCATAACTGCCTTCCACTCCCACCAGGTCTTATTAAGTTTATCCTAATCTAACCAACAAGTGGAGGTCCATGAGGGTAAACATGGCCTCAGTTATGTTTTTAACTGAGGTGTACTCAGAAAAAAGCAAACCCAAGAGGGCACTGATAATGGGAAATGGAGGCTGTCACTTTTCTCCTGCAGAAGAAACTTTCTCAAGTGAGGAAGCTACATGACTTCAATACTATTACATTCGCAAAACAAGAAGATGAAACGGAAAATAATCATTAGATCATTCACTCTATTTCATGATACAATGGAAGACTTCACTTTTCACCTATACACACAACAGATAAAAACTATGTCAGCAAGAATCCTAGTACAGGTACAATTATATACATAGAAAAATTAAAAGCCCTTTTTGCTAGGATGGTTTATTCTGTTTAGAAGGCTGCTTTTAACTACAATGGCAAAAGAACATTTTTCCTGCATAAGTTGTACTTCCATGTTGGGGTTTGCTGTACCAGCAGACCACTTAGATACACGCACATCCCAACTTTTCTGTATTCCTCTCTCTCCTCCCATATGTATGGTACTCTCTCCTTCCAGTTTAGTACCCACACCACTTACTGCACTGTCTAGCTCCTTTACACAATCATCCACATAGCTGTTTGCTACAACTGAGATTTTCAAAAGTGACTGATGATTTGGGTGTCGTATCTGCAACTTTATAAAGAAGCCCATTTCTCAGAAGATGGGTGTTCAGGGCTTTCTGAAATCAACATCCTTCCATCCATTAGCCTGAAACCCGAGATGCTCCTGCTTATGAGTTACTTCCAGAAACTCCGACCAAATTGAATACTGAATACAAAAACAAATCTTACAAAACTACAACAGACCCCTCCCACCCACCACACTCTCCATCTACTCCCAAATTCAAATACATCATCTGTGTAAACTTCTAAGCAGCTCTGATCCACATGTCATTGCACTCCTAAGCCAATTTGAATGAGATGCCCAAAAACCATTTTAGAAAATAACTATTATCATAAGACACAATATCTTTTATGGATTCACACTATTATGAAGCAGTAACTTGGGCCTGTCCCCCTTCTCCCCCTAATAAATACATAAAAAGTGAAATTTCAGTGGATATTATTTCTCAATATGTGAATCTGGCTTGTTTTAATAAGAAAAGCACCTCCAAGCTAAGAGGTATGAATTTTGTACCTAGGGGAATGGTTTAATATACTGCTTAATGCTATCATCAAGGTGAGGGGAGCCTGATGGCTTTTATATGTTTTAACATTTCTTTAGAAGTTGGGAAAAATGAGAAAGGACCATGGCTTGTATTTTAGATATACATAAGAATTAACAATGAACCACTCAGCAGTTGGATGGGGAGGAAGAAGGAGGACTGCTGCCCCCCTTCCTCCCTCCCCAAACACTCCCTAGGATGGGGAGCTCCACAAAACATACTAGCGAATGGACCTGTTAAGAAGGATCCTCATCCCTTTAAGAGAAGAGAGTCCAGCAGCACCAGTGGCAGAAAGAGGGACTAGCAGAGCCCCATTCCCTTGTCCTCCCTCAGCCCAGGGTCTCAACCCCTCCGCCCCACCTCCCTGCAGCACAGGGGGCAGCGCCTTCAGATGATGTGGAGTCCCAATGACATTTGCAGTCCCTGGGACTGTGTGTTTTCCTGTGTTGCTGAGAGACTGCATGAGGAAGATGGGGTAGCAGGGTAAAAAATGGAGAGGTGCAATGATTGACAAGGATTGAATATAAGTAGGGGAAAATTGGATTTATTTTCAAGGGTGAGAGCTAACAATATGCCCAGGAACCGAGTTTGTAGAGGATAAGGGAATATTCGCAGGAGAGAGACACAGACTCAGTCTATGGTGAGTTAAGGGCTGGATTCAGGAGTGAGTTAAGCAAAGATTTTAGAGACTAGGTTTCTTATTTCTTTGAAAGGAAGAACTTAAAAATTACTCAACTAATTTAAATTTCTGGGTGCCTCCTACCATCTTAGCTTCTCTGCTAGTATGTCATAGCCCTTTCCCATATCCCATTTCAATTTCTGGAGCCCAATCCTGCAAAGAAAGATTATCTCAAATTTCTCCCAGGAGCACAATTACTCAAAGGGTGCAAATCTCAGCCACTAGCTTGTGAACAATATAGAGAAGGGACTGTGGTTTTCCATGCATTTGGAAATGCAGCACACTTTGGACACAGCTGCAATAGAAATAAAAAATAAACAGCTGATATGTTGAGATGATCTCGTCTTTACTCTGTGTACAAATATAGTATAACATCAGGCTTTAGGAGTGCTTCGGGAAGCCAAGATCTCAGGTTTATAAATACATCTCTTTTTTATAGCTCCACTAATTTTTTTTTAAACAGCAGGTTACTTTGGGTCTAACATTGCATCTATAATTAAACATTACACTTCTGGATTATCTTGGATTGCTGAAGAGACAGGGAAATTTTCCTATGCCTTGGAATCTGCTCTGTGATTATGTCACAACCAATCTTTAATTGTTCCATCTGCAGGTCATTCACTGCCTTTCCTCATGATTGTCTGCCAGCTATTTATAAATTAGATTCCACCATTGCAGCATTTACTAGCTTCCCTGAAAGAGGGTCTACATTTGCAGGCTACAATGCTAATTGCACATGCACTGCATGGTGTGGGGATAAATTCTCCTTTCAGTTACACCAGAGTAAACTCAGGAAGAATGGTCAAAAAAAGAAAGTCTCTAACAGAGGAATTTTGGATTGCCCCAGCATTACTCAGAGTACAAAGCAGTCTATCAATTTCAGTGGGTAGTTCATATGTACCTATGATGACAAAGTCCTGGATCAGGTTAGCATGAAAAGTGAGGTGGGTTAGTTTTCCAGAGCCCCAAAAGGTTTGTAATGAGGCAGAAGCCAGTGACTGGAGGCTTTATATCTCTGGGCCACATTGTGCTGGAACTAAACTCTGTGGGTCAGACCCTCAGGTATAAATCATTCTACTTCCATCAACCTGAAGGATCAGGTCATACACATGTAGCCTATGTTATTCTGATTATTGCAAGGAGAGAATTCAGAAAGAAATAAGTACTTTGAGTGATCATGAAAGCAAAAAGTGGGAAGGATGCTACACTCTGCTGAGTAGATGTAAATCTATAGTAATCTTATTAACCTTGGAGAGTTTGTTCCAGATTTATTTTAGTATTACTGAGTGCAAAATCTAGCCCAAGGAGTTTGGTCTTGCAGAATAAGACTCAGGTCTCTTGGGTCCTGTTTTCATCTCTGCTAGGTTTCTTGGTGACCCTGTCAAGTTGATAAAGCTCTCTGTACTTCAGTTTCTTTACCTGTAATGTAGCTCCCTACCTCCCAGTGCATTTATAAGATGTAATTAGCCAATGTCTGTTAAATGCTTTGAGCACAATGGATGAAATATGCCCTGTAAGTGACTTAATTGAAGCCAATGGAGTTATGACAACTGACACTGGCTGAAGATTTTCCCCCAGGTGTTCAATAGGATTAGAAGGAAGCTTACTTGAAGTGACAGGAAATGAGAGAGGCATTCATTGGATGGTAATAAGATAATTCATGAGTTGCAGTTAGCACTCTTCATCTTGCACATGCTCTTTCACTTGAATCCTTACACCATCTCAGTGAGGTCGATCTATATTATGTCCCCATTTTACAAATAAAGAACTCAGAGCCAGAGCTAACTCACATTTAGCTACAATCCAAATTCTCTTCCCAAACCTTGTCATAGCCAGTCTGTAGAGCAAAAAAGACCCTGGGGAGCACTGCTGTGTTGGGAAGCCATCCTTGTCTCAACAGCACCTTCTCTAAGTACCAAGGAGAAAACAGTGGCTTTTGCTCTTGCAGGTATCCTTCACTGCAGCCTACCAGCTTCCTACAGCGCTTGGCTGCTCAGCTGTAGACCCTCTTATGAGATTTGAATTATATTAGAATCTGCTGGGACAGGGTCTGCCATTTCAAACTGCTTATTGTACGTCACAGGGAGACATTCATAACCTGCTAATACCTGGAGGGAATTATTGCCATTGCTTCACATCTCCAACATGACCTGTTAGATGCTGCAAGGTTGAGGTTATGTAACTGTCCGAGTCCAGTCATTTTGCAAAGAACTTAGCCCAGGCTGACACTGTGTTTATAATGGGTCTCAGTCCAAGTTTTTGGTCAGTTAGTCTGAGGAATCAGCCTAATGCAGAGGTATACATCACCTGAGGTTTTGTATACAAAACGTTATCAAAATCTATACATCTTCACATGCTTGCATCAGCACCCTTCTCCCATGTGGAAACATCCTTATGCTATTACTGGGTGCTTGACTGCTACTGAGCTGTAGCCTGCTAGCAGATGGAGGAGTCAGGGGCAATAAACTAAATTCTTATCTCAGTGACAATGATACATATCTGGAATAACCTTAGTGAATATAGTGCAATTCAATTTAAAAAAAAAAAAAAAAAAAAAGAACAGGGTTCCATGTACTAAGAGTCCTACCCACTGTTACTTACTGTAGCAATGACACTTTGGTATTTGGGGCAATTACTTTTGGTGCCATTATTTTGGGTGGTTGGGGTTTTTTTTTTCTATTTACAGTGGTTACTTTAGACTAACACTGCTTTACTTGAAATCTGCTCTTGGCCCAGTATGGAAAATAGTCTATGGATGAGAGAAGGAAGAGAAAGGATAAAATACTAACCTGCCAAACCCAGCACTAACTCCCTAGCACTGTAATAAGCCAGCCCTATGTGTGCTGTTTTCTGGTCAATCATGGACAGTTTGAACAAAAAGAAAACTGTCATTCCCAGTAATAAGGAACTATATATAGGTCAAATGCAATAAAAGGACAAATTTCAACATAGATTCAATTCAGAAACAACTGGGAAAATATAATATAAAATGTGCAAATGCATGTGCATATGCACACATACATGGCTCTCTAGCTGTCCATGCACCAATGATATGGTTAGGATCCAGAGCTGCACCTTTCCATATCCTGTGTCTAGATCTGAAGATTTACTTCAAACATAACTCTATTTTACAGATGACAAAGATGGGTGCAAACAGACAGAATGGTTGCTTTTGTTCACATGACTATCAAACTCAAATCATAATCTAGTCTGAATGTCAAACCGGCATGAGACACCATGGTTTTATTATAATTGCCCTACTTAGTGTTCTTTGGCTCCTGGAGCTTAAGAATGGCTTGAGAACAACAGAGCTTGCCACATTTCTAATCTGCCCCTCAGAACTTACTGAGTGCCACAGCAGGCATGGAAGGAAGGTTTCTGGTACAGATCCTAGGAACTTGGCTATCTGGGATCCAGTTCTGGTTCTGATAATGCTTTCCTCTATGATATTAGGGATGTCACTTTACCCTCTTTGTCCTGTCTTCTGTGATGGCTGTTAGCCTAATTCAACTAATTTATGTAAAGGTCCTCCAGAAAGGCAGAATACTACTGGTATATATTTATGCTGCTGAACTCTAAAGCAGATGTTACTTACTGAACCAATTTTAAAGGCAGACATAAGTCCACAGGGGTTATTTGAAACCTTCTAAAGAGTTTTCATTGTACTTCACAGTAATTACTTTAGAAATAGAATTGTTCTGATACTACAGAAACAGGGGAGTTAGAAGATGGGGTGGGAGGGACAGACAGATTCACAGGGACTGGAACATCAGAATATCTGTAAAGAACTATAGGTGAAAACAGCAGAACATTTTCATTTGGAGACCTGTACTGATCTCCCCTCTTAATGTTGTTTGTCTGAAAGCCCGAAAAGAGAGACGAAGTAGCAATTACCATTGGGGTAAAGCACAAAGGACAACTGCTGTGTACACTTGACACTGGGAAAAATTGCTACCTCGCCTTCAGCATGGAGATGGAATTCTCTCTGCAGCTGAAAAAGAGGTACATCATCAATGCAAAGTCCACCTGCATTAGGACATGAAAGGCAGGGAGTCCAGCTGGAGCAAAAATCCTGGCTGCAAAATACCATCTTGAGAGAGAACCAGGGTTTAGCTTGGGCAGGAAGCAGCAGACAAATTCTCCTAACAGTCTAAGCTGCCACTGGTAATCCTCTCAACCCTTGGGAAAAAATGCTTCCTTTCTTGCACCTACAAGGCTGTCACTGTTAGTTTGAAGGGAGTGGTATAAATGGAGCAAATGAAAGTCCTTTAAAAACAAGACCCCCTCAGCCTTAACATGACACTTCTGCTAAGCTGAGTGGTTTGGGTGTCAGGGGAGGTAACTTTACTTCACACATGACCTGTTAAAAACAATCAGCTAAGAGAAAGCTCTGCCCCCTGCTAGATAAAGAGGGTCCTGGTCCTGTAAGGACTGCTCCAAAGAAAAGGCCCAGACATTTTCTTTTAGCTGTTCAGCACTGAGCTGGGCTCTTAGGATCTGGAGGGCAAACCCCACACATACGATGGCTCAAGAGGCACCAGTGGAGCTTGGGCCATCAATATTTCTGTTGCTGTACTGCTGCTGGCTCAAAACAAAAGTCCTTGACAAGTGAAAAAACTAAACACAGTACAAAGCCCAAGGGAAATGGGGCTAGACTGTAATGAGAAAAAAGGAAAGAATAAATAAGTGGGAAGCACTGTGTAAACAGCACTTGAGCCTGTGTGAGGTTAACACTGACCACTTATTCCAAGCTAAAGAAATCCTGCCTGGGGACTGTGATAAGAAAAAGAGAGCCCAGGGGAGGCATTTCCTCAAGTGCTGTACATGTTCCTCAAACTGGAATCAAGAAGAAGGCCCAGGAGTGTAGCCTTTGACAAAGGACCACCAGCACCCAGCCAGTGCAATCTGGGGGTCTCAGAAAGGGCCAGAGACTGACATACTGTTTAATACTATACCATGTTGCATTGGAATTGCCCTGCCACTCTGTCACATCACTTTTTAAGGCATCTTCTAACATGTCATGGACTGTCCAGATTGACCACTCTGAATATCTAGTGACAAAAAGTCCACCTTTTGGCTTCATATTTCTGGCTTAGAGACAAAGAAATAGCCAGTTGAAATTCAATCCAAAAACGTTTGGTGACTGCTCTGCCTCTTGTAATACCTCTGCATCTCTGGCAGGAGGTATTGGATAGGACTGCTCAGGCATAGCCTACTGACAAGCACAGCAGCCAAATTATTCATTTAGTTGGTCTGATTCTTATTACATTCTACCTCCAGGTACATAATCAGACTTTTATTCACCTAACTGCTTCATTCTTTAACAAGCTATTCATCTGAAGAGGTTTCACTGCAGGATTTCCACTGTACAGGTCTTTCTTTGTATGCTCTAGAGATGGAATTCACCACTTTGCTGTCATGCTTTTGCTCATTAAAAATAATTTCCCAGCGAACGCGGTTCCAGTAGCTCTTCAGTCATATTGGAAGCTGGAGGCCCTAGCATTACATTAGCTCTGGAGAACACGTTAAAGAACAGCAGGGAAAATGAAAGGAGGGTGGTGGGAAACAACAACCTGGAAAGACAAGACAGACTGCTGGCAAATTAAAAGCAAGCCCAGGTGAGTAGCTGCCCACTGGGATGGCAGTTCTGGCCTCCCAGGGAAATGCATCTTACTGACGTGGACACAGTGCATCTTCTTGAGTGATTCCCCCAATACAGGGTTTTTTGAATTAATATTATTCTCCCCCTCACCCCAACACCTTGCTTTTCTATATTACAGAAAGTAGCACCCACAAAGCAGTAACCACACATTCTCCTTTCCTCCTTAGATACTGGGGGGTGGGCAGTGCATTATTTTTAGCACTTACTAGAGCAGGATTGGAGCATGTATCCACATCTAAAACTTCCCTGTCCCACCTCCAGGGAAGTTTGATGCAAGAACATTCCCTTGAGCTTTAAAACAAACAGAATCACAGCTGCATGCCACTGTCTTCAGGCTGCTAACACAGCAGCTGTTAGGGATTTTTCCTTCTCTTCTGCACTTCCAGAGCAGGGCAACCTGAACTCTGTCAACATAAATTTCCATGTGACCCTAGTATGGAACACACACCCAGAGAAGTCTTGGATTGCTACATTATCAACAACTTTCAGCAGTGCTCCCTGCCCACTGTCATAGAAACAAGAGCAGTGGCATCATTTGAAAAGGAAGAAAGATTATTTCAAGACGGAAAGCAGGTCAACCTCTCCTTTGCTGTGACTTAATCATGGGTGCCACTCAGGGATCCATTCCAAATATACCATGTAAATAATGCAGCGCATTATTCAAGGAACCACAGGTTTGGATGTGTACCAGATACAAGAGCAAGTATTAATCTGTAAATAGAGTAGGAGGAGTGGGACAGCCTATAGTGTACCTGGGCATACAGGAACCTTTATAGCCAGCTGAATGACACTAGGTGAAAGAGAAGCTTATGTGAAGCTGGGAGTAGCTCCAGTTCTGCCAGCAAAACTTTGAGTGCATCTACATTCTCAGCTTCTTTGTGGTTACCAAAAGAATTACTCTACCTCTGCTAAGTATGGTTAGTCACTGCCAGCAGCCAGGTGAAAGCATTTTTAGGCACTCGTGCCCTTTTGACTGGCTGCTGTGGTCCATTTGATGGCAGCCAAAGGACCACAGGAGGGCACTTCATGCACAGCTGCTGAATGGAACCATGGAAAGCCATGAGGACTATATGTGAGTGCACAAGCTCTGCCAGCTTGGTGGTGGCAACTGCTTTTTGCTGTTAGAATAACTGGCAGAGGAGGCAGGTGAGCACAGACAAGGCCATAAAAAGAGGCTGATTCTCCTGCTGTAGGTGGCACTTCTCCTTCTGGTCCACAAGAAACATGACTGCTTGAGACAAAACCATAGCACTCCAAACTCCTAACAAATACATGGCAGGAAGCCATCTTGCACCATAAGACAGGAGCTAAGTGACCTAGACAGGACCCAAGAGATCTTTCCTATCTTTCCCATCTGAAATCTCATGTGTGACGGCTGCCACAGTCACTGACTGCCAGGGTCCCCTTAGTCTAGTGAGAAGGCAAGCAAATTAAAAATGGAGCCCCTGGTTTTGGCAGCTGTCTGTTGCTTGCCTGTTTCCATTTTGTATCTCAAGGCTTCTTTGGCCCATTTTTATCTTGTGCCTTCTTTGCACTATTAGGTGAGAAGTGCCAGGCTCTTCCACCTGGCCATCCGCCATGCAGTCCTGCAGCTTCCTTCTACACCATTACCTGGTGAGCTGGTGCACTTAGAACACAGTGGGGAGGGTGAGTTGAGAGCATGCCAGGAAGCAGCACCAGGAAAACAGGTCAAAAGGGAAGATGCTATTGAAAGGACAATGTGCACACAAAAGCAAGGATGATGTGCAGACCCCGACTAGCCTTCGCAAATCTCAAATAGAGAGAGGTAGCTAGCCATGTTAGTCTGAAATCCAGCAGGAGGCAGGGCTGGATAGCACCTGAAAGACTAATTTGTTCAAAGAGGCATGAGCTTCCACGGGCAGCTGCCTACTTGGCCAGATGCTCAGAATCTCAGGTGTAAGGGATTTGCCTGATTGCTGATGTAGAAGCAGAAACCACACAGGTTACCATTTTTAGACTGGTCCAAGGTGATGAGTGATGTTGATGATAATACTTGTAGAGACTCTTCCCCCAAATATCTCAAAGCACTTTGAAAAAGGTGGGTGAGAACCAATCTCTCCATCTTACAGATGAGGAAACAGAGGCAAAGAATGAAAAATGCCTTGGCGATAGCAACACAGCCAGTCAGTGGCAAAATTGAGGATGCACGTAGCTTTTCTGACTCCCACCATATCAGCTTGTCTATTAGCATGGGTGCTAGCAGAGAAAAAAAAAAATCAGTAGATTCTTAATTAAAAATACATGCTTGTGACATCTGAAATACTGTGGGACACAGAGGTGTTGGGAGGCCTTTTAATGAGTTGTTAAGTGGATCCAGTTAAAGCCCCTATGAATAAGCTGAACAAGACAGCCTTCATTGGCAGAGAAGAAGATGAGACAGCCTCATAGCCCACAGCCACAGACACCACCAGCTTTTAGTTTAATTTTACAAGAAAAGAAAGGTGTAATCACATTGGTATAATGTTAGCATATTGTGTTTTTTTAATTATGGTTGAAAGCCTGGACCTACTGACGTTGATGACAAAATTGCCAGGGAGTGAGATCTGGCCGTATAGCCATTCATCTGTCCCATCTGCCTTTCCATTTTTATAAGTACTAGCAAATTGCCCATCAGGAATAACAGATGAATTTCAAAACAACAAACAGATTTTACTTTTTATATTTATTAAATATTTATAAAAAATAAAATAGGCTGAACATTTGAAGATACCAATACCTTCCTGCACTTGCTCTTGTCCAGTGGGCTAGAGGCACACTGACCCATGCTGCCTCCCACACACCTCTTTGGGCAAGGGCAAGGGCAGGGGAGCTCCGTGCCTTGCAACAGCTATCCACACCCTGGTGCTTCCTCCGTGCTGCCCCCAGGCACCTACTTGCCTGCTCGGGGCTTGAGACAGGGCTTGCCCACAGCCTCATGCCTCTGCTCGGTTCCCACTTTTCCTCACCTGGCCCCTCTGCCCTCTCCGCCATGCCAGGCTCATCCCAGGTGCCTCCTTCCCTGCTCAGGGATTGGGATGGAGTCGCCACTGCCTCGCACCTCTGCCTGGCTCCTGCTTTTCCTCAGCTGGTCCCTCCCTGCACCAGGGTCACCTTGGGTGCCACCTTCTGTGCTCCACCAGGCTCCCAGTGCCCTCCTGGGAGGAGCTGAGTAGAAACAGCTCTGGCCCCTGACTTTCTTCCCCAAGTCTGGAAGTTAGGATCAACCTGACAAGAACACTAAACAAATGCTAAGGTTTTTCTGCAAAGAAATTGCAGAAAATGCAAAGAAATTTTTCTGATGACACAAATGTGTCTATATATTACCTCCATCTTCACAAGAGCTAGTCTTACAGCACAAGTTTACAGCACAAATGCTAGTTTACAGCACAAATTCTTGTTTATTCACTTCCAGCTTAAGTCCTGAATCAGTTCTTTGTCCTTGTGACACATTGTGGGATCATAAGTAGAAGCGCATCCATTTTCCCATGCTCTGGAACTGCGAGTCAGTTCAATCCAAGCTTGAATCTGGTGAGAAATTGTTCACATAGGTCCTATACTTTCAGTGGGGCAAATCAAAACCTCATGTCCATGTCGCGACAAGTAGTCGCCATGCTACAAGTAGGATGTGTATCGGCACCAGGTGGTAAACCAACCTGGATGACAGCAGGTCACGGTAGCAGGTAGGTATGGACT
>JAGPOW010000304.1:37857941-37871472 GCA_030014935.1 Caiman crocodilus
CTCCCTCTGCATGGTGTTCACATACAGAGCTCGTCCTCTGCTACCGAATACCCAAAGATGGTTGTGTCTCTTAACCATGACACTGACTTGTTAGTGGGCATTAGCGTTGTCACTTAGCCTCGAACAATAACCTGGTAGGTGGTCATGCCTTTTTACCAGACAGTCCAAACCCAGACTTTGGAGCATTCAAAACATAACTGCAGATCTGTATTTTGCAGCTGGATCTTTTAAGGCACAAGCAAAACTGTGGTTTCTGACATGTTAAAGCAAAGCACGTAGTTGGCAAGAAGGTAAATGACAATGCACATGAACATACACACACACACACCCCATCCCAGATAGCCAGGGAAATACCACAAAAACCTATGCTAATAAAGTTCTTCCTCATCCTAATGGATACAGTCAAGACTGTATTGAATACAAGAGTTTAGCTCAGTAGTTCTCATTCAGGGTGCCATGGCGTGCCACACAAGTTTAGTACTGTTAGGCATGCAAACTAAGTGTCACAGGATAAAACCGGAGATTTTGCATAGGAATCCATAGCCTTAATTACATTCTGATCTTGTGGTCTTTCTGAGCTGAGTGCAATAGAATTGCTGTATAATTTTTCTATAGTTACAAAAAAAAAAAAAAAAGAGTGAAAACTAAGCTGGCATTTTCTGAGGGGTGCCTTGAGTCTAATAGGGGATACCTTGAGACTAAAAATGTTAATAGTCACTAATTTAGCTATTGCCATACCAGTGCAAATCCAAAATAATTCCAATGCAGCTGATGGAACTTAAGCACCCCCACATTTAGGCCAGTATAAGTGACTATAGGTATTTAATTTCTGCAAATTCAATTCTTTCTTCTCAACTGAAGAAGGAAAAAGATCTTAGCAACAACTAATAATCACCACAATTTCTCTTGAAAAAATAGAGATTAATTACCCTGGCAATAACTGCCCTAGACATACCACACACAGAAAGATACTTGATGATGTGGGTGCCACAAAGTCCTATCATCACGAACTTGGGGCGACCATGTTAGTCATGGGTTTTATTCTCGTCTTCCTCCTCTCTTCTTTCTCTGAAATGCATTAGTTACTATGGGAACAGTACCACGAGAATGGGTGGAGCTTTCTGACAAACATAAAAACTCTGTTTTCACTAAATGCTATAGCTATTGTGCCAATGTTCAGGCAATGGCTAACCATGCTACCCATTCTAAATATGCTACGCACAGCCTTTTTACAGCCAGTCTGAAACATGTCTTTTTCTATATAAAGTACATAATTCACCAAAAGATCATTTTTGTTCATTTTCCTTCTCTTGATGAGCTGTGAGTTTCCTAGGTTTTACCATCTCAAACACATAACACAATTCAAAGATGACAGCAATACTTGGCTGTGCGTCAGCCATGGGACCTGGGAGAAAGAGCATGATATTAGACTGGGATCTTAGGGTCAAATCTGGTATCACTTTCTAAGCTGCTTCTTTCCAGAAGCTCCCCCTTTACAAGAAGATGACTAAAGTCTGCCTCCCTATCAGGGAGGATCAGGGGTATCACCTGTCAAGGGCCCGAACAGGCAACCCAGCCCAGATGAATTGATCAAATGTCCAAACCTGCTATTGGCTGTACCTGGCAGCCCTCCCCCAGCTAACGAACCTCTATTAAGTCTTCCTAGTTGGTTGCTAGGAGAAGTGGCCTCCCCATTTGGGTCCATATGTAGCAGAAAACTACAGGTCAGTCAACAATTCTGCCTGAAGGGCTGCGGTGGTAAGCCCCTTGGACCCTGTGCTCTTGATTCTCTGAATTCTAACCCTGCTCATCTCTGCCTCTGGACTCTGGTGGTTTGGAAATTCCCTTTGGCTTTGGTAGCTCAATCTTGGACTACAGAACCCTGATTTGGCCTGCGACTTAGACTCTACTCTTTTGACTCTAGCTTCTGTCTCTGGCCTTGCCCTTGTGGCTTGTCCAGTAGGCCAGACCACCTATACCTTGGTCCTTAACTCACTCAGCAGTCAGGACTTTACACTCAGGGATATTAAATGCTACAGATTGAACTATAATACAGACCGAGATCAAACCAAACCTCCTCAAAATTCAGAGGTTTGTTATTGTTTGTTTATGGGCCCTCACAAGTGCTACTGCCTGAAGAGGGAAGTTTTTTTACACAGGAAGAACAAGGCAGGGGAACTGTCATGCTAGAGCAGATAAATGGCTCACTCATTCCTGCATCCAAAAGCAACTAATGCAAGATGCTTTGCAACATAATGTAACGAATTATGCCTCTACTGTTACCACCCACCCAGATACAGTTGACATTAAACTATGCACCTTATCAGGTTAATTTCCTCCACACCCAGTTTGTGATTAGAGATGGGAACCAGTTTGAAACATTCAAAAGTACTCAAATCTGCAACTTGTTTTAGACCTTTTCTGAAGTTCCATGAAAAGTCATACCAAAATAGACTGCAAAGACCTCAAGAACGCTGGAAACTGAACCATCTCACTCGTTCAAACATCTGCACTCTTACGGACAGCAAGGATTACCCAAAGGATTCTTGCTCTATGACCAAGCTAGCATGTTTCAGCCATTCACAGCCTGCTATAGACATATGCCATGAACTTTAGGCATATAAATAATAGTAGCTACTATCATCAGTAGTTAGGGTTGGCAGCCCAGTCAATTGATTGGTCAATTGGCTGCATAATTTTTTACCAGCCAAAGATTAGAGCAATTTTACAAAAAAACTATGTATTCTTGTAGTTTTCTTGACATAAATATAATTTTTGATCATTTTTGATAGATTTCTTAATAGAAAATTTGTGCTTTGCTGTGTATTCTTTGGACCTATTGGCAATTTTTTACGATTTTTGTCTGATATTTGACTGGTCAATTGACCAAACTTTGACTGGTCAAATATCCAACTTCATTCGTAGTTGACCACAACAAGCTTGTAATGTATTTAATCTCCTTTCTGTGTGTTTCTGTATTTGTCTAGCACCAAAAGCAGAAGTAGAGTGTTATCCCAAGGAAGACTGTTAGAGTATTTCCATCCAGGACAAGAAGTGTGCAAAATTTCACTGGAAAAAATACCTTAATGTATTACCCAACCTCATTCTGGAAATATAGCACAATGGGAAAAGTTTGTAGAAGTTATAATGAACCTTAAAGTAAGAGCCTATAAAGGCTCAGCCCATTATGGCATGTGATGCCGACTACCAATTATACTGTCTGGTCTCCACAAACACCTTTGGAATGGGATGCAGAATTCCGCGATTTCAGTAGTACGTCTATGAAAAGTTTGTATTTCTCCATTTTACCTACTCACAATTGTATTGTTAGTGTCTGTGACTGAAGGGGGTATTTTTTTCCTCTGCAACAGGATTCTGTCAGGATGCCAGGTTAAAAACTTGGCAGAAACGGACCTGAAATCCTGGATGTTGTTGGGTGGAGAGGTAAGAAATGGTGCCATCATGGACATGCATGCAAGTTTTTTTTTTCTATTTTAACCTAAGGATCCTACAATCCCATATTTCAGTTGACTAATAAATGCTGGCTTGCTCTGAAAAGGCTACCCTGACTCACTGAAGAAAAACTGCTAGTTGCATGGCTCCTGTGACAGGGAAGTCTCTGAAAGGGATCTAACTCATTTGGACTTTCTGGAGTAGCCCTGTCAAGAAACAAGAGTTACTGAAGCCAGATATGCAGCCTCGAAGAAGAGGAGCCACAGCCTCGTTAAAAAAATGTGGCTACCTACTGCTGAGCACTAAAGGAACATACTCCTGGAAAGTCTGTCTAAAGGTCAGAAGCATGGTACACCCTGTGGAACCCTGACAGCTGCTTACCATAGCTAGTGTCACTGCAGATGCTGTTCTCATTCATATCAGTAGATAAATAGTTCATCAACAGTAGGACTTTAAAAATTACCTTAGATAATGCCCTCCTTAAAACAGTGCTGCACTGGCAGGCAGAAGAGTCGGATGATCTAGTGGGTCTTTTTTCAGCTCTTGCCTCTACAGAAGCCTAAGGTATATATATTTTTTAAACATAACTGAATTAGATCTTATAGTGATGCTCTCAATTTTCAAGACTGTATGCAACTAACTATTTTGCTTGCTTAAGTCCTCAACAGAACTTTGAGCTAAGGTACCACAAGTCCACATGACTACATTCTGCTGCAAAGAGGGTAAGACAGTATCAAGACATAATGGTGCAACAGTTTTGCCTCTCAGGACTAACGTTCCAGGGTGACACTGCAGTAAATGCCAAGACCCAATCTGCTTCTCTCTGCAGCTCCTATTCTGCCCTTGTATCCCGCTAGCTACCTCCTGCACACAGGGTTGGGAAGAGTAGTCTGCAGAATGATGACTGCAATTTGGAAGGTTTCTCTTTGTTTCACTTCTCTGTGCTTGCTTGCTGAGGTGGCACTAATTGTGGGAAAAGGCTTCACATCAGGAGGCCTCACAAACAGAGATGCCTGCTGCTGAAGTTTAACTCTCTGCTTCTTGACCTTGGCATAGCAGAGGATAAGAGGCAATATATTATATTGTATGTAGCAATGAGGAAGGCAGAGGGCCTATGGATTTAAGACATAGGCTCTATTGCCTACTCTGGTACTTGCCATCTGTGAAGCTTTGGAAAACTCACATATTCCTCTCCATGACTTGGTTTCTGCATCTGTGAAATGGGGATACTCAAACACTCTTTTATAAATGCTCTGAGATATTTGGTGGGGGGAACCCTTGAGGAGAGAGTGAAAAATATCAAAATATTTATTGTCAATATTCACTTAAAAATTGAGTCATTTATGTTCAAGTTTCTTCCCCATCTCCAAGCTCAAATTTCAGGAATCAGCTATTTGCCAAAACTTACTAAGATATCAACAGGTAGATAAGGTTCTTTGGGTGAATCTGATACCTTTTATTAGACCAACTTAAATAGTTGGAAAACAGTTTTTAAGCAAGCTTTTGGGCTCCAAAACTCTTCATCAGGCTAAGGAAGTTCCAGCAGTGTTATTTAAGCACTTTAACTAGGTGCTTAAGTAAGCTATTGGTGAGGTAAGGAAAATTGCCCTTCCTCCTAAATACATTAGGAGTGTCAGTCCCTCACCCAACCACTGCCTTTATAGATGCTGTGAAGGCAGAACAACAAGACTCTCTATTTAATGGAGGGCAAAAAGATGTTTTTCTGTCTTTTTCCCCACTTTTCCCTCTGCTCTTTTCTCATTTTTTTATTTATTTGCTCTACCTTCCCATTTCTTTCTGAACTGCTCTGTGTCTGCGTAATTTCAAATGTTCACCAAAGAGAAGCCTAGTTCATCAGCTTCCCCTTCTCCTCCACTCTTTTTTATTGTTTTTATTGTTTATTTCTTTGTTTTCTCTCTCTCGTGGTTTCTTCACTTGTCTTTTTGACTATAATGTTACTGTTCCAAAAGGGACAAAAAATATCCTCTCTAGTTGAATTTTGATAACCCTTTTGTAAAGTCTGATATTATTTTACGGCCACAAAAGGATTAAAAGCAATCTGATTTTGAAGTCTATGAATATAGAACATTCTTCCACTTACAACAGATTCTTTACATTGAACTTTCCTGTCTAATAGCTCCTAAGTTGCTTCCTGTTGGTATATGACATCTTAAGAGTTTCCTTTTCCCTTGAAGTGACTAAAGCATTTTGTGACACAAGGTATTAAGGACACAGTATAAAAATAAACCACATTGTACCTCAATCACGTAGTTGCCTGTGTAATTCACATAAATCCACACCATCAAACAAACAATTTTTGGGCAAGAACCACTGAAAAAAAGTGAAAAAAGAACAGACTGAGGAAATTCAAACTAGAAGAGCTTCAGGATGAGGAGGTTACTATGGGGCTGAAATGGGCAAACCAAAATGGTGAGAGATAAGGAAACAAGAGGCTCAGACCTCTCCAAAAACCCAAATATCAAATGACACTTTAGATCACTGTGTGTTACCCTCCAGCTGCACAGAACAAGGAGGCATAGAGCCATCAGATCTGAATTTCTTTTCATACTGGTATACATTACCAGTTACCCCACTAAAATTGATAGAGCAACACTGGCAGACCCAAAGCAATGCTGATGAGTGAAAGAAGGTGCAGAGTCCTCAATCTGAACAAAGGAAGGATCAGAACTCAATGCTTCTCATGAGTTTTTTCACTCACCTTCATCTGGACACCTGCTACCCCTTGTCATGAAAGGAAACAGATAAACCCTTGGTCCATGATCCATAACTAAGCAATCAAGGGCCAGGACCTCAGGACACAGGGGAAGTGGGGGGAATAAATCACTCTCCCATGTCTCCAACAGTAAAACAAAGGAAAAGTCCTACAAAACATGTCATCCTTTAAGCAGATATTAGGCACAAGAGAGGCAAGCAAAGAATAGCCTTGGGATACCAGCACTGACCCCCAAAAGGTAAGCGTGTAATGTTGGGGATATCCTCCTTTTTTTTTTTGGTTGCTCAAATTGCATATCTGTATCAGAATTCCCTGTTTATGATTCTGACTGCATACCTTGCAGAAGGTGAAACTAAGAAGTGGTAGGTGAAGAACCAGAGTTGAAAAAACACAATTTTCAAATCAGAAATGTCTTATTCAGTCACTTAACTCTTTTATTTAGCCCTAGTTACAAACCTTGTAGATAGTAAATCAGCAGCAACAGCAAAGACAAGGCTTAGATACACAACATGTTTACACCAATGTAATCAGCCTTTACATCAGTTTAAACAAGAAATGAACACAACATAAACCCACAGATCAGTTACTTGAATATGGTTTAGAATTACCCAGAGGTAAAACTACAGTGTGCAAATTACACCAGTGCAGGTATTGTGTGTCTGCTTCCATCCTGGGGTAACTCTTTACAACAGGCATACAGGATAGGAACTGTTCTCTTGCCACCATGTGGCAAGGCACTGTAATAAGACTCTGTACGAGCAGCTACCCTGAAATCGCAGGCCTTCTGTCTGCTCTGGTTCTCATTGTTAGAACGCTGGTGCATAAAGCAGATGTAAATTGTACATATGCAGACATTTCATGTGTGCAGGCCTACCCCAAAGATCCTGAAGAAAGAAACCCACTGGTACAAACTTCTGTTTTATGTCCAATAGCAGCTGTGCAGTCTAGATATTAGCACAGGGAGAATCTGTGACAAGATTATCAGTTTGTATTCCTATACCTACTACAGATGTACTAGGCAGCTTGCTTAACCAGCTTTGTGCCTCGCTATTCTCATCAGTAAAGGAGAACAATTATACTTTACAGTGTTAAATACTTCGTGTTCCTCAGATATCTTCAAAGTACTGTTATGATCATTATCAAAATACAACACATGCATATGAAGAATCAAATCTTGCTGGATCTCTCAGGAGTAGAGAGACAGGATAGAGCTCTATCTTTGTACAGTTAATAAAAGCTCATTTTAGAGATGTTAATTCCTACCCAATCCCATTACCATGCCTCATCATTTAGTTTCATTTGTACTTACTGGTATGTAAACCATTCAGAGAGAGAGAGAGAGAGTTTTGGTATAAACCTATCTAAGGAGGCAAGAAAGGGCTGAGACTTGCAAATGTACCTTAAATGATGCTTTATTTTTTTGCTGGGTCATGTTGGCATCTCATTATAGCACTTTGCAACTGGTATTAATTTACCGGACGGTATCATTTCACTGGAAAAAGCCTGATACTGTAAATCCAGACAGTAGCAAATTTAAAGCAATCAGTATTGCCAAACCAAACAAAAACCTCTTCCTTATTATTGACCAAGAAGGTGATATTTTATCTCCAAATGTTTCCACACTACAACTGTGACCAAGAAAAAAAATCTATAGCTTAAAACTGAAATCTCAGAAGCTCTTGTTCCAAGGAGCCAGACCCTGTCTGTATCTTTAATGACTGATGAAGAGCTCTTCCCTAGGACCTTTTATCCCTTACACTAGATGAGTGGAGGTGCCGTAATTAAAAATAAATGTAATGTCTCCGCAATTGTAGCAGGAGACTGACTGGAAGATATCTTGTTTGAGGCCATTATTGCAGAACACTGCAGCACACTCCAGCATGGCCTGAGTGCAAGGCAGTGGGAAGGAGACGCTGAGAATAAGTCACTTCCCCGATTGACTTGAGGGAAGCTTTATGTTTTATTTGTAAAAAAAACTCTCCCTAATAAGCACACGCTAGTTCATTTGCCAGGAATGATCCCAAGAAATACTACAGCTGACAACACCATGCTTGGAGCCCTTAATGAAGAATACATATACTATGTCTTTTCACTGCCTTTATCACAGCAGCACCTGAACACCTAAAACAAAACACTATTTGTCCCTTTTCTTACATAAGGACCTTGATGAACTTTGCAGTCTCTAACAAGTTAAATTTCACAGTACCCCTAGGTAAAATATTAATTTTACCTCCATTTTAGGTGCACAGCTTATCACACCAAGCATAATTGTCACATCAGTATTTTGTGTTGTCTCCATCTGTGTCTACTTGTCATCTCTCATCTGATTCTGAGACTATAAGATCCATGGGACAGTAACTATCTCTTTACCTCATTGTATGCTTATCTCATGCCACACACAGTGGGGCTGCAGCCTGTATATGCTGCTGTAATGCAAATTAAATGCACAGTACTCAAACATGATCTGAAGCACAGAGAAATAAAGTGGCTATGATATCCACCTGTAAAACCCTAAACCAGAGGTGCTCAAACCCTGGTGCATGGCCCAGATCCAGCCTCCAGCATTGTGTCATTTGGTCTTCCCAAGGGTCTACACACTAGGCTGGGTGTGCAGAGTGGTGTAGGGCCTAATCCCAGTGCATAGGGCTGGACAGGAGTGGCACATGGGGAAAGCTCAGGACCTAATCTGTTCCACAGGCTGGCCCCATAATATTTATCTGGCCCATGCAGCCAAATCCTTCAGCGCTACTGCCCTAGACACACTAAGCTCGATCCATGTGAGATAGAGTTTCATTGCAGCTGAAGCAGCCACATTTGAATGCATGGAAATATGGGGCACAGTCTTGGCAAAAGTTGTGTGCCTATCACAGTCCTTATCTATTTATATTAGGTGTCAATCACCATAGTACATGAGTATTAGTGTTCAGAGCAGGCTGAGAACAGATTTTAGTATCTCCTTAGAATCACACATGACTCATGTTCACATATGAGGTTTCTGTGACTGAGCCTACCAACCTGGTCACTGGAATTCACATGTGCAACTACAGGGACATGTCTGCCTTAACTTTTGAAAATGCAGAACAGCATGGAGAACAGACATGCATGCCAAACATCCCACTACTACCAGAACTCCCTAATGTTTATGGCTCATAGATGATAACAAAGGATATCAATCCCTTCTCTACAATGTGTAAGTTGCTGAACAGAATGCACGTATGGGGGGGGAAAGAAAAAAAAATCACAACAAGGAATAAAGAAACCCTCAACAGAGGTCCCAGCAGAAGAACTAGGCATTGGCCTAGATGTTACCAGGTCCAGCAATGCCTCCCCAACCCAGACACAGGCTCCACTTGCATTAAAAGAATAGACCAGACTGGCAGAGATGGGAAAATACAAGAGTCTCCCAGCTTCCCAGGGAGAGAGCTCCAGACAGACAGGTGACATAACTGCTGTAAATAGAGCAGACAGCAGGGGAGATATGCTGTCTCTCTCTAATGTAAATGAAGGACAGAAAGGAAGGAGATACGGAACTGATCGTGGCCATCTTCTTTCTACCTTTGCACCATTCTGCTGACATACTTGATGACACCAAATGCCAACAGGGTTGAACCTCATTTCAAAGCAACCTCCACCCTTCTAATGATAATCCACTGTTGTTTATAAAGTAAGAAGTTAGATAGAGACAGGGAGAGAGAGAAAGGCAGTGAGAGATAAAGACCCTTTTTATCTAGTTTATTCCTCAGCCAAGGCAACAGAGAGGCCCTACAGCACTTAAGAGATTAAAGGCCAAATCACTCACATAAGTACCTAAACAGGATACACATGGAATTTAGACATCATTGATCCCACTCAACCAGCTGCAAAACTACTTAGACACTAAGACTTAATAGGGGCTTCCAGATCCCTCAGCACCTAGAGTGAGGCTTTTGTGCACGCTCAGAAGTAATCCAGTTAAAGTGGCCAGGCCCCTAAACCTGATTGTGGCACCAACTTGAATTGGAAGTCACCTAGAATCTGCATAAGTCCCCGATCCTTTAGAACTGGGTCACTGGATAGCCAATAGTGCAAAATTCATAGGGTTAGGGGAAAGCAAGCAATAAGGAACATGACTGTATAGCCCAGGGAAGAGCAAGGTCCACGTGGAGGGAAGGGATGGGGATTACTTCGTTTTTTGAAGCTATGGCTATCTAATGTAAAAGACAGGACTGGCAGCAGGGACCAGAACCTAGGTTTCCTCTCTTCCAAGAGGAGTCATCATTACTGAACTTCAGTCATACTCTCTCTCACTTGCTCTTCTCCTGGCCCCATGAATCTTCCATTCCTTTCTGCACAGTTGCTCCCCTTTCATAAGAGTGAAAGTGAGTGCCCTCATCATAGCCTTGCCTCTACTCTGATGAGTTAGGGAACTGTCTTGGGAGATGACAAATATGAATTTGAATTCCTTCAGGCTGAGAAGCTCCTAAAACTTAGTCAGAGGCATAGTAGAGCAGTTCCATGCCTAGGGCAGCCATGATGCTGATGGTGGTGGCACAGTTAGTTGCTGCTGCAGTAGTTGCTATTCTTGCACCCCCAACAAAAAGGTAATGCCCAAAGCTGATGCTGCTCTAATCACCCTCTCTGTTACGCTCCTGAACCCATTTCTCCCACTACCTGGGCAAGCATCCTACCTACTATGTTGTTAGATAAACCACCATCCCTCTGGGTGCTTTAGATCTCATAATAAACAGAGGTATCTAGCTAATGTTCACCCCTAAGCAAGGCAACTAAGCACTGGAGAGAAGTTCTGGTACCCATCATGTTTCCTATTGTGCTGCTTGAAGCACCTAACTCGCTCCAATGCCTTTGTAACTCTCTCCTCGGTATCTAACCTGTTCAATCTGGATCACCTTCTTGAGGCAAAGTGCTTAATTTTTAGGCACTGCAGTGCCCAAGTATTAGCACCTATGAGGTCAGTGGATCTGGCCTAATGGCAATAAATTATAGTAAAAAACAAAAATGTTTGAGAGAGAGACTCTCACCAGTGTTTAGTCTAGTCTAGTTCTCAACAACTCAAACAACAGGGTTTCTACCACTTCCCTAGAGGAACATTTCCCCTTCTCACTGTTACAAGATCTTACCTCTGACATTCAGATAATATTTTCGTTGCTCAGTTTCTGTTTCTCTTAGACAGACTTCCTTTGGCTGTGGCTCATTTTTCTCGCTCCTTGATTTAGATGATTATCTCACCCCCTTTATACAAATTTGGCTTGCTCCAGAAATCCACATAAAACTGGCTTAATTCCCATGGGGGAGAGGGGAAGAGAAAAATAACATGTGCTTCCCAGAAATGTGACAGATTGTCCCTCACTGTATGTATGCATGCATGTGTACACACACGTGTGCTGCATGTTCTGGTACATTCTTTGGTGTATTTACCATACCATGCCATATGTTTCAAGAAACAGATGATGAGCAGAAAACAGCCAAATTTCACAATGTCGTAAGTCTATTTTACATGGTGTCAAATAGATTCTAAATATAAGTTCAACAGAACTCACTGGATTTGTAACATAGCACATATGGGAACACAATGCAACTTCCAGGAGTTCATTTGTAATGAGCAGCAAGTTCCTGAGGAGCTGAGTTTGTAAGGAAAGAGCAAGCCACACCATATGAGTATGTAGCTCAGCTCATGCCTTGTCAGCTTTCTAAAAACATCACATTTACACTGGGCATGTTCAGAGGCTTCATAAAAGTATTAGTATAGCTATGTCATCTCATTAGTATGGTTATCATCACTTTGGGAACTGTATGCATTCTCTTGCAAGGAGGACCCCTGGAGTGATGCGTGTTGGAGATAACGACATAAAACTTTTTAAAGGGATCTGACCAAATCTGGTGACCTGAATATGGTGTACAAATAATTTCACAGAGAGAAAGCACTGGCTGACGTAAGGCTTTTTTTTTTGTCTAGCAGAGAAAGGCACACACAGAACCAATGGCAAGAAGTTAAGCCTGAGCAAATCTGAATTAGAAATAATGCTCAAGTTTTGATAGTGAGGATAACCAACCACTGAAACAAGCTGCTAAAGGAAGTGAAGAATTCTCCACTGGTGTTGTTTTAAAATCAAGAATGGAAACCCTTCTGGAAGATATACTTTTCTAATACATGCTATATGACTCAGTGCAGGGGTCACTGCATGAAATTCTATTGGTTATACAGGAGGCCAGATCCCTTCTGGCCTTATGGCCTATGAATCTATTAAAGCAGCACTGATTTTTATGTGTTACAAGTAGAAGAGTGCCTGTCCCTGTATTCCCTTGACAATTTTTGTGGTTTTACAACTCCATTTTCCTATTTTTTTTAAATGTTTGTCTCTCCCCTGTTGCTGCTTGAAGGAACACAAACAAACAGGAGAAAATAACTGGCTACACATAAAGGGGAAAACAGTGAAAGTGACAATACACACAGAGCTGTACGATGCTGTGCACAAAGAATCAGGAGGAAATATTTTTTCCTTTCACAGTACTGGCAACCCTAAACAATCAAGAATCCTATGTCAGGCTCACCGAAGAAACAACTCTCACTTAAAAAGCAAGAGATCCTTTAAAAATAATAAGTTATGGGCCCTTAAAGCCTTCATATTTTCCTTATTTTTTTTAAGTGGAACCACTACTACTTAACCAATCCTCCCTTCCATTATATTATTTCAGGGTCTGAGTCTTTAAGAAAAACAGAAAGTATTGTGAGATTTGTTGTAAAACCAGAACATGGCTTTTTGGCTTTTTTTTCAGTTTTAGAGATGATACTAGTTTCTTGTAATAATAGGAGGTATTTAGAAAAAATGAATGAATTAAGTAGATATTTTTGAATTCTTTCCCTTTTTTAAAGGTAGAATTTGGGGCCTGGCTTATGGTCTTTTTGTATCTGTGGGACAACGACAATGAACTGATGTGATGTTTTCTCCACTGTATTACTACTGAAAGGGGAACCAAAGCAGACCAGCACTTTGACACCAACAGCTAATGACAAGGCATGAATGGGGTTGTGCCTTTTGGTCTCTGGTGAAATTTGTGCATTGAACCAATCACTGGAAACACAGTTAAAAGGGAGTTTTCTCCCAGAGAATAAATCAATGGGATCAAAGCCTCCTGTTAAGGCAAGTGAGTTAGCTGATGGATTGTAGGTTTCCCCTTGAACTCCTGTGGCAACTTCTTTGGAGTGTCCCACTTGGACTAGGGGTTTAGGCTGTAGCTGTGTTGGTTTAAGGACACAGGCAGACAAGGTTCCTTGGGTGAATTTGATATCTTTTATTAGACCAACCCAAATGGTTGGAGAATAGTTATTAAGCAAGCTTTCGGGTT
>JAGPOW010000304.1:37871572-37890252 GCA_030014935.1 Caiman crocodilus
TTTGGGTTGGTCTAATAAAAGATATCAAATTCACCCAAGGAACCTTGTCTGCCACTTGGACTATGCATTCTACCCTGATGGAGTGAATTCAAGGACTCTCCAAAACAATTGTCCTGTTCAGTTAAGAGCTGTAAGCCATGCAAAAAACTGGGATTAAAAAAACCGAAAAAACAAAAAAACCCACAGCTATGAAGGCTTTCACTGTGCTCATTTAGCTCCAAACCATACAGCCACACTAAAATTCAGCAGAGATGCCCTTAAAGCCCAAATGTCTTACAATATACACTAAAGAAGAACCTCTACTAGCAAAACAAGGTTAATGAAACACAGCTGAGAAGTTCTAGTCCTATCTCCAGTAGTAGCTTTTACTTTGTAATCTAAGAACGGTAAAAGGTCATCCATTGCATAAGTGGAGCTCAGCTGAGCACAGAGATGCCCAACCTTCTCACCCCATGTGCAGGATAAGCAGTGCCAGGTCAGTCCAGGTCCTTACGCCCAATCCACTGTGTAGAAACAGCCTGACTGGAGCCTGATGTAGCCACAAGAGGCTTAGACATTTGGCAGCAGAGGTCTGATGGGAGTTTTCATTGCCACTGTTCCCTTACCACCAAATTTCCAGGCATGTGGGGAGTCCCATGGGCTGGATACGACTCCACAGGCTGGATTTGGCTGGCAGTCAGAGATTGGCGCCTCCCCTCTGATTTAATGCATTAACATTTCAATTAACTTCTACCCAAAGAACAAGATGTCCTTCTTAATGACCATTCAAGACCCATAGCAGTTTCAAGAGAGACTCAGTTTCTAAATTGTACTGATCTACTGTGACACCTGGGAAAATTATCTTCTCACTGTGCCTCAGTTTCCCTGTCTTCCAAATGAGGATAATGATACTACCTTGCATTCCATGGGGGCTATAAGGATTAATTCTTTAATGAGTGTAAAGGGCTTTAAGATCCTCTGATAGGACCTTTCACTAGTGTGGTTCTGCCAATCCTGACATCGTGCTAATAAAAAAAAACAAAACAAAAAGGAAAAAAAAACCTCCTTGTGATTTCTCGATACTTATGTAATCTTAACCTCCAGACATCTTGTACCTGTCCTCTACAGAGAAGAAAAATTAGATCAGGGGCCGAGAAAGAAACTCAAATTCATACATACCTTTTTCACAGATATTTCTTTTCCTTTTTAATGACTATTTGAGACCTACAGAACTGACCCTATTAACCAGCAATGCAAAACCTTGGCCCATTACTTAGAAGTCTATTTTTTCTAGTGCGCTTGGCTGGTACAACCTCCAGCCAGTCTATGTATAGGTAGGACATAATGCATAATGAGAAACAAGTAGCAACGACAACAAGACAAAAAAAACCCTTGACAAGGAAAGATTGATGGTGGTAAATGGAGAAGTGTCACAAAGCCAACCTTGTGCTTGCCAAACTCCAAGGCCACATTTGTCATCTGTGGCACTTTCTCCCTGGTGCAGGCTGCTTGTCAAAGGGACTGGCTCGAGTGTTCAGCAGGCGAGGAGACGTGGAGGTGAAGAAGTGAAGACATCATTCTTCATTACTCACTCCAGAAGAGGGGAAGGGAAAATAAGACAGTCGACCACAGCGCAGTCTCAATTAATTACCAGGTTCGGCAGTGACAGGGAATGCAAAAGGAGGAGAGTCAATTTCATACCTACCTACACACACGTGCACAGTGAACAGGCCTTCAGCTAAATGGGGCAGATGTTTTACATCCTCATCCCAAAGGTTTGGAAGCTAAAGAACTACACAGTTGTCTGGCCCCATCCCAAATACTTATTTGCCTGATCTCAGACCACCATGATGCACAAAGTTTACAGATTTGTATTAGGACAGTGTATTTGGGCTTAGAACAATATGCTATTCATGGAGCTTCCAACCTAGAAGACCATTTGGGAGAATTATATTGTTTGTATAAAACAGAAATAAGCTCAAGGTGGTTTTCTATGAACTTCTGAAGTCTGGAAGGGTTTTAGATTTGAGGTACTAGGTCTAGCCCCTCTCCCCAGGAAAAGCTGGCAAGAATCTTGTCTGTACTAGAAATAACTGATTGCACATAATAGCTGCTAGCAACCAATATCCCCTTAAGGGATATTTAATACAATTTACAATGTTGTTATGCTAAGAAAGCAACTCAGTTAAAATGGCATTATGGGCCTCATATAAAGTGTGCTTAGTTTACATGGAAAACACTCAAGTTTGAGTCTTTCCAGGTCACGCAGTTTCCACATACAGAGTCCTTTTTGGAATTTGGCAAGCAATTCCCCTTAGGGTGTGCAAGCCAGAGAAGAGACCTGCCCTTTTCTGAGAGCTGTGCTGGCTGGAACAAGAGGGAAAAATAGTACCTAAAATATATTTTTTTCAAGAAAATCAGCAGATTCAATTCTGGTTTACAAGGGGTTAAATTACTTTCACAAATGCCATAGGAATAAGGCTCAAGATCATGTTTCATTAGGTTTCAGCTGTACTCTCAGCTGCTGAAAGCAGTTTTGTCCCATTTCCATTGGCAATACAATTGGCTTCAACAGTGGTATGTGATGCAACAGAGGAGAGGAGTTAGACTAATTGCTGGCAATGATTTTCAGTGACAGGCACCTTCTCTAGTAGAAATGGCATCAAAGGAACTGGAGGCCATACCCCTCTGGTTGATGAGCAGTTCATATTTCTTCTGAGGATTAATCTCTTTGAGACTCAAACACAGAAATGGAGTTGCAAATGGTATACTGCTAAGAGGAAAACATAATGCACAATCACCCTGTAGTTAGGCAAAGTTTTCAAGCCTCAAGATAAAAGAATGGTCTGGTGGATAGGGTCCTGTCCTCAGACTCAGGAAACTGTGGTTCAATACACAATTCACCCACCAATCACAGACTCCTGGCTTGACTTGTAGCAAGTGACAAAGACCAGTTCCATACTACCTCCCAGATGAGCCCAGGACAGCCCCTCAGAAAGAAAACCCATCCATTTGCTCCTTAGGCATGCCTGAAGTCCTTGCGTGAGAGCCTGGGACAGAGGATGCTCACCAGTTGCAGTGCTATAAATGGTGTTTAAAATAATTGAGTTCTGCCTGCTCAATTGACATGTTTTTGGAACAACTGAGTTCTGCTCAATTGATATGATTTGGAACCAATTTGACCTAGAACACAAAATACGTTAAATTAAAAAAAGTGTCTAAACAGCAATTCAGCTGTTTAGACAGCTTAGAGGAGTCCCGAGTGTGGACCCAAGTCGGAGAGCAGTTCTGTAGCATGTGCTAAGCCACCTGTGCTACTCATAGGCAGATCAAGGATTTATAACATAACCTGTTTTTCTTTGTTTTAAAAGAAACTAGAAGCTTTACTAATAAGCTAGAGGCCTAGGTCTGTATTATTCAGTTTAAGATTGAAGCAAAAATAACTCTATTGGAATGTGCATTGACTTTCTATACCATAAATTATGTATTAAAAACATAACAAACTAGGCAAAAATAATCAAAATGTGTTGCTTCATTAGTCCTGTAGTTATTAGAATTAAATGTACATCTATTTCTCAGATTCATAAAACAAAACCTAGCCTCCTTGAACATTTTGCCAGTTTATCCAGTGTTTCACTGAGTTATTTCCACACCTAAATTAATATTCTTCTGAGTTAATGTTTTTAACTAGAGTTAAAAACAGTCTTCAAGGTTGTTAAATAGAAGCTGTATTACCAGGAACATCTTACAGATAGCAACATTGTAGAGGAAAGGATGGCTTGATTAGTGGAACATCACGGCTGTTAAAAAGAAGAAGGGGTCCTTAACACCTCTGTAATGCAGCATTCAGAAGGAGTCAGGTATATTATAATGAGCCAGGAAGTGAATGCTCACTTTCACTGTGAAAGTGAACCCTCACTGCTGCCTGAATAGAAATGCTGCTGCCACTGCCAAGCAGTTGGTTTTAAAAACTTTGGATGGACCAGGAATCAAAGGAGGGTACAGTTGCACCACTGCATTCCCCCCTGGCTGATGCTAGTGTGCAGGCACGCACCCAGTGGGAGTGAACAGGCAGGGTTTGCTCCTCAGCACTGGTTCTGGGATTGACAAGAAGTTGATACAGACATGGCCTTAATCTTTCTTAGCTTTACTTACTTGTCTGTTAAATGGGTATAACAGTATAAGATGTATCTCTCATAGTCTTTAATATAATTGTCTGTGAATTAGGAAAGTATCATCAGCCTCTTTTTTATAGCTGGTAAAAGGCTAACAAAAAGTGAGCAACTACCAAAGATCACACAGTTACAGCATGAAACACAAGTTACAGCACAGTCACTGCAAAGAATAGGGAAGCAAAATTACTAACCTTCCCCCCAAAAAAACAAAACAAAACAAAACCCTCATTTTTTTCCTCTCCCAAATACTATTTTGCAGGTAAAGCGCATTTCTACAAACCAGAATCAACCCCCACAAATCCCAGTCCTAAAGGATGCATATTTTTCTGACCACAAAAAAGCCACCTTCTGACACTAACATCTTATCAAAGATATGAGATGAATCTTCTTCCAAGAATCCTGATGCACAACTATAGTTCCCACTACATCAGAAACTCACACAAAGCAAAATATGAGTCAGTGCCAAATCAGCAGAACATAAGTCATCTTTTTTTTCTTGCAACATTTCTTTAAAAGCATATTTAATTTTGCCCAGCTCTAGCTGCATCCTGAGGTGCTCCCATGAAATGCTACCACTAGGGGCCAGTCTCACCCCCACCACACATTTCATTAATTATCCCCATATTGTTAAAGAGAAATCAGCTTGAGAGCTGCACTTATTTTCTGTCTCATACCAGTACTTATTTTCATACAGTGTGCAGCTGATGACACAGTCCTGTGCAGCATGGAAGATTTAGCCACCCAAATCTATTCCCTGTGAAAGTATCCAAGTTCTGCCTCAAGCAAAGAAAATAAAATTTACCTCCACATGTCTCAATGCCTTCCCTTCTCCAGTCCTTGGGGATATCCACATTACATCCTTTCCACTTGAGGCCCCAAGGTACATCCTCCATCCTTCTAGCCTGCCAATGAAACCTGACACCACCTTTTCTTAATCAGCTAGAGCAGTTAGTCACTCTGAGTGACATCCTCCTTCATACACTGAACTCATTACACCCACAGAAATCCAATCACTTGCCAATTCCAAAAGAAAAGCTTGGGACCAAGCTCTCTAAGTCAGGGATGGCCAAAGGAGGTTCAGTAAAATAAGAAACCCCTGCCCACCTCACTCCATGGCTAACTATTAGGAACCTCATGGCAACAGCATGTCAACTTTAGTTACAAGCTTTTTGAGGGAGGGGCCCTCCATGACTGCAAGGGGGCAGGGGGGGAGGTACAGTGCTTTCCTCCCTGGCTGTAGCACCCCTCCCTCCCCAGGCTGGGTGCCAGCAGACAGGTGCCACCTGCCCCCCACCCCATGCAGCTCAGGGACCACTCAGCCTGCTGGCAGCTTGCCCCCAGCCGGACCCCCTCCGGCTGAAGAAGCAGGTAAGGACTGGGCTCCCACCCTTGTGTACATGTCATGTCATGGGGGTTTCATTCAGTTTAATTCTCCCTAAATTGAAGTGGTGTTTTTAAAAAATATTTCAATTTAGGGAGAACTACACTGAATTAAACCCACGTGGTGTGTACAAGCAGGCTAAGAGACACAGTTGAGAAGTTCTGAATGCACCTACTGGAGGCAGCAGTGTACACATGCACATGGTTCATTCAGGATGACATAAACCAAACTCCAATAGATGTTTAAAAATGCTTTGGTTAGCATCCCCCTTTTCCCTCCACATTATATTTCAATATTTGCAGCCAACATAGTTTTATATGGAATAGGGAAAGGAAAACACCAAAAAAGCCAAAAGAAAGATGACTCCCATGAAAGATGACTTCTAACCTACTAGAAGACGGAAGTAGTAGGCATGCCAGGAGGCAGGCTTTTCTTATCACATTTCCCACCAAATTGTGTAGACCCAAGCATTTAGCTGACAGAGGGAGAGAAAAAGCATACCTAAACCTTCTGTCAAGACGGTAGTTGGGAAGAATGCTGTATTTATCAGCCCCGAGGTTGCTGATTCCATCAGGCATCTTACACCGTAGCATGATACCCTGTGGGCTTTGCGGTGCAGCATGCTAGTAGTGCTTTCTTTGTACTAGCTGTCTGTTTTCTTCTTGTAGGTCTTAAAATCCAAGAAGCACGATCTGCAAGTGAAATGAGTCCACCCCATCTCTGGATCACTGTAAAAGCAACACTGAAATCTTGTAGTATGCTATGTATGTTCTGGTGTTTATCCTATTCCATTTAGGCCAGTAAAAATATACATCAAATGTTTAATGCTTTTAACAGCCACCTAACACCAGAATCAATGGTTCCAAACACCATAGGACATACCTCATTAATGCCCTTACATCACCAGTGTCCCTGATTTAACTCGTTTTTAATGGCTTCAAGCATTTGATCTATACACTTCACCAGCTTGAAGGGAGGGAAATAAACATCTCTTGACATATACTGTACACCATTTTACATAAGTTTACAAAAGCTAGAGAAGATGAAGTAATCTGGACACTTCAGTAGTGGCTGTACATCACATTCACACTCATTAGGGACTGTTCAATTAGCAGAGACTGAATTTCATTGAATCCAGAAGACCAGTGATGAAGCACCTGCCTATGCTCCTGCAGCTATCAGAAATCCAGGATGAAGCTTCCTTTCATTCTGATTTATCTAAGTTCACCCTGATGCCAGAGTGGTTCACCATGCTGACAACCCAGTGTGATGCCTACAGAAATGACCTGAAATTTCCTCTTGGGCTGTGCAAAGCCATGCTATTTTTATTGCTGTATCACACATTATGAAGACAGCATTGGCACAAAATGATGCTGGATACTAGTCATATGGCAAAATGCTACTGCATGGGCTGCCATGGCACTACATAATGAATCAATGCCCTGGGATTACAACCTAAACTTACTGTAGTAATCAGAGAGGTTGTCCCACTGGATGAATTTCAGTGTCAAGAGAAGCTCAGCAGGTCTGATCCCCTCAGAATCCTTCTGCTCTCTCCCTGGCCCTAATGCAGCATTTTCAAACTGTGGGGCATGCCCCCCTGAGAGGTGTGAAGGAACAAGGTGGGGCACAGCACAGAGGGATCCGGGCAAGAAGTTTGCAAGAAGCTGGCACTGCTGCAGCCTCATGGGGTGAGATGCAGGGGCAGGGAGCCCCACGCAGGCTCCATCAGCGGGCTGCTATGCCTCTGGGAGCCTGATACGGCAGGCACTTAGCCTAGAGCCACAGCGGGGCCAAGGCAGGAGGTGCTGGAGCTGCGATGGGTGGAGCCCACTCCACTAAGCTGGGCTATGGTGGCTGCTAGAATGAGGGTCATCATGTGCCTGGCTGTGCTGCTCCTTTGAGGGGGGATGGGGTGGGGTGCAAACAAAATTGTAACTTAAAAGGGGGCTCAGCTCAAAAAAGTTTGAAAACCGCTAGCCTTATATAACACCTTTACCACACCCAGCTGCCCCTGAAAAGAGGAGCACTGTACCCACTCTGGCTAGCCAAGCCTATTGTGTATGCTATACAGGCATGTCTTTGGAATCTTACATGTAAAGGCCAGCTTCCCAATGGGAACACACACTATTTTGGTGCTGGCAGAATCTGATTGCTGTACTGACATTTCACATTCATAAACAATACCCTACCAATTTACCATATTCCCCTAAAACCAGGATCACAAAAAAAATCCCTTGGCACCAGGATATTATGGAAGTTTAGATCTAAGCACTTATTAGCGATTCCATCTTTGTCCCAAGCCCCATGAGCCAGAGACAGCCACTATCACCTCTTATAACATAAGATCCATTCTCTCCTTATTCCTACAGCTGAGTTAAGGAGGAGGACGACTTATGTGCATTATTACTTTGCCGTTTCCTGTACCTTTTGGACCCTGTTTAGTGCTGGATTTGCTCAAGGACATTACAGACTCATTCTAACGGTTTTTGTGGTCCTTACAAAATCTGGCTCCATATTGTCCCTGCACAAGGATGAGGTAGGCTGTTACAGTCCAGCTCATTGACAAGCTAACATTTCCTGCCCTTTGGAAACCAGTAGGGTCTGAGCACAGCCTGGCAGCTGCCTGTCTCTGGGAGAATGGGAACTTCAGTCAGAACCGCGCCTGGGGATTCATTCTAACTTTCAACATCTGTAACTCACTCGAAACTTCTGTTCAGCCTCTGACACTATCAGCTTCATTTTCTCATTCTTCATTTCTCCAGTACACGTCAAGAAAATAATAATAATAATAATAATAATACTACAAGAAAGCGTGTGTGCTTAATGGGGGGTGAGGAGAATGGAGGGGAACCCACACTGTCTGCTTCCAGCAGCAGCATTTCTCTAACAACACTGAAGGGTTTCAGCTCTCGGCTATAATCACAGCTTGGGGAGAAGAACTGGCACAGTGAGGCCTGCAACATCCTTGGAATGCGATTTTCACTCGATAACCAGATTTTCTTTCATATTCTCTTCCTCTGGCTGCCTTTCTCTTCTCCCTCTATAGGACACAGGAGTCTTTCTTTTATTATTAAAGTGGAGTTTTGTCTCCTCTGTTCTTTTTTTTAAAAGAGCATATACAACTAAACAAAAAAGCTTCCAAATAAATACTGGCTCAAAGTCTAGATAGGCAAGTGCTCAGGGAAGCACCTGTCAGAGAATGGTTAGAGCAGCTGATTGAGAAAGAGAAGTCCAGTTTTATTCCTAGCACTGCCGTGGCTTAGGGAAAACACGGGAAAATTCTCAGGGCGCTCATTACTCTGTTCTGCAGCCTTCATACTTCCCGTCACAGCCACTCCAGTCCACTGGGGTAGTACTAACAACATGAGCAGAAATAAGAAAGAGAAAAGTAGACCCTAATCAGATTAATATAAATGGTCTTTGGGGTGCATCTGCTCCCACAGGTACCACCTGAGCCAACATAAACGGTCCTTAGTCCCCTGGCTTCGCTCACTCCATGGGACTCCTCCTAGGTTAACACATGCAGTTCTCAGTCTTCTGGGTGCCTATTTCGCCAGGATCCTTCCTGTGTTAACACCGAGAGTTCCCCAGTGCTTCCCATGCACTTGCTCATCCTTTCTTTCCCAAGAGGCTCCACTCAGGCAGCAGCTCCTCTTGCCAGGTTTGCATTCATTCATAACTCTCTGGAGGGTTCCCATCCTGCTCAGCCTCAAGGACCAATCCCACCCCAGGGTGATTTATATTTCAGTCAGCCCCAACTCCTTGGTCTGCTGGCTGGGCTTCCTGTTCACGTGGCCCAGGTGAAGCTAATTTCCCCTTCCCTCTCACTACTGTGTTTTGCAGCCAGCTGTTTGCAAGGTAGGCTCTGCAGGGGCAAGCCCCTAGCCCAGGGTCAGTCATCTCTCCTCAGGAGGTTTCTGCTCTCACCTGCAGCAGGCAGCTTGCCCCTTCTGCTCAGCTAGGCATCTTTTCTGGCAGCCAGGACCACTATGCCCCCCACCAGGACTTTTCCTGCTGCAGGTGATCCTCTCTCCCCCTCGAGCTACAAAGTTCCAGTTTTAGAGGGGCCCTGGTGATTTTTTCATCCTAGCTCTCTTTTCCCCCATAAGAGGGTTAGGATTCCCTGTTATACACTCATTCTCATTTTCTATACACTAGGGCCCTGAAACCTAAATATCATCAGACACATTCTGCAGAGAAGACAGAGGCAAAGAGTTAAATGTCTTTCATCCTAGACCCATGTAGCTAGCCTTCTGCAAAGTTCCCTGCACCTCAGCTTTTCCATCTGCAAAATGGGGGTGACAGCATTGACTCATCCTTGTAAAGTGTTTAGATCTTTCCACTGGAGGAGTGATAGGGAAGTGATAATTATCATTAAAAATATCCCATCTTACCTGCTTCAGAACACACAAGCACTGATAAGGACCATTCCAGCCTTAATAACGATGCACATCCTGATAGCAGTAGCATGTTAAGCTCTGTATAAATCAGGCATGGCAGTTTGATGAGTTGCAAAGAAGGAGATATCATGTCTCAAGAGGAACCGCCAAGCGCTGACAGCTCACGGAGCCTTCCTCTGCACAGACGTTAAGAGGCTTTCCACAAACACTAACTCCCGCGAGATGGAAAAGCAGTGAAAAAGAGCATTTCATAAACTTTTCTCTTCAATTTTTTTCCATTCCTCATACTGCTCCCTCTCACATATTCACACACTCTTCATATCCCTCCCTCTCTTTTTTATTACAAATTAAATAATTACTGGACTGTAGCTCAAAACACTGAAGATTTCACATCTTGTTTGGTCTAATTATATCAGCTGGCCTGACAAAATGGTTTCATCAATGGGATTGCATTGTAGGAGCTCTGGCTAATCAATTCTTTGACACTTAATTAAGAACTCTGCTGGTCTGTGAGGATTTTGGGGGCTGGGGGTAGGGAAAGGAGAGACAGTGAAATGTCCGGATATGAAATATGAAGCACAAGTTGTTAAAACTCTTGGCACAAAGGGACCCCCAGTTCCCCCACTGTCCCTGCTCTTCCTGCAGCTTTCATATTAGATCATGCTTTGCTTACCAGTCTCTCTATCCACTAGCTTTACTTTTTTCTTATTAGTTGCTGTAATTATAGCCTTCCTGCTAGTAGTGGCTTCAAAACCCCTCCAGGGCTTTAGATCTACTTTCAGACAGATGTTTCCAATGCAGGCTACAGTTGACAAGCCTGCAGCCATAACACTCCAAGCTGTGTGCGCACCAGATCTTATAGACTAATCAGATCAAGGCTTGGCCAACACATAGGTAGGAAACCTTGAAAAAAAAATTGAGACTGCCACAAGTCATGGTGCTGAAACTCAGTTGTGGGTGCTTTCTTCTCTGCATCATTCAGGCCCTGAATTCCCAAGTGTAATGCTAGCAGATGCTAGCTCTTCTATGTGGGAATAGGTAAGAGACACTGTAGGGGTGCTGTCCTGCAGGAAACAGAACTGACATAATACCACACTGTAGTACAATTGTCATAATACCACACTGAGGCAGAATTGCAGTCTTGTGTTGTAAAATCCAGGTTTTGATATTAAAAAGCCCATGGCACTCTTTGCCAGAGTAGGCATGTGAACCCTACATTCCAATAGAAGTAACTTCCTCTACTGTCAACTTGATACAGCATTTTTGGAAAGATGGGATAGTTTAGTGATAGGGTGCTAACTTGTACCTGCAGAAAATGAGGGTTCAATTCCCTGCTTGGGAACTAAAGTGACTTTGGGGGTGTCACCAAGGCCTAGATCCTGCCAGATATTTGGTGTTTAGCCCTCAATGACATAAAGAGAAGGTAAGCACCTAAATGGGAGGTAGGCTCCTATAAAACTTAAGGACTGGGTCTAAGATTCTTTGCTTTGATCCCTTAATATAAATTTGGGATAATAAGACCCTGTACTTCTCTACCTCACATGGACACTTGTAGGGATAAATACATTTTGAATCAGTTTGGTGAACATAAAGGGATCGTATTAATATAAGAGGTGGATATTCTACACAACTTCCTCTGTTAAAGTGATGAACTTCATTACTGGATTATGTTTAAAAGACCTGGCATTTTAATTGCAGGCAGTTTTTAAAGCTTCTAAAATATATTGGAACCAAGTTGGACAAAAGGTGTTGAGAAAACACAGGGGGAGCTGCATTCTTACATTGTTTCACTGCTTGAGAGGCCTATTGTGCCAATGCTCTCATTAAACATCTGATCATCTCACTGACGCACACTGGGTGCATCTACATGTGCAATTAATGTGAAGCAATAAACTCCAGAGCTGTTTGAGCTAGAGTACCCTGATCCTGGACATAGTGTCTACACATGCACCTGGGACAGCAGGAAACTGAGCTGGGTAGAACAGCCTGGCCTGGCAGAAGACTCAGTGGGGTCAGCCCCAGGCTCTGGGTGGCAGCGTTGAGGCTGGCTGGGGCACAAGAGTACTGAAAGTGCAGAGCCATGTGGCTAGGTGGCAGGCAGGAGTCTGGTCCCCTGCTATCTGGGATGACCAGGTGTAATTTGTACCCACACTCCCCCTGCACACTTGCATTTCATCGCAGTTAATTACTCTGCTGTAAGATAGTACTGTCCCTAACTAGTATTATCTTATGGCAGAGTTAATTCATTTGCTGCGCTCTACTACCAATGTATGTGTAGATGGTGACGCTTTACTGCAGAGCTAAATAGTCTACTTTTCAGTAAAGCACACACATAGATGTGGCAACTGTTCCTTTAATGGATGCCATGGGTTAATAATGTCAGAGTAAGTGTGTCAGGGAAAAACAAACAAACACTTTATGACCAAACTGAGACCCAAAGAGCTGTATGCTTATAAGAGAAAGATTGGCTTTGACTTCCTGTCTGTTCCTGTCTTTATAATGCCAAGTGCTAAGGAGGAGACAGACTCCAGCTTTATTGCCCATGATCAGAATGGAACAGTCTGCCTGGAACGGGAGGAGACTTCAGTGTCATACAGGAATTGTATGATACTGAGAAAAGTGACATGCAAGCAAGGTGGTTCTTCTCAGATCAGTATTACCAACTATTGACTTGTGGTAGCTCTACAGTCACATAGCTGGGTCACATCCCGATCAGAGATACTAGCCATGACAGTACAAAATGGAATAATCAGAACAGAGGAAATAAGAACCAACTCAAACACTCACTAGACCTTGAACCATTTTCTTTTCCTGGAAAGTCAAGAAAAAATTTCAGGTTCTGAGTCAGGAGTGCTGAAACACTAGAGGAAAGCCTGGACTCGGGTCTTTCCAGACTGATCTGAATCTCAAATTACCTGGGAAAATATAAGATAGCAAGGCCAAACTGCAGATCCAAGAGGTTCACAAACCATTTCAAATAGCAGCAGCCTAGGGACCAGGATTACAATTAGATGATGGAACATCAAGGTTAATGCAAGGATCATGGCGTGAGAAAGGCATTCCAGCACAATGCTTGCTTATTTGCTGGTATGACTGCAGAGATGATTTCAAAGAACTGAATTTCCATTTACTATGAACTTCTGAACTATGCGGGTTTAATTAACAACCACAAGTGATGAGAAACAAGTCCTAATACATTCTGTGTGAACATTTGGGCCTGAGTCTGAACATTGCATTTTTGATATATCCAGCACGATTTGCAATGGTAAAGTACAAAAAATCAATTTTATTAGGATATGTGAAGGAATGTCATGAATTTGCACCATCTGTTTAATTGAAATAGAATATTCTGCATTTCCAAACTGCTTCATTTACTGAGTTCATTCCCAGGTCTGAAGACCCAGGAGAAATCCAATAGGCCACAAAGAATATCAGCACTGAAGCAGTATAAAGCTCTTTCCTTGTACTGGAGAAAGAACACACCTCTAATCATCACTACTATTGTGACTATTACAGATGGGAGATACCTGTTTTACCCGGTTGATTCATTCTAAAAGGGTACAAGTATTTGACAATTGTGACAGAATTTCTTACGGATCAATAGCACCCAGATAAAAAACGTCTTGATTTGAAAGCTTGTCTAACTCTATCCCAACTATGCAGTTGGTCTAATAAAAGAAGTCACCCTAAGAAATCCTTGCTTCTCACAGAATTTACACACACTCTTCATCACTGGAAAGGTTAATGGCAACGGTAAAGGATTTATCCAAGACAATATAGGTCATGAAAGGAAAGTGATGCCAACGTTTGAGTGACTTTTCAAGCAACCAAGAAGTCAATGTTTTCATTTCCTTCCTGTACCTGGTTGCAAAATACATGATTTATTTTTCCAGTTGTGTCATGTAAAAAAAAAAAAAAAAATACTAATGCCAGAAGTCCAAGTTTCTTTAGCAAGCTTGTAAACACAAGGTGGTGAATGCACTACATACTTTTCACTGAGTCATAGAAAAGGCAAAGGTGGAAGGGACCTCAAAGACCACCTCTAGTCCATCTCCCTACTCTACAGAATTAAGTACACTCAGACCTCCTGGGATGGAGGTTTGTGTAGCCTGTTCTAAAAAAACTCTAATGATGGAGACTTCCTCACTGCAAGCAACTTTATAAAAAAACCTAGTGTGGTTTCTGATCACCCATTAAAACAAACGAATAAAAAAACCCTTCCCATTCCAAAAACCTGTATAGTCAGTAGAGTGCTACATCATCTTCCTAAAACAGTACGTCATCAGGAGAAATTCTGTCTCCATGAAAGCCCCTATGAAACTAACCAGTGTGTGCAGGCCAAGAAGAAAAGTGGGAAGAAACAGCGAGCAAAAACATTTCAGTTTCAAGCTTTCAAGGAGGTTATTCTCAGAAAAAAAGGGAAAAAAGAATTCTAATTAGCCCTTTCTCTCCATCTAGCTACTTCGTCTTCTCTGCCCCTTCTAATAATTACCTCGTTGTCTCCGTGTGTGAGAGAGTCTTCTCCTTTGCAGTGCCTGGAATGTGCTCCTGTCTCTCTCTCACTAAAACTCTGTTTTATACTTAAATTTTCCCCCCCAAATTTCTCAGCTCTCAATTCATTCTCTCTCTCTCTCCCCCTCCCCCCGGAACTATATTATTTACTATTTCATTCTGTGATTTTATGAACTCCGCACAATAGTTTTTAATAAAGAAAGCCTACAGACAGAGCCAAATTCTGTGAGACGGGAGTGTCTCCCACCAGCATCAGTGAAGCTGTCCCAGTTAACATCAGCAGAGAATTGGGTCCACAACAGAAAACCCACTTGCTTACTATGTTCCAACTGACAAAAACACTGGGGCAAACCCTGACGCTGGATATTAAAACAAGTTGGGATTCACAGTTTGCTGAAGACTGTTATATCCAAAAATAACCGTCCGACTGAATCACAGCATGTGAAACAGAACACAGCAAAGCAAAAAGAACAGAGTACCTCTGAAAATGGAAATTTGGGATTAATTAGAAAGAGAATGAGAAAGAGACTGAAAAACAACTTTCACAAAGATTCCTGTATCGGCTCTAGCCCTTCAGTTTTGACTGTCAGGTTGAAAAGGGTCTATCAGGAAGTTAATATTTTGCTGTAAGAAATGTGCAAATCTTTCCTATTTGTACTTTTTTGGTGGTGGATAAAAAAATAGTGAGAAAAAGTCCATTTTCTTCTTTCCACAGAATATGATTTCAAATTTCAATTAAAATGAAATGAGCAGCACGATTATCGCTATAGAGCAGACTCCTAGTAGCAGCAATAGGCCTCTTTCACTGCCATGGCAACCAGTCTTCATTGTCACGGCTACCTTGGCACTACATGTAATTGTCGATGTGTGAGCTTGACTGATAATACACAATCAATACCCCATAAGCAGCAAACATCATTTTCAGTCTGGGGGGAAAAAAAAACTTGAGAAAGAATGAGGGAGAGGTGGAGCGAATAAAGGCAAGAAGAGGAGGAAGAAGGGAGGGAGGCTTAACTTTGAAATACCTTTATTTAACAACTAGTTATGCTTCTGCATCCATTAAGCACCTTAAAATGCTTTGCTTGGCTAAATCCAACCTATGCACATGCACAGTTAATCCTCTCACAAATTACCTCAGTGTTTGCATCAATGTCAGTAGCACCATCATAAAGCCCCTGGTTAACCAAGTCATTGTCTGAGAATGAAATAGACTGCTCCCCACCTGCACACCTGGTCCTTGCCACTAGAGAGCTGGAGAACAGTGACCTGACTAAGAATTATAGCTGTGACTTGCCAGTACAGAGCTGGTGAGCCAGGACAGGCTTCTATCTCTGCTCTAGGTGGGGTGGAGAGGGTGAGAAATGGGTTGTGGGGTGAGAACATGAAGCTGGGAAGTACAGTTAATGGCATGAAGATGGGTAATAAAATGGGATGTGGATAGAAAATGGAGGTGGGGGAAGGGTGGTGAAATGAACAAAGTCAGCCACTGAAGAATAAAATAAAAAGTTAAAAATAAAATTTAAAAAGAAATAAAGAGCAAGTAAATTAAATGAAATCTCATGTTTTATAAGTTGGGATTTGTGATTGGGGTGTGGGGAGTGCTGGTCGTGCTTCTCAGGGTGGTTGGGAGTGGGAGCAGTGAGGCAAGGCACTTTTAGAGGAGCTACTCCCTCTGCCCTGGGAAGGAAGTCTCAGGTCTTGGGGACACTGTCTGGCTCCCTACCTTGTTCCCCCTGCCAACCCTCCTAGACCTCACTCCTGGATCTGTCCATGCCCTGTGACCTGGCTAGCTGGCATGTGCACCACAGGCTGTTTGCACAGGATACACTCCTGGGGGTAGGCAGTCACACTCCTGGGGGCTGGAGGCAGAGGTGGCTTGGTGCCAGAATCCCCTCACCCCAGCAGCAGAATTCAGGGGGTGGAAAGTTTCTCCACACAGAACAGGGAGGTAGGGGAGGGAACACTAAATTCTGAGATGCTTGAGGACTGCAACCTGGGTAGCTCATCCATAGGCAACATGTGCCTCCTGAGGCTGGTGGGTGAGGGCTGGGGCACAGTGACAGTCTGCAGGTGGTGACACGGGCATCACAGGCAAGGGTGGACCAAGCAAGGACTGTCTGCAGGCAGCCGCAGCAGTGTTGGTGGCAGGAGGCAAGGACAGATGCTGAGCCTGGAAGTGCTGGCAGCACTTCTTGTGGGGGGCACCAGCACTCTGCCTGCCCCCCCTGCCCATTGCCTAAGCCAGGAGCACTCTCTGTCAGGGGCAACACCAGCACCCTCAGGGGGTGCACATGCATCTCCGTGCATCCCCTACACGTTGCCTATGGGCTCATCTATGAGGAGCAGCCAGGAGCTAGGCAGAGCTAGAGATAAATCTGCCCTGGGCTGGCATAACTTTAAGCTACTTAAAGTGTGCTTATAACTAATTTCAGGTGTTAACGTGTGGACAATTCAGGGGTTTAGATCTCCAGGAGCTGCCTGAAATTAATGTGTAACAAGGCCCTAACAAAGGTCCAGAATAAGCATCAATTCTGGTGATGGTGAATATACAGGAAACACCAAACACTTGCTGCTCCATGGAAACTGCTGAGTTCCCTTGGTGGAACCACTAAGTTTGCTGACCAAATGTAGTATCTGGCAAATTAAACAAGCAAGAGGACAAGCAAGGAAACTGGAGTTTACAGGCACTTGTCTGGAAAAGAACAATCGCCAAAATGGAAAAAAGATCAGAAGATCAATCAGGTAATGAGCAATCAGGAAAATGTGAACCACTGCAGTAGTGTGAGATGGGAGAGAGGAACCAAAGGAGGGAACAGCCAAGAGCTATGGTTAACTTGTCTTCTGCTGCTGTCCACTCCACTGGGCTTTACACCACTGCCGCAACCTGACCCTATTTAGATTTAGACAGCAAGCACTTTGTTTTTCATTTAATGTGTGTGGTGTCTGCTGCACCACAGCCTCTGGATTATATATAAAGGTCTTAGTCTGTCTGTTGGACTTTTGGGCAGGCCATGCCCACAGATTCTAGAGCTCGCCTGAAATGCGAGTCAACCTAGCGCATGCCACCAAATGCCTCCTTCCCCCCTGTTTCTCTGGGTCTATCAGATAGCATCTTCCTTGGTGTAACTCATACCCATTCAAAGAAGATTAAATGCAACTTGCACCTTTATTTGTAAAATTCACACTGTGCAATAGATAGGATAATTGGGCCCCAATTGTCTAACATTTATGGTATAAACCTCCAATAACAACACATTGATTGACAGCTCCTGTTGTGGAATGTAAACACAAAGTCTTCTGGATAGAAATGTTCAAACTATTAATACTAGAAAATAGAAAAGAAAAACTAAACAACAACAATAGACAAACCTGAAATGAACATCAGGACAAGAAATTTTCTCTTGCGGTTGCAGTGAGATCAGATCAGCACATAATGCCATAACCAGGAACAATCATAGTGTTCTTGTTTTCTTATGACTTCCTTCATTTTCTGTATAAGAAGTTAGGGACCCAGGAACTACTTTTGGGGCATCTGAAAAGCCCTGGGTTTTCATTTTCTTGATCAATTCCCTCTTCCCTGCTACTGCCACCTTTTCTTTTTTTAAATAACTACAATGGGTTTGTCCTTGGTTTTTGTTGTTTTTATTTTAATAGCTACAATATCTTTGTTCAAGGTATGTTGTACTTCATAGAATTTGCTCTGCCTTTGCTAGGACAGGGGGTCTAATGGAATGAGTGGTCAGCATAGTAAAAAGTGTTTGAAGAGATGAGAAAAATTACTGCCTGCTGATACTAGAAAGTTGTTGTTTTGCCCCAAATGAATGCCAGTAATTCCTGTTCAGTGTTTCATGATAAATGCGCTCAGAACATTAACACCCTGATTCTGCTAGGAGTCATATTGAACTTCCCTGAGCAATCTGTGGGGGAAAGGGTCTCCATCACAAAAATCACTGCAGGATCAGGGCCCACAGTACTGGAAAGAATCATCTACCACTGCCAGCAGAGCCAGGAACTGGCAGAGGCTGTTCCAGGTCAAATAAGACCAAAACCCTCACACCTTTTAGTATTTTGCAAGCATAAAGAAGTGCCAAGCATGTGACAGCCAGAACCAAGAGGGTTTAATAAGCAATAATGTGTGCTTCTTGGAGGCATTTGGTATTCTGCCTAAACAGATAATATTAGTTAATATTAGCTTGTAAGTTTACAAATGACTTGTCTGTCATAAGTTTA
>JAGPOW010000304.1:37890352-37941679 GCA_030014935.1 Caiman crocodilus
GCTCTTTTATATTGCCTTATCTGCTTATCGCATTTATCTTTCTGTTAACTGTTGTATGTGTGTAAGCTATAGTAAATTTGCCTTTATTCCATTCCCTACTTGCCTCCTTGATCCAAATGAACAGACTCACAGTGCCCAGCTGGCCTGTGACACAAGCATCCAAGTCTTGGATTTTCAAAATGTTATCGCCATTCCATGAATCCAAATAAATATAGCGGGGACAGCAGATATTGTTAACAAACACAGGCACTGACAAGCCTGGAAGATGAACTTGGACAGACAGATATGACACAATGTTACAGGACAATGTTCAAAAGATTCTGCAGTTCAAACACAACAGTCCAATTCATCCTCTGTGAACCACCCAAACCTTTTGGGACCCAAACAAGTCTCTTGCCCCAATGAGCACCATTGACAGATTTGCAGATATGCTGCTCTTTTTTACTCCATGGTAAAATAGTAAGGCACCCAGGCAATGCAAGAATCAGTTGAACGAAACACAATGGTTGTTCTTTGCTGCTGCTGTAAATAGCTAGTAATCACAACACCTGAACAACTCTCAGGTTGTGTCCAGATAAGTATGGCGATGAGGTATGTGGTGCCACATACCACACATTCAGTTGCTCTCTGCCCTGCAAGGGAGTGGTGCAGAAGGGTTTTTTGACCCCTGGCTATCCCCTGGAATAAAAAAGGTGGAGTGGTGCATGCAGCAGCAGCAGCATGTGCTGCCCAAAGCTGGAACCTGGTCAGCTGAAGCAGTGCTGCACTGTCGACCAGGCTCTGTGGGGCAGGATAGCTGCTGCTGCTGCTGCAGCCCCAGGTGGCCTCTAGGACCCCAGGTAAGGCTGCTGAAGCTAGCACAATACTGGCCCCAGTCTCCTCTACCCCACCTGGGGTAACTTACCACGTGCCAATGCGTACGTGGCACAGGCGTTCCAGGGGACAACTATCAGCAGCAGAAGGTGCACCGCAACCAGTCATCCCCAGGGAACCAAACTGCTGCACAAATCTAGATGCAGCCTCAGGGTGTATTTAAGCTTCCTAGCAAGGAGTTCCCTGAACTGAACTGAACTGAACTGAAAAGTGCTTCCTGAACTGTTCCTGTGTTGGTCCATCTGTTGGTGTGTATGGTGTCCACCTGAGAGAGAACAAGGACCCAAAAGGCAAATGAACCTAGCTGTAACTAGGCATATGACCTAAAGTGCTCCACCCTCCTCCCCCAGCTTTACAGTTTATTGGTTTAGTGACTCAGACATATGATAAAACAGTGATTTTAAATCAATTTTACAGCTCAAGCTGCTTGCAGACTGGACCATAAGTGGTTGCAGAGGCTGTTTGATGAAACCAGTCTGATGGCTTAAAGAGGCAGCTTGCAAAAAAAACCCCAAAGACCAAAAAAAAAGCAGTGTAGACTGATAAATGTCTGCCAGTCTTTGAAGGGTATGGCCCCAAGGGATGTGACCTCAAATGGTACAATTACAGGCAAAAGCAAGAAGCCAAACAAAGGGAAATCCAGAACAAATATAGATAAGCCTTTTGGTTTGGCAGGAGTATATCAGGCTTTAGAGCAGTTTCCTGAAGGTGGCAGTGATAGAGGTTTCATTCCTTTAACCATTTAAAACTAGACTTGACATAATGGAACAGAAGGAACAATCCTGCACTAGATTTAAAGGGATGATCTGGATGCTGCTGGTATTTGCCATCCTGATATTCTCTGGTCTCTATTTCCTACTGAAGTGCTTACTAGTCTATCTGTACAAACTTGTTAATCCCACTGCTATTACAAAAGTCAAATTTAGTATAATACATTTCTGCCTACCTTACATTTTCCCTGCCCCCTGCCCCACAGCTCCACCTGTATACAGTATTATGATGCCATCTCTGCAGTAGGACATTGCCATTTTCCATGCAGGAAATACTTAGTGAACATACACATAGCAGGAATGTGAGGACTGTTTTAAAATGCTTAGCAAACCACAAGAACATTTCTGACAGCACAGGGAGAAGGAGATCATAGCCAATCTAACTTTGCAAGAGAAAATTTAGGTAGGCAGAAAATGGTTCTCCAAATTGGAGCAGACCAGGAATAGAACTGACAGGTGACCTTTAGGGCCACACATGGTCAAGACAACCTAGGTTTATATCTTATTCAGGAAGCTAGTGGTATAGTCCTTATGGAATAACATTAGGTTATCAGGATCAGCAAGGACTCAGAGGGAAAAGCACCATGTCCTGTACCATCACTACTATCACCTGTATCAACCTTTTTCTTGAAAATCTCCCATTCAAGTATTGACCCAGGCTCTGTGTGAAATCTGATAAGATCACAGCACAGGGCTCTCTGGATGCAGGTGGTCTGCTGATTTCTCTTTTACAAGATTCTCCCTTACTGCCTTGCAGGGAATAGTAAGGCTCTGCATACCTAATAAAATCAAAACCCCACAGACCATATATTTAAAAGCTAACAATAAACAAAAAAGAATGTAGGCTTTTATGCACCTTTCTGTTTTGTTTTTCAAGAAAACTTAGCAATTTAACTTCCTAGTGGTTTGATTTTTTTTCCTTCACAGAAATTCACCCACTCTTAAAAATGCACAAGATCACTTACTTTTCAAATGCAAATGTGCAAGAAAAACACATACAAGCAAAAGGATTATTTTCTCCTCTCCCATGAAACAATTTGCATGTGTACAAGGCTCAGAACTAAACCCTAAGTAACTGTAGACTAGGGTCTCAGGAGGCAAGAAGGAAGAACCGTGATCACTTAAAGCAATATTACTTTCTGACATTCATTACAATTATTATTAATTTGGGAGTGGGGACAGGGAAACATGGATATTTGAAAGAAATATCAGAGCATTTTCAACTGTGAAGAATAAATAAATATATAAGTAAATAAATGCATTAGTTAAATCCATTCCCACATCTTGAGAGGTTATTTATTTTCTCTGAGGGCTGATAAAAGTTCCCGATGACATGCTTTCTAATTTTAAAATCGCTCTCATTTCACACTTCTGAAAAACCTGATGTTGGGGAGCGAGTGGGTGGGTCTGTTTTAAGTGTGATTCACACATTAGATTCTCTTATCAGCTCATGCATATTCAGGAACACTAACCACAGGCTGTGGGGTTTACAGCAAGTCCAAGGGAGAAAGGGTCATCTGGAAGTAACTAATTGAAAGAACAAATAAAGTCGCTGCACTATCTTTTCTGAGTGTGTAACTGCAATGGGTCCTATAAACACTATAATATCAACCTTAGCAGAGAACCTGAATAAAAGAGCAGACTCCAGTACTAGACTCATGGATCCATCTTACAGTATGGATGCACTTGGACAAATCCTCAGCATGGATCAAGAATGATCCTAAAGCATAGTTGAGTATGATCCACCCTGGAAGATTATAACTAGTACCCAAGAAGGCAGCTTTTATAGCTTATGTGGGGCCTAGCTCAGTTCACAGGAGACAGCCTAAGATCAATTACACAATGCTGTCTTAACCTGTCATCTGGGCAAGGTCGTAGAGCTCTGGACATGTGTTGCAGGCCACCCTAAGTCCATCCAACTGTAAAGTGTGCTCAGCCATTTGTACTGAGAAATCAAAGGCAGTCAAACACAATGCTGACCACTTCATACCCTTGTGTGCCCAGGCATTAGACATAACAGCACAGTGGGATGCTAGGCTCAGGTAGACCCCTTTGTTCTCCCTGACATTAACCCTGACTTCTTCCACATGCATTAGAATATAATTCCTGTTTGAAATGGTGCCCTCACACTGACAGTTTTCCCAAGCTGAAGCTGCCATGAAGGAGGAAAAATCTTAATGATACCATAGTGATCAGGTACATTTGGGATACCCAAGACATCTAAATAAAACAAAGTACAGAAAGATTCTGATATCAGCTGTACAGGTGTAAATCCAGAATCAGCCCATCATATTTTTATCAGAATCTGGCCCTTTTTCTTGCATCATCAGTCACCTGAGCAGGAAACCAGTCCTTTCTCCTTGCTAAACCCACCTACAAGGTGTTGCTGGACAGCAATGTGAGATCCAAGTCACCCGTTAGAGGCGGGCTTCAAGCCAGAAAATCTTGCAATAAATCATTGTCCTATAAGTGTGCAAACAAAGTGGTTGTGTGGCCTCTCTCTCAGCATGGTACATCCTGGGAATGGTAGTCTATGATTGCATGATGGGAACGCCACAAGGAAGCAAGCCTGTGGTATAAGGTAGAAAACAGGCAAAATTGTCCATGATGTCTATGAAAAGGGATGTTTATCCAGGCTACTGGACAGAGACAGATCTCAAGACTCTCTGGCACTCTATCTCTGAGTCTAACACAGCTTGTGATGAATAGTCTCATTATGCAGTCTCCCTAAATCCTGCCTTCGACTATGCAGTCATGAAAGGTACTGCTGACTACATGAGCAATGCATGACTACACGAGCAATGCATGTAACTTGGTTTTCAGAAGTTTGTAAGCACAGCTGAGAAGGGGGAGGTGGGAGGCTGGATGGTAGGGAGGGAATGGTGTATGATACAGACACACACAACACTGTAATTAAGGGTAATTTCAGAAGCATTTACCTATGTTTCAGTGTCTGACAACTTTTCACTTGTGCCTCCTGCAAATGCCTCAGCATTGCAGACGGATCTTGTTTTCTGTTGCCAGGATGGGAGGAGAGGGAAAGTGAGTCGTTCCCAGAATTAATTGCTGCCTCTGATTTGTACAACATGCAGTGAAATTTAACTCTTGCTGGGAAGCCATAATACAACAGACTACAACTGATGGCAGATACCTGGTATTTACACGCAAAAGGTCCAGCAGAGAGCTCTGATAAGAGCTCTCTCCCCCTGCACAACTGGTGAACCACATTGCCTCAAGCTGAACTCTGAGTTTCTTGGAGGAATAAAAGGCAGCTGATGGATGCAATAAGAATGCACAGACATGAGGACTCTAACTTAACCTGAAGCAACCTGAAACTCTAAAAGGAGGTTGCATACATCTCTCCCTTGCTCACCCACCAGCTGCCTGCATCTCAGTCTTGCAAAGCAGTCTCCATCCCCCCACACACAGTTTTTTCTTTTTTGTAAGAAAAGACCACATACTGGATCGGACATAGAGTTGAGAGCCAGCAGACCTGGATTTTCTTTGTGACTTTGCAAGTTGGACAAGTTACTGCATTTCTTTGCGCCCACACTTTCCCTCTCTGTAAACACTATGTATCCAGCTCATCAAGTACTCCAAGATCAAATGATCCCAAAGCACTACCTAGCCAATAAGTGTTTCTGCACCGTAAAAGTTCAGGGTTAATAAGTTGTTAGGAAAATGACAGTTTAATAGAAATTCAGAGATGTGGTCAAATGCCCAGTGCCCAACTGCCTGTTTCTTTTTCTTTTTTTGGTCAATCTAGCAATTATGTTCCAATTCCTGACCCAACAAGTCACCCCTGTCACATAAAACGTGATGCATTAGGCTATGTCAGCCTGGATGTGATCTTATGCAACGCTGTATAATGTGACACTAAGTGTGCCACCCCCGGCCCAGTGCTGATGAGAACAAAATAGCAAGTCAGCAATTAAGGGAAAATAAGTGATTTTTTTTTCCTCCCAAAGCAGCAGACTCACTTATTTTTCTGTCTTTTGAGGTTGAATTTGGCAAGTACTTTCAATTTTCATCAAAACAAATGACTGACTGCCTAGGATCAGGGAGACAGGTTGCAAGCAGGTGACATCATATCTTTCTTCAAATACCTCCATCCTGAGCTAAAGTTCTCCCCTATGTTCAATGGCTCTTCCATACACTCTGCCAGTGCAACCTTCTCTAAAGACCACCCATAATATTCTGCTACCAGTCTGCTACAAAATGCTATCACTGGACTTCAATCATGACCTGCCGTTTCCCTTTCTAGCCCAGTCTTCTGCTCCCACTGAGAAAGTCAACAACTGGAAAATAATCTTTAGCAGCACTAGGCTGAGATGAAACTAATTTAATTTAGAGCATGAATAGGATTTTATCCAATGAATCCAGATGTGAAAGATTGTTAACTCTGCAACCACATTTATAATTTGAACTATATTAATCCTTTTCCACAGTTCAGTTCATTACCTTTGTTCACTGAAAAAAAAAGAAGTTGTTTTCAGTAGGGCTATAGCATCAGCAACATACAAGACATTTACAATTCTCAATGCCAGATCACTTCCTCTGTCATAAGGTTAGCTATTTCTTCACATACACCTGCAGGTAGCCTTCAGCATCTCTACTTGCAGTGTCTTTTGAGACTATTTCTTTTCCTTTCATTTCTTTCTGGAACAGCAGGGGGAAGCACATAGCTGCCCAAAACTTTGACATTCAAGAATGCCACAGTGAAAACTAACTGTGAAGCAACAGTTCCCTTTGGGCTAGGGACAGACATTACACATAAACCAGTTCGATCAGAAACTGGTTTAAACCTGTAACAGAACAGATGTTCAATGCACATAATCCAGTTTGAAAATGGCTGAAACTGGTTTGAGATAAACCTGGTTGAATGTAGTATCAGACTTAACTGTTTGGGTTAACAGATCAGGTTGGCTGATCTCCTACGTAGGGCTTTAAACTAAGTTCGTTGGGGGATGCGGATGCAGAAGACAGAGAATCTAGGATCAGCGAGCCATACACTGGATCAGCCCAGGTAAGTATTAAGGGGCCTGATAGGAATCAGGACAGAGGAGTACAAAAAGCATCCACTATGGGCCTTAAATGTCTCTACAATAATGCTAGGAGCATGGGGAACAAGCAGGAGGAATTTGCACTCCTGCTTGCAAACGCTAACTTCGATTTGGTTGGGCTAACTGAAACCTGGTGAGACTCTACTCACAACTGGGCAGCAAGCATTGAGGGCTATATGTTGTACAGACGTGACAAAGTAGGGAAAAAGCAGGGGTGGGGGTCACTTCTCTATGTTAAGGAGCAATACACATCTTCTATAATCAAGACAGGATCAGAGGGGGGAAATTGATGTATTGTTGGTTAGAATACAAGGGGGTCAAGGGGAAAGGAACTTGGTAGTGGGGTCTACTACAGACCGCCACACCAGGAGGATGAGCTAGACCTGGAATTCTCAAGGCAGCTCACAGAGGCCATACAGTCAAGGGACATGGTTGCCATGGGTGAAGTAAATACCCTGACATCTGCTGGAAGGAGCAGTCAGCCAGATCTAACTGCTCACAGAGGCCCTCCACCTAACACAGGAGGTATACAGCCCCACTAGGGGAAATGCCTCGCTGGACTTCGTGCTGCCCATCAGGGGATGACCTGATGGGGGATCTGCAGGTACAAGGTAATCTAGAGGATAGTGACCATCAACTGATTGAATTCACTATCTGGCGTAAAGTGGGGAAAGTAACCAGCAGGGCAGAAGTGCTAGACTTTAGAAAAGCTAACTTCAATGTGCTCAGGAGATTAGTTAGTGAGGCACTGAGGTTCAAGAACACTGGTGAGATGGGAGTCCAGGAAGAGTGGTCATTCCTCAAGGGAGCAATCCTTCGGGTGCAGAAGGAGGCAATCCCACTGTGTAGAAAAGGGAACAAAGGGGCTCTCCTAGCTAAACAGGGAAATCCAGGAAAGCCTAGGGGCAAAGAAAGAGGCAAACAAGCTGTGGAAGCAAGGGGTAGCCATAAAAGAGGAGAATACCTCCTTGGCTTGCACTTGCAGGGAGTAAGTTAGGAAGGCCAAAGCAGCAATGGAACTCAAGCAGGCAATAAAAATTAAAGACAACAAAAAGTCCTTCTTCAGGTATATAGGGAACAAAAAGAAGGTGCAGGGTAGCATAGGACCTCTACAGGACAGGCTAGGGAAACTGGTGACAGATAGGAGGGACAAGGCTGAACTCTTCAATGAGTTTTTTGTATCTGTATTCCTGAACAAGGATCAAGACAAATCTCCCAGTTACGTAATAGACAGGCACAGGAGGAGCACAGCTCACCAACAATCAGCACCAACCTAATAAAGGGACACTTGGAGAGGCTGAATGTGTTTAAGTTAGCAGGTCCAGATGATCTTCATCCAAAGGTGCTGAAGGAATTGGCCAGTGTCATAGCAGAGCCACTGTCCTGGCTGTTTGAGCACTCATGGTGCTCAGGTCAAGCCTCAGAGGACTGGAAAAGTGTCAATGTGGTCCCTATTTTCAAGAAGGGGAGGAAGGAGGATCCAGGTAATTATAGGCTGGTTAGTCTCACCTCTCTCCTTGGGAAAACCTTTGAAAAAATTATCAAGGATCACATTTATGGGAGGCCAGCAGGAAAAATAATGCTGAAGGGCAACCAGCACAGGTTCACAGCAGGTAGATCTTGCCTGACTACCCTTGTTGCTTTTTATGACCAAGTCACAAAATGCTTAGATGCAGGACTCAAAGTAGATGTCATCTACTTGGATTTTAAGAAGGCCCTCAATACAGTATCTCATCCTAGTCTCATAAACAAACTGAGAGGCTGTGACATGAACGATTACGCAGTCAGGTGGGTGGCAAATTGACTTAAGGGTTGCACCCAGACAATGGTGGTGGACAGGTCAGTATCAACCTGGAAAGATGTGGGCAGTGGGGTCCCCCCAAGGCTCGGTCCATGGACGTGTGCTATTCACCGTCTTCATCAGTGACTTGGATGAAGGCGTGGAAGGCACTTTGTCCAAATTCACAGAGGACACAAAATAATGGGGTAAAATAAACACGCTAGTGAAAAGGGATCGAATCCAGGCAGACCTGGACAGGTTGAAAAAGTGGGCAGAAAAGAATAGGATGCCATTCAACAAAGACAAGTGCAAAGAACTGTATCTAGGGAGAATGAATCACCAACATACCTACAGGCTAGGGCAGGACCTTCTCAGCAGCACAGTGGCAGAAAGGAATCTTGGAACCATAGTTGACTCCAAGATGAGCATGAGCTGTCAGTGTGACGAAGTTATCAGGAAAGCTAACCGCACTCTATTATGCATTAACAGGTGCATCACAAACAAGTCCAGGGAGGTGATACTTCCTTTCTATGCAGCACTGGTCAGGCTGCAGTTGGAGTACTGCATCCAGTTCTGAGCACTGCACTTAAAGAGGGGTGTGGATAATCTTGAGAGGATTCAGAGGAGGGCCACAAGTATGGTTAAGGGCCTGTAGGTAAGACCCTATGAATAGAGACTGAGGGACCTGGATCTCTTCAGCCTCCACAAGAGAAGTCTGAGAGGGGATCTTGTGGCCATTTACAAATTAACCAGGGGAGAGGAGGGGGGGCAGCAGGAAATAGGACATGCTCTGTTTACCAAGGCACCCCTTGGAATGACCAGGAACAATGGCCACAAACTGACAGAGAGCCAATTTAAGTTGGACATCAGAAAGAACTTCTTTATGGTAAAGGTTGCCAGAATTTGGAATTGGCTTCCAAGGGAGGTGGTGCCTTACCCTACCCTGGGGGTATTCAAGATGACACTAGACAAGCATCTGGATGAGGTCATATGACCCCAGCACACTTTCCTACCTAGGGCAGTGGGTTGGACTTGATGATCTATTGAGGTCCCTTCTGACTCTAACAACTATGAAACTATGATTTGGGTCAAACCAGTTTATGCAACGTCTGTCCCAGACCCCTTCCTGCTTTAAGTTAAATCATAGTCCCCTAGCATCCCAGATGCTTTGCAGCCCTGAACACGGCTCTGCTCTCTGCTCGCTAGCTAGAGCTTTGGCAGAGATTGTATGTACAGCGGCATCTGCCTGGCTTCCTCCTGCTCCCCTCCCCCACACAACTCTCTGCTCAAGCAGGGATTCCTCTCTCCCCTCCGCCTTACACAGACACTTCTCAGCATTATCTAGCAGACTACATGCTGGCTATGGTCTGTGCTGTGGGAGACAGGACAAAGGCAGACAGGACAGTATCTGCTTAGGGTTTTTTGGAGCTAATCAACAGGTAGCTGGTACTGTCCCTCTGTTCCTTCCTTGGTAAAAGTTGTTTAAGAAGGGCTTGAACTAATGAGAGGGCTTTTGTTTTTGATGGGGTGACAAATGCTAACAACTCCCTGTGTAACTCCCTGCTGTGTAACTAAATGCTCTATTTCCAACTCCCTGCTGGCTCCCTTGCTGGTTGTGGGGGGGGGAACCCCTCCCTAATCAGAGCATCCTGCCAGGGCCTGGCCACATCCCCCCTCAGCTCAGCATTGTGCAGGGGAGAGGAGGGCTGATTTAGCACCTCCCAGCTTCTAGTCTGAGCCACTGCAGGCATGTGCCAGCATTTCCTCAGTCCAGAGGGGATGTCTGTGTGATTGCAAACTGGTTCAGCCTAGTCAGGTTAGACTAACCTGCAAAGATTGAATTAATTCAGTCTCAGGCTTTTTGAATGTCTGTCCCACACTTGGAGAACAGGCTAAACGAGACTGAAAGGCCATGCAGTACTCTCCTCTCCTTGTGTAGGTAACACAATGGTTGACAGCAAGGCACTAATCAGTCATTTGTAGTAGAAGGTACGACAGCCTGCTGAGACACCCAAGTGATTCTGCTGCACTGACGCTGCAATAAGCTTTGAGTTACCATGCATCCATCTATCGTAAATAGAGAAAAACAGCATCAGCTAGAATGACAAGTCCACAGAAATTTAATTGCTGATTAACTCCAGTTAGGTAGGTTCTGATCACTATACCTTGTGACATGAACACCTAACCCAGGGATACTGCAACCATAAATGGGACATGTAGCAGAGTCACCTGGTCAGGACAGCACAAGAAAGATGGGACATAACTGAGCATTTGGAATGTACACTTTGCCGAAAAGATGACAAGAAAGCAGAGGAGACAAAATTCAAGATGGATTCCCCTGTTCAGAGAAAGTAAGACCAGAACTGAGCTTTTACATACACTTTGAACTGATCCTTCAACAGACAGTTAGAGAAGGTAGAAAGACACAAAAGTAGCATGGATACAATTTTGCCCACACATTTTCATTGCTGTACTTGGCTCTGCATTCCAACCTGCCAGATGCGGGTCAGAGAAAAGCCGAAAGAATCGCTTCTGGCAGTTGTTCCCATTTACCAGCAGAGCCAACTCACTTCTGCAGAGGGAACCTCATAATTTCAAGAAAAAGAAGAGTCATTTCACAGTCAGGTGTTTACTTCACAGAATGGGGCATATGAGGGCAAAATGAAGTTTTTTTAGAAGCTTCTGTGACGAACTGGAGACATGCCCCATCCCTAATTAATCAAAATCACTTGATGAAATGCCAGGCCCTTTGCTTTTGGAGCCAAAAGAATCCACTACATACCCAGCCTCCCCAAACACATGCATGGTCCCCACAGACAGGCAAAGCTACACGGCCAAAACAAAGAGTCCAGAATCTATCAATCACATCCATTTCCCAGATACAGTTTTCCATATCAAACAAAATAGGGTGGTTGTAAAAGCACCATCAAAATAAATAGAAATGTTCTCTGACTGGAGGTTTGTAATTCAACCCCACATTCACTGTTCTTTTGATTCTTTTCTTGGCTCTCTCTGGAACATCTCTGTGAGCTTGAATTAATAACTCATTTCCTGGGAATGGGGCAGTATATCAGCATCTCATCCTGGCTGCTGCCTCCAAGGCCCTGATCCACTGACTCCCAGCCTTAAGTAGCCATCTTATAAAATACCCTTTGAGAACAGGTATCTTACATAAAACCCGGGAGATAAATGAGGGGGGAATGTGAACACAGCAGCTGCTGAAATGCTGGATGTCTCTCTGATATCACAGCAAGCCTCTCTGCTTTCTATTTGGAAGTAAAATGACCATTTGTAAATCATTTTTAATTGTCACGCTAAAAAGCATATAGTGCAGCAATCAGAGAACTCAAGTGGTGTTGGAGGCCTAACATAGCCATCAGGCATGGATCAGCAGTCAGGATAATAGGACAACATGCAGGGTTACATAACTAGGTACAGGCAGAAAAACAGAAAGAGAGAGTCCAGAGTTAGCACAGGCACTTCCCACTTCCTTCTGGAGAGTGAAGGCAGTGGGGTTGTAGCCCCTTAGGCCATACATTAGCTTGACCCATTGGTATGAGATATAGGGCTTCAGTTTCACCTTGAGAGATTTTTCACAATGAAACAGGTCATGTTACCTGTAAATTCTCTTTATGTACCCACAAGGAAACGGTGTCCTCAGTTGCTAAGCCTCATACCTGTGCTGGCCAAAAGATGCCAAAGGAGGAGTTGCTACCATCTTTTCACCAACACTAGTCATTTATTTTCCCTTTTAGCATGTTGCCTTCTTCCCAGGTCTTGGCTAAGGATTATTACCACATGGCTTCTGCAGTTAGCCCATTTTCATTTCTCACAGGAGCAGTTTCTAGAAGAGGGAAACTGCAATTGAAAGGTCAGTTCAGCATACCCACAGTCCTCACAGCAAGCCCCATTACCTGAAGGTGACGTTACCTGTGCTGATGTGGAAGCATGGATTCATTAGGATCATATAAGTTTGTGTGTGTATTGGTAAAGGCATCGTGCACACTTGTGGACTCTCATGTAAATAAATAAATTGTGCTGATAGGGGGATAATGACCTCTAATGACCAAGCTCTTCACCAGTGGCACCTTTACAGAAATACTGAGGTCCCATATAACAAAATTCTAAGTTGGACACCACATTTTGCCTCTTCAAATTCTCTCTGCCCTCTTGATTTCTGCTTCACTTCCTGTCCCAAAACTACAGCATTTTTTTTTGTCCCTGTCCAACCTCCAATGTCCACTGAGCACTAGTGAAAAGCTAATGCTTTCTACCTCCAAACTGGCTGCTTTCCTACAAAAATTTTTGGTTCCTATAGGAACTTCTGAGGTAACTTATGCTCTTTGTATGGAAAGGTAAGCAGAGGCACAGAAAGTATCAATGACTTGCCCTGGCTAACAGCAAGCAAGTGACAGAGGCAGAAATAGAACACCAGAGACCAGATTCCCAGTTCTGCGTCTTAATAAAGCACCATGAAGCAGAGTAAACCAAAAGCAGAAATCAAGACTCCAAACCACAGCAACCACAAAGTGGTTGGAGTGTTGTAAAGAAGTCGTGGGTACAGCATCACAGGAGGTAAAACCATTATGCAAAACAGGCGGTAGCAGGAGGAGGGTGCGGAAGAGGGTTCTGCTTCACTGAGGATGCTTATTACCTTTTAAATACAGAAGATTAGATTTTCTGTCATTATGGCTCCCCAGGAGGCCAGGGGCCTTACAGCGTCAGGATGTCATGTGGCTTGACACATAGGACACCTGTTTGTCACACCACATGGATTCTATGGAAGAAGGCATACTCTTGCCCCATTCTTAGTGTGCGAGAAGTGTGACACAACTTGTGAAGTTGGGAAATAACATTCACCCAAGCAGTCAACAGGGCACTTCACTAGTTACAACCCTAGGGACCATTCCAGGAGCCAGGAAGAGCCAGTGCATAGAGGTATTTTGGTCAAGGCCATGCATCCCTAGGCTGGGGGAAGGAAGTGTACAGCAAAACCACTATGATATCTCAGTGACCTCAAAAGATTCCCCTTATGCCAAGGCCAAGGTAATTTCATTAGTAGCTAACTAAAGAGAATATCTGTTTGCTTTGCACTATCAAAGCAGACAATGACAAACAGTGGCCAGATTTGAGTTCATAATGCTTAAGCATAATTCCATTTGAATGGTAAGCTTAGCTGAATTGCATTCATCTCTTCTGAAGAATTTACTAAGATTCCTCAGCAAGGAGAACTGGAGGGAGGATATAGTATTAAACACATGGCTGAGTCTCCTATATCCTGACATTGTTAAAGTGACTTCCACAAAAACCCTGAGACAAACCTTCTAGAAAGCTTCTTGAAAATTTTTCAGTCCTTATTTTTAATTTTGATTATTTTATTTTGTTTTCTTCCTGCATTTGCTGCTGCAAGCAGGAAGACATAGTAATGAAGCAAGAATGGAGAAAGTTGATACGGATTAATTAAAAACCTGTCCTGGCTTTCATCCTATGTTTTGTTTTTTTGTTCTTTTCAACGCCATGCTACTAAGTGTTCCCCCACCCCCTCCAGGGTATGAACTGAGCCCCTTTTCTGGTAGTTGTTTGTCAAAAGGGAAAAAAATAGCTTCAAATTCGATGACAGACATATTAATGACCAGGCTAGGAGAGGGTGGGCTGTCTCCACACATCTCTGCAGGATATTAATGAAACTCATAAACTTACAATTGAAAATTTTACCAGCAGCAGTGGGAATTATTTCACTGCTGATCACTTTAGCAGACGCATCTAACTGTTTTCCAAAAGCCCCAAGACACCACTGTGACAGTGTTCCTAACCTGTGACTACTAGTATGCCCTCTACATCTGCCCAAAGAACACTTGCTCTTGCTGACAGCCGTAGCCCAGTTTTACAAATCCAAAAGCCTTAGACCAGCAGTCATCAACATTTCCACCTGTAGGCACGAATAACCCACTTCAGGTCAGAGGTGGATGGGCAGGTCCTAGGACTGGCTGATATCCAGAGCTGCTTCTTATGCAGGCATCAGGAGAGTGCCTGCAACTGAAGTCCCCCTGCCCCGATTGAACACCACTGAAACCCCATGTCTGCAGATCAGATTCAATGAATCCACAGGCTGGATCCAGCCTATGGACCATAGATCACTGACTCCTGCCTTTGACTATTCACAGTTGTTCTATTATTTGGAACTCAACTCTATTCTGTACAAGTTCTTACAACTTGCCTATCCATACTATATGCGAGCACCTTCATAAAGTACATAAATAGTTATGACTGATGAGTCCAGAGTAATTCTTTCTTTCTCTCTTCCTTTCTTAACCTCTCAGAGGATTGGTCCACCTAAAGTTCTACAGTGAACAGCTTACAAGTTCACTACTGGTTTTTCCTTATAGAGCTGACTCCTCCCGAAAAGCTAAAAACTGTTCTTCCTTTCCATACTGTTGGATTGTGACGTGTCTGTGGCCTTTCATGGAAAACTGGGTATCAAAACTGTGGGGAAGGTTTTAATTTCACCATGTTCAGCCTTGTAATTGTCCATGCAGAGCTTAAAACATAGACAACCACAAACCAACCCAAAAATAGCAGAAAAGGCAAACAACAGGAGACTAAGACAGCAGGTATAAGTGAGACTCCAGGATTCACAAATTACTTTTAAAATGTAGCTAAACATAGGCTTTGGCTATACTGGTTTGGTACTTTGTTTTGGGGGGTTGGGGTGGTAGATTTATACTGCAGAGGGGGGAGAAGAGGGGCACCCTCCCTTTTGCAGTTTTTCTCAGTTCATTAAATGGAAGAAATTGATTTGGCGAGGCTAATTTTGTAATTAAAAAGCTTATCATGGCTTCCTGTAATGAGCTAAGCAAACAGACAGTAATTCAGTGACAATATTTACACAGCACACACTGGGGAATGTTTGTTTAGAGAATTAAATAATAGAGGAAATGGGAAGGAGAAGGGATGGGAACAAAACAGAAAGGGGGTTCATTTGGCTCCAGGACACCAGTCCTGTGAAGATGCGTCTCTGCTCAGCCTGCATCACAGCAGCTACCAGGGGAATAGACTGTTGAAGTGACCCACACCATCTCCTTTCAAAAGGGAGGTAATTCACATGTGAGCAGGCTTCACTCTCCCTTTGGGATCTTAGCCAATTCTTTATCCAGGGTCTGAGGGAACTTCATAGAGAAACAACACTGAACATTGCCTTTGTATAGCTCACTCCCCCTGACCTGCCCAGAATCCTTCACAGAGTGAGTGACAGCCGCAGAGTAGGGAAAGAGGGAGGAGAAAGGAGGGAGAAGGAAACCTCTTCCAGAGATAAAAAGGAATGAGTTTCAGAGGGCTGAAGTTTCTGTGCTCCATCGCAGAAGAGGCTGCTTTTCAGTGATCAGAATGTACACACAGACATGCTCATAAGCTAGAAAACAGCCTACATTCATGAAAAGATAAGGCAAAATGAGAAAAATGCCCCTTGACATATCCCTGTATGTATCTGGTTTACACACCTCTGGTACTTGAATTGAAAGCACACCCCTCCGCATCAGTGGAAGCCCCTGTACTACTACAGAAATCTACTTACATATGAGAGGTGGAAGCAGGATTATGCCTGCAACACTTCCCTTTCTCCACCCTCTGACCAAGGCAAGGAAGCTTTCCCTTCAGGCTAGCATCCCAAAGGAATTGCCAGGGGAGGCTGCTCAAGAATCCAATGGATCAGCACATTTCCTAGATGCCATGGACACCGTGACTCATCCTCTATTTGGGCAGTACCAGCCAGTTCCATGGCCTTCAGTGAAACCAGTAGTACAAGTATCTTGTCCCACAGTGATCCCTCCCCTGCTCTACACAGATTTCCCAGTGCCAGGAGCCTGGGTTTCCACCTTTGAAAGGTGAAAAACTGAGACCTAAGAAATGCACATCTCTGTCTTTCAGAGAGAATCAGGAGCTGTTAGAGTTTATCCACCAGCAAGCACTTCTTGCATAAATCTGAGAGCACTGGGTCAAACTCATGGCCCCCTTCAAAAGACCTTGCAAAAGTAGAAGTGTTAACCAAACATCTGTATTCCTGTGATGTCAAATGCTAGTGCTCAGTGAGCCTGGTTAGATGTCAGCAGACAGTAGCATGAGAACAAGCACCTCCAGTTCCTGTAGAAAGTCCCTGCCTTGAACTGGGCTCATGCACTGGCACTCCTAAATAGGCCTAGCACTTCTGTGAAGAAGTTTAAGAAAGTTCCCAGTCTCAGCTCCCCTCAGAAGCATCCTTTGCATGTCCCATTTTTATCCTGACATGTGAAGCAAGGACCTGTTATGAAAGTGGTTTTGATAACACAACAGCTTGAGTTGAGATCCATAGCTCCTTTGAAAGCTTTGCTTTGACTGACTTAATTTCCATCACCCCCACCCCCAACTGTACACTCAGCTCACTTCTTCACCAGCAATGCAGGCTTGTGAGAAAGCCATGAGCCACAGGACAAAGCCTTTGACACAGGTCTCAGGATGCACACACAGGATGACGCCTGGCAAAAACTGCAGCATTCTGTGTAGTAGGGGGAGGGAGAGGGTTAATAGAAGGATCCGAGGTTGAGTGCAACCAATACTTCCTTGCTCTAAATATGAGATTTCAATTAGTTTCCCTGGTGATACTTATTCCTGGCTGCCCTCTGAACCTTTGCAGATATGAATAGATGGCAGAGAAAGCCCACTTTGCCATGTGGCCCTTCATGTGATGGAGTCCATGAAAGTAAATACTGCACTGCTTCTGTCTGCTCTCACCTGCAGCAACTGTACCTAAGGAGATACCAAAAATGAAGGTTTCCCAGCCTTGGCCCTCAAACTCCCATCCAGCCAGATACAAAGTTCCATCATCATCTGCTGATTTTTGAGGAATTTGACTGCTCTGCAAGAAGCAGATGCAACTCTAATCAGCCATTTTTTATACTTTCTCCCTGGACATGATGTGGTAATCACTATGCTGGTCTCTTCTGTGTTCCTGACCCCAGAGGCATCTCCACTGTAAGAGCAAAATTAGAGCAGCAGAAGCACAGGAGTTTTGATTTGCTAGGGAAGAGGAGGTGGTAAGAACAAGAACCAAAGAACCCTCCCAGCTCACACCTTGGGGCAGCAGAGTGTCATTTTATCAGTCTGCAAGTTAACATGCAAACCCCTATGGCGCTGTCAGAACATATACCTTGTAAATGAGACTTTTGTACAGGACAGACAAATCCCTTTAGGCTGCACAGTGAGGGAACAGTCCTGGCTTGCCCCAAAGGGAATATCTAAGGAGCATTTGACAGAGTTTTTGTGACCTAATACTTCAACAATATGACAGCTGTTTTCCATGGTGCTTTGTACTGTTGATACACAGTTCTGTAAATGAATGAGCTAATAACAGACTGAATATGCATACATGGAAGTGTGAAATGTTGCCTTCTTCTAGACAGAATCACAACTGTTTAAACCTCTCAGACCACATACTGCTAACTCTACACATGCAGAAAAGTCTCCTTTATCTTGAGCACCAGATGCATGTGGTTTTCAAGCAGAAGGACCTGAGTTTCCAACCTTGGGCCACTATGAAATCCTAAAGGGCATCAGATGCAGCAGAGTAATGACTACAGTTGTAAGTCATGGAATCATAGAAAATGAGAGTTGGAAGGTACCTCGGGAGGTCATCTAGTTCAACACCCACTCAAAGCAGGACCATCCCCAACTAGATCATCCTAGACAGGGCTTTGTCAAGAGAGGCTTTAAAAACCTCCAAGAACGGAGATTCCACCACCTCCCTAGGTAACCTGTTCCAGTGCTTCACAATCCTCCTAGTGAGAAAGTTTTTCGTAATATCCAACTTAAACCATCCTTGCTACAACTTGGGACCATTGTTCCTTGTTCTGTCATGTCACCACTGAGAACAGTCCAGCTCCATCCTCTTTGGAACCACCCTCCAGGTAGTTAAAGGCTGCTATCAAATCCCATCTCAGGCTTCTCTTCTGCAGACTAAATAAGCCCAGTACCCTCAGCTTCTCCTCAGAAATCATGTTCCCCAGGCCCCAAACCATTTTTGTCACCCTCCACTGGACTCTCTTCAATGAGTCCACATCTTTTCAGGGGGGGCGGAGGGGGCAAAAGCTGGACACAGTACTCCAGATGTGACCTCACCAGTGCCAAATAGAGGGAAATAATTACTTGCCTCAATCTGTTGGCAACACTCCTACCAATGCAGCCTAGTATGCTCTTAGCCTTCTTGGCAACAAGGGCACACTGTTGACACATATTCAGATTATTGTTCACTGAAACCGTTGAGGTCCTTCTCTGCAGAGCTGCTGCTCAGCCACTTGGTCCCTAACCTGTGCAGGGGATTGTTTCATCCTAAGGGCAGGACTTTGCACTTGTCCTTGTTGAACCTTATGAGATTTCTGTTGGCCCAAACTTCCATGAAATCTAGGTCACTCTAAATCTTAGCCCTACCTGCCAGCGTATCTGTAGATATCACAGATACCTACAGTCATCACAGATTCCTTTCAATATGGAGAAGCAAGGGTTTTTTTGGTGTTTTGGTCTTGTGCGGGGGTGGGGGGGCAGTGTTTGGTGATATCTTTAACTGGACCAACTAGAGAGTAGGGAGAGATGTTAGACAAGCTTAAATCTCTCTCTCTCTCTTAACTATACAGTTCAAAAAAGATATCACCCCAAAATCTTGCATAGTGTATATTTCCTGAACCGTCATGGCTACGACACCACACCAGCCCTGTTACTTTCAGTGTAAAGAGAAATGTAAACTGGAATCTAGTGCATGTTGAAAATGACTAAGGAAAGAATGACTTTAAACAGCAGAGAACTAAAATGAGCGGAGTGAACAGGAGGAGAGCAGCTGAGAGTATCAGATGTTGAAAGGGCTCCACACCTCTCTCACTTGGCTGACAAACTAGAAAATAAATAAATAAAAGTGTAGGAAGGGAGGCTGTCATGGCAAACTATGATGGGCAGGGGGTGGGGAGGGAGTGCTGGCTGGGAGATTTTTCCAAGGAGCTCTTACCATTCTCCGAGTGCATCAGCTCCTGCCTGCTACACGTGAAGCACCTGAGTATGAGTTTAGCTCTTATCTCTCAGTTTAAAAGCACTAAATTGCAGATGCCAAGTGTTTTGGGGTTTTTTTTCATTCCCCTTCAGATTCCTGAAAGCCAGGGTAATTTTGTCGTGAGTCACATTATAAAAAGAACAAGTGATGATACAGCTCCCACTTATCATGCCATGTGCAAAACAGCTATTCTCTTATCTCTGCCTTGGTTTGCCAGTGTCTATGGTGCTATTGCTCTAGTCATCTGTGTAAGTGCTTATGTCATGCTCTCCACCTGGGTACTGGCTGCCTTTTAGGGCAGGGGGGAAAAGATCTATCCCCTGGTTATGTTAATGTAATTTCTATTAATGAGAGTAGCACATGCCTAAGTCATGGTAAAAGTCAGTGAGATGATGGAAAACAAATGGTGGAAAGAAAGATATGGAGCGAGTGTATGCAGAAGATCTTTAGTGTAACACAGGACAAGCTGAATAAAAGCACTCTCCTCTAAGGGTCTACCCTTCAGCCACCTTCCAGCCCACAAGACAGCACTAGTGGTAGACTGTGCACACTCCCCAAGCATACCTTACCTTTCTTACTCTTTGTGCATACAGCAATACGAGCTGATCAGTAACCTTCTTTCTCGAATGCTTTGATTATTTGTAGAATGTAAATTATAATCATTAAGCTTCTAAGTTAAAACATCATGTTGAGACAAATGGAGCCATTTTGAAAGATAACATTGCATTACTTTATACTAAATTCACATGTGATGTTTTGCTTAATCACTAGAAAGACTGGAGTTGTGCCTTTTTTCTGTTATTGGAAAGTGATTCTGGACTACAAGCTGTTGGCTTCCAAAACCGTTGTGGTTTGATGAACCACCATAAGTCAGCACAATTCAAACGCAAAATAAATTAACTCACGCTAATGGAGCTATGAGTTGTTACTGTATGAATGATGACGCACCAAGCCTGCTAAGGAACATGGTAATATGCAGGTAGATATAATCTTTACCCCAGAGACTTTAGAGGTAAAGAATTACACCAAGACAGTATTTGGTCTATGTTACATAACAGGGACAAGCAATGTGCTTGAGATAAAAGAATAACAGACTGTTTTTCCACACTCAAATAGAATGAAGTATTACAGCATTATTCTAGGTTCAAAAAAGTCTTGCTTAAAATCTTTCCCAGGGGTTGATGGAGTCATTTTTGAAACTGCCTTTGCAATTCCTACTTCCGTTATGCTCTCACCCAAATAGAACACTAGGGAGAAGGTTCCCAGGTTAATAAAAACAGGTAGAATGAGGAAGACTGACCCTTGCGTGGGAACTCTTTCTGTTATAATTTCCAGAGGACAATGGTTTATATATGGTCTCAGGACTTTGGGCTCCTTCTAACTGAACACACACTGTGGTGGTTTTCTGCTGTTCCATCATTAGCTTGTAATCAGGAAGCTTGTGCTGCCTGTGGTCTGCGCACAGGTGTTTATTAGAAACTAAGATAAACCAGAGCTCAAGACTCTAAACACACTTCCAGATGTTGTGAGGAAAGCTGGAGAGGGGATTGAAATCTGAATCCTGATTTCACAGCAAGGTTCCATCTCTAGGATATGTACCTAGGTGCATTCAAACAGGCAATTTCCTAGCAGTGTGACCATCTACAGATACCTGTGAATGGTTCTTTATACACCTGACAGACCCCATAACAGAAATGTGCTTCACTGCCCTAGCATACACTCTCTGTCATGACTGGTATAGGTTATATGCTCTTCAGTGTCTTCACTCTTCATTCATGTCAAAGTGACTGTAAGCAAAAGTTAAAGTAGAAAATTATGCCTGCCTTTGGACAAATTATTCGATGAAAATAAAATGTACAGCAACTTTGGCCCCTTTCTTTTTCTCAGACTGATCTAGGATTTCTGTGAATGGATTTGTTATTCAGAAACAGCCGCCAAACAGTTCATGTGAACAAATTTCCGCCTCCAGAATGCTTGCAAACTGCTTGCTTCAATTATTCTCTACTCATAGTGTGTGATTGGTTGCATGGTATTGTTTCCACTCCTGACTGAAGGAACGTGTTTGTTTTTTTTAAATGGAAGAATAATGGGCAACAAGTACCAAATCAGTGTTCATAAATTACTTTCTGGGATAGATTTTTGGGTGATTAAACACAGGTGCTAAATCCTGTGAAACAGCCAGGATACAGGAACACTTTTACTAATGCCTGGTCTGGGTCCAAATACTTGCAAACAGGGAATAATATGACTCTACAAACAGCAGCAGGCCGAATTCGACATGTCATTTGAGAATGTTTTTGTGAATCACTTTTTGTATTAGGTAGCAAGCTCTAATACATAGCCACAGTATGGGAATGAGCTCTATTGTTACAGCACTGCAAAATGTGATGGTTTCTTTCACACAGTCATTACCATTTTCAAAGCAAAAAGAAGAGCCAAGCTATTCTTGCATTCTGAGGCAACTCAATCATTTCCAAGCAGAGAGAGTGGCAGCAGTCAAGGTTCTCAACATCCTTTTCCCTTCCTAAAATATGTGCTGTGTCCGTGGATTAATTGTTGTTCTTGTACCTGAAACTCCGATACTGACAATCCCCCATTTCTTCCCTTCCTGGTAAGACATCACAACAAAGTTCTGCCAGATTATATTGTTCAGCATAATAATAACCATGAACTTAGATGGCTGAAAATTTGTTAGTGACAACCTAAATAGCTAAGAGTTTGTCACATAATTTAAGTGCCAGCAGAAGGCAAGATGGTAGGCTATGTAATTTACTGAGAGGATAATGGCATTCTGCTGATGTGGGTGTGCTGCTATGACCATGACGTTTGTAGGATGACAGTTGGGTGGTTGGTTGATGGAGTGTTTTTTGGGTGATGTGATATTTGCATCATGACCAACAATTGTATCAGGGAATTGTGACACCATGACTTTGTCACACCATCAGTTTGTCACAGGGGATTTAAATTTTGAAAGGTGATGATCACAGAGATAACAGTTTTATACAAAAGTGACTGAAATGAAGATGGATCTAACTGGTACCACCTCAGCCTGCTACAGTAACAGCTTCTGCCTTTCCAGGTCTGTTTTTCATCTTTATTTTGAACCTGAAGTAACACTCCAATCAAACCAATGCCTGAGCCAAAGTCAAAAGGGATCAGCCAAAAGCAAAAGGATTGGAAGCCACAAAGGAGTGTAATGCTTCCCCTCTCTCCACTTCACACCCCTGTCTCCCCTGCCTTTTGCCAATATGATGCTTTCCTCTCCCTCCCCCCTTCATCAATACCCACTGCCACCTTTTCAAAGCAAGGAGCTAACTATGAGCTCCAGGGCTGATGAGGACTTTGATTCAATGCTAACTTCAAAGGGAATATGCTAGGTACTTACACAAGTGACACGCCATCACTTCTCTTCCTGTGCTCGCTGTGCCCTGATGAATAATCAAGTCAGCTTTTATTGAGATGCAAGGAATGCCGATCACAGTTTGTCTCTGAGTCAGATGACATTTTTATTTCATATATAAAGAAAAGCAAGGTGGGAGGGACAGACATTGAATGAGAGCAAGAGCTGCAGTTAAGTGCCGACCTCTTCAGGTCTGATCATGCCTTTGTTACAGAGAAGTTAATCTTTACAGTCTTGCATGCTAATTAAGGGGCACATATTCTTCCACTGGCTGCTTAATAAATCTTGAGGCAGTTTACAGTGATGACAAGTGAAATCTCAGAGCCTGATACATACTTCTTTTATTTTATAACTTATAGTTCCACCTCTGTATGGCAGGGGTGAAAGTAAAAGATTTGCAGTACCAGCAGTGCTTTTGGGAGGGAAGGGCCAGAGCACTTGAAGCAGGAAGCAGCTCTAGTGCTCAAAAGAACCAAGGTGTGAGGGTTCAGCCTAGACATGGGCACTTGGGTCTGCAGATGGGCCCTGGGAGCAAGCAGGGGGTCAGCAAGGTGGGGGAACAGGTTACTGGCGCGGACAGAGGATATCCAAGAGACATAGTCTGAGATGTAAGTCGAAGTCAGGAGCTAGGGGTCAGAGAACTAGTGTGGAGTTCCAGAGGAAAATCTGAGATTAGGGTCAAGGAAGTCAAGCCAAGACAGGATACCAGGAAAAGCAGCGATAGCAGAGGCAGCGCCTAGTCTCAGGGCAGATCTAAGATCAGGGTCAGGAAAAGCCAAGGCTGGGTCAGAAGTCAGAAGAACCAGGGAGAGCTGGGAACACAAGGGTTGCTGGAACAGACTGAGGCTGTGTTAAGGCATGCCTGCAGCCTGAGGCTGTGGGTGTGTTTAAAAGGGATGAGTGACACCCTCAGCAGCCAGTCCAGTTGCAGAGAACTGGGTCAGCCACAATAGTCAGGGAACAGGAGCAAGCGTGAAAACGCACATGCTTGGCCCAGCCAAGCCTGCTTGATCAGAATCCCTGACACAGGGAGCTGACAGCACTGGTCACAGCCAATTATAAGACAACAGAGGCAGAACAATTTCCCTGGCCACAGCTGTGTCAGTGCAACTCACTCAGGCCCTGCAGCACTCCCTGCTTTACTTGCACTGGTTCCCCCTGCAGATCCAACAGTGCGCCCAGTGCTAATCCCTTCCTGAGAACGGAGTAACAACTATCCTCAAGTTCTGAGTTTACTCTGGCTTTAGATACAAATGAACAGGAAGTCTCACTGTGGTTTGGAGACTGTGTGTTTAACAGAATCACAGAAAACGAGTTAGAAGTCACCACAGGAGGTCCAACCCCCTGCTCAAAGCAGGACCATCCCAACCAAGGACCAACAAGATCATCTCAGCCAAGGCTTTGTCTACCTCAGTCTTAAAACCCTCCAAGGATGAAGATTCCAGCATCTCTGTGGTTAACCTGTTCCAGTGCTTTACTACGCTCCGTGAGAAAAATGTCCCTAATATCTAACATAAACTTCCCTTGCTACAACTTGAACCTATTACTCCATGTTTCATTATCTGCCACCACTGAGAAGAGTCCAGCTCCATTTTCTTTGGAACCACTTTTCAGGTAGTTGAAGGTTACTGTTAAATCCTCCTCATCTTTTCTTCTCTAGACTAATTAAGCCCAGTTCCTATAGCTTTTCCTCAAAGGTCACGTACCACAGCCCCTGTTTATTTTGACCACCACTGGACTCTTTCCAATTTGTCCACATCCTTTCTGTACTGAGGAGCCCAAAGCTGACCTCACCAGTGCCAAATAGAGAGGAAGAATCACTTCCCTCTGTCTGCTGGCAATGCTTCTATTAATGATACCCAGTATGCCGTGAGCCTTCTTCACAACAAGGGCACAATAATAATATGCTTAATTATTTAGATTAATAGCTGAAACTTTTAAAAACAGCTAGAGCTGCAACTTCAGGCACCCAGTGGTTAAAGAACATCTTGCCATGTGTTCCCGTTCCCATTTCCAAGGGCAGAAACAAACCAACCAAAAAAATCTTGGGGGGGGGGAGAGAGGGGGCACTAAAGACCCTTTTCTAAGGTCATTTGGATGCTGTCAGTCACAACATATTTCTGATTTGTTACCTCTGCTGGCTCCCTTTAAGCATCTGTCAGCTAATGGTTCCTACAGAGACTCCATGATAGATTATAAAGCAGGCTGGCACTGGGCAAAGTAGTGTCAAATGCAAACCTAAGATGGCACAGCAGGAAGAGCTGGGAGATGGTTCATTTGTTCTTTTTTTGTTTCTCTAATGCACAAAAAAATACAGAGGTTGTTCTTGAGCTTTTGAAGGGTTGGAGCAGCTTTGAGAAACGTGAAAAGATAACACAACCTCGCATCTATTTCCTTGTAACAGCAAACAAAGCAAGGAAGCTTGCATTTGTGTGACTTCCAAAAACTTTCTGTAGAGCTGCTATTTTTAAAAGAAAGATTGCATTTAGAAAGACAGATTTAGGGGGTTGGTTTCATTGGGCGGGGTGGGAGGGTGTTTTTAAGAGAAGGGTGACAAGTGTGTTTCTAGGCAACAGGTTGAAGGGGAGGTCACTATCAGAGACTTCCAGTCTTGTTGGGGACATGGAATATGCAGTGACAGCTGCTATGCATATGAGCCACATCACGCCAGAATCCCCATCAGAAGGAATTATGCGAGTTCTGGGCCTCTCTGGGTTGTTTGAGAGGTTGCTGCAGTAATCAGCATGGATCCCCTTCCCCCACCCAGCCAAACACACATCCCACATCCTCTTGGGAAAACTGGTGCCACAGGCATTTAGTGAGGGTCAGATTATCACAGCACAGAACAGGGTAGAGAAGATGACAGAAATCTAAGTCCAGTATAGCCCTTCAACCAGGTTATCCTCTCCCGTTCCATTTACAGCCCAGTCATATGCTGCTCCACCCCTTTTATTTCCTATGGCTCAGTGCAGGCACATGGGAAGTGGAGCCTCAACAAAAGACATAGTCAGATGTATTTTGATGGGAGAAAAATGCCAAAACATTATCATTAAGGCAGGGAAAACACAGCACTAAGGATGCTCATTCCCAGGAATGAACAAGTCCAAAGGTAAGAACCCATCTGTAAGTTTAAAAGAAAGGGAACCTCACTGATTTCAATCCCAATTGCTCAGCAGGAACTGAAGCTGCATGTGCGAGTGTCTGAGTAGCATGTAGACCAGGCTATTGCTGTTGGCAGCTACTTGCAGGTGCACAAGGTAACGGAGCTAGATGAATTACTATAAAACTCCATAACACTCCCCATTCAGCTGCCAAAGCCCAGGTATCAGGAAGTAATGCAAGGAGAACAGCAGGAGTATCCATCACTTCAACTAGGTAGTTTAGAAATTTCTGATCAGACTATGTGTTCTGGAACCGGAAATAAGGGGCACTTGTGATGTCTCTAACACAGCTCAAACCAAAGGCTCACCTGCAAAGCTTCTGGAAGAGAAGAGCTAAATTTAAGTGTCAAACTCTATGTAAAAGGTGACAGAAAAAACCTGACACAAGGTGCCCTCTGCTTTTGTGGAGTAATCCGTCCAAGTGTCCTTAAAAACAAGTAGTGTGGCACACTGATTAGATGAAGCCACAAAAACAGCTCCCTGCAAATACGTTCAGTAGAAAATTCCATATTTTCCAAAATATCACTAAATACATTTTTACTCTCTAGTGTCTTTCATTTGAGGACCTCACAAATATTAATTAAGCCTCAGAATAAAACACCCCCCCCCCAAAAAATCAAACATTATACCCATTTTACAGACAGAGAGTCTGAGGCAATGGAAGAAAAACAAATTTCGCTTCAGAGTGAAGCAGTACCAGAACCTGGAACAGAACCCAACAGTCTCTGACCCAACTACTACATGACAGTAATACCACCATGTTATTTACAATATTCCTCTGGACCTAAAGACTACTGAATCTTAGACAAAATATTTGAGTCACTTCCCATATCAACAAAAGTACTGGTCACCATATACTCTCACACATACCTTTCATTGTGACAGGTACAGACAATTTTCTCAGAAACAGCTGGCAGAAGTTTCCCAATCACAAGCCCTGGTCCTCATAGAGGACTTCAATCACTATGACATGTGCTGGGAGGGCAACACAGCAGTTCAAGGCAATCCATGAAGTTCTTGGAGAGTGTTGGGGACAACTTCCTGGTGCAAGTGCTAGAGAGGACAACTAGGGGTTGTGCTTTTCTTGACCTGATGCTCACAAACAGCGAAGAATTGGTTGGGGACAGGGTGTAGAAGTGAATAGCAAGTTGAGCAGCACCAGCCATGAGATGATTGAGTTCAGGATCCCAAGGAAAGGAAGGAAGGAGAGCAGCAGAGGAAGGACCCTGGACTTCCAAAAAGTAGACTTTGACTCACTAAGGGAACTCATAAGCAGGATCCTCTGGGAGGTCCATCTGAGCGGGAAAGGAGTTCAGGAGAGCTGGCTATATTTTAACGTCAAAGTTTGCTTTTCTAAAGTCTAGGGCCCTTACCCTGGTCCTTACCGCACGAAAACCAGGCCTGTGATTGGGAATCTTCTACTAGCTCTTTGAGGAAAGCCTCATCCACCTCATCCTCTCGGTCTGGTGGCCTGTAGCACACACCCACCCTGACATCACCCTTGTTTTTCTCCCCTCTGACCCTGACCGAGAGACTTTCAACAGGCCTTTCTCCAGTTTCATACTGGAGCTCTAAGCAATCATACAGCCGTTTTACAACGCCGCCTCTTCCTTTTCTCAGCTGCCTGTCCTTCCTGAACAGGTTGTACCCACCCATGACAGTGCGCCAGTCATGCAACCCTATCCCAGCAAGTCTCTGCTATTCCAATCATGTCATAGTTCCAGGACTGTGTGAGGACTTCCAGTTCTTCCTGCTTGTTTCCCAGATTCTGTGCATTTGTGTATAGACACCTGAGGCAACTACCTGATTGCTCTACTTTCTCAGAAAGAATGAGAAGGCCTCCCCTGTTGCCCCTTCCTCCTTGTGTTTCCTCCAGGTCATCTGCTTCCCCAATGATTTTGGGTCTTTGGTCTCCATCCCCTGGTAATCCTAGTTCAAAGCTCTGCACTAGGTTAACAAGCCTGTCTATGGAGACGCTCTTCCTAGCAATCCTTCTCCATGGAACAAAATCCCATGGTCAAAAAGCCAAAGCCCTGTTGACCCCACATGTGCATAGCCATGCAGTGACTTCTTGGTTTTCATCATAAGGTGCATTCTGGATGCAGAGAAGATCCATGGCTACAACAGGTGTACATATCCTCAAAAGCACAGGCCCTGACTTGCAGCTAAAGGAGAGTCTTTTGTAAAGGTTGGCAGTGTTTCAGACTCTATGCAACACAGATGAGTATTGGAGATTCCATCAAAGAAGGGGCCATGGTAACATCCACACCAACCAATCTTTTAAAACATTCTGTACAAATATATCTGAATATTTTATTCTGTGAAAAAGGGCCAGAGACCTCACAGGATCAAGTTTTCTTGGGAAATGTATAGTACCTCCTAATTCTGGTCAAGACAAATAATATAATGAGAATCCCTTGTATTAGAGTTTGGAAATAGTACTTCTGATTTCTAGACTGAATTTAGAAGAACACAGAAGTGGAAAACAGAGAGCATCGTAAGTTATTCAAGTTGATTGAAAAAGGTTGACTTCAGATTTGGTTTATTTTTTGGACCAGAATGTAGTTCAGTTCTTATTTCATCCTGGCCAGTTCCCAAAGGAATGTTTGCTCAGGGTGGTTCTATATCTTCATTTTTATAAGTTTTGACATGCACGCTCATGGATTTAAAATTTAGGAATCAAATTGACATAGTTGATAACACTGCATTCATTTTATTAGTTTCTCTGATTTTCACATTTTTTTAGTTTCATATGTGCATACAAACACACACGCATGCAAACATTTAACTGGTTAAACATTCCACCATCTGATTTTATCAGCTTTACATTCAATTGGGAAGTAGTTATTTCATTTATAGCTTTTTATTTTGGTCTAACAGAGTTAATGATGTCCCAGAAGCATGATGCCACATTAGCATGATTGACTGCAAAACTAAAGACTGTGGCTATCTTCTGGCAGCTCATCAGCTGGACCACTAGGCAGATACACGTTCTATCTCTCTCTCATCAGCTGTTTGGCATCAGTGCTAGGGAAGGAGCTGTCTGGAAGGGATAATTTTAGAAGTGTACCATTTCACACGTGAGGCCAGGATTTTTGTGGGTGGTATCTTTTCCTGGATAAACTGCATGATTGCAGTAAGTCTGATGAAGAATGTGTTGTAGCCAAAAGCTTGTCCATGTCTGTTCTAACCATGAAGTCGGTCCAATAAAAGATATCACCCACAAAAATCCTTGTCTCTCACTTAATTCTTGGGCCATCATGTCTACAACATCACTCCACAACTACCAAATCATTTAATGCAAAACTTCTATCTTACAGTAGAAGGGAGTTTCCTGCTAAATTTGGTCATTCATTAACTGATCTGTTATGCTGTTGGCACCAACACTTTGGGCCTTTATGGAGCATGCAAAACAAAGCATCATTACTCTTGTTTTTATCATTTACTTATATCAATATATGCTTTTTTATTATTTGGAACTATCACTTTCTCCATGTACCTATGTATAAGCCTCACTACCTTATCAGAGTTTTCTTTACCTTCTTTCACTTCTATTGTTCTGTTGCATTTACTTCAGCATCTTATCAATATTCAGCTGCAAGTTTCTAAGGACCAAGAGCAGTAGACCCCTGATACCAATGGAGATATTTGAGAAATTTCAGAATATAAATAAAGTGATAGTGATCAGGATATAAAATTATTTCACATTTGCTGTCCTAATTTTTTGCACAATATATCTGTGCACAGTTAAATACCGAGTGACCCCAGAAGTAACTGCAAGTAGGCAGAGGCTAGTATGGAACCAACGCACAAACTTTAGATCCACTAGGATGAAAATCCTCCTAGAAAAAGATTATTTGTTTTTCCTCCACTTTTAATCTTTGTTTCACCTTTAGCTTTTTTTAACCATGTTTCTTTGGAAAATGGTGGGATGTTCTCACCTAGGATGATGTCTGAGGGCAGCCAGGCTGATCTGGCTGGCTAAGAAAAAGGGAGCAGCAGTTCTAATTTCCCACACTGTCTCTCTAACTGAATTGTAAAGAAATCACTAAATCCTGATTTAACCTGCAGGATATTTAACTCATAATCTACTTATGAGGCCCTAAAACTCCAGCTAGTTTTGCCTGTAGTTGCAAACAAAGTTCTCAAGATTACCCAATAAATTCTGCCATGATGACAGACCAGGCAAAAGTAAGTCAAAACTCATAAGGACTGGAATGATGACTGAATGCAAAGAGAGAGATTCACTTCTTTCCCCAAAGATCAGACAAGATCCAAGTATGCACACCTTCACCTACGTGAAGAATGCATTATATACAGACACATGTAGCAAGTGAGCATGCAGGTATACAGACAGTCCTCCCTTATTTCACTTTAAAAGAATAAAAGGGGATACTTTTAATCAGAGGTAGTTATGGAGTTGGATCTAATTTAAAAGCAAAGGCTCCCTTCCCCACAAAAACAAAAGCACTCCCCTCCTTCTTTTACTTTAGAAAACAAAAAGTGAAACCCCCAGGGTTTAACTTTTCCTTGAGGCTGAGGCTTATTATTCCACAGGGACATACGCAGCAAATTCCCCTTCACTATCATCTTCCACAAGTTGCATGTAACAGAAAGCAAAGAAGGCAGAGCAGAAGCCAGTTTGAGAAACAGCATCATGAGTCAGAGGGGATGTTTTGCAAAGAGGACTCCCCCAAGTAACATTACCATGGATGGAGCTTCCCGTGACCTTCAAGATGCCACTTCAGCTCCCTCCAAAGAAACTTAAGCAGCCTCTCTGCTATTAAGATGTTCCTTCATTTGTCAACAGAAAAGCTGCTAAATTGCTACCCTGAGCAAATTTACATAGAAATTACCAATGATACTCTGCAAACAACAAGGAGAATTACAGCAGAGCCACCCAGCAGAAGTAGTCTGGGGTTATACTGCCTTTGGAGCAGAGTTGGCTCCTCAGGCAGAAAAAAAGGGGGAAAAATGATTTGGGGTGGGGGACCAGAACAGAATAGCCAATAGCCATTCATATTTGTGCATTTTGCCCCCTGAACACCTAATAACAATGTGCTTTATTCCCCCAAACACACATTCCCAGGGATGGAAGGAGGATTCTGGCTTCAGAGTTTCCTGGCTGGCACAAGGAGTTCTAGAGTTCCCTTTGCACACCAGTCCCCCAGGCTAAGTAGAGACAGTCAAAATGCCCAAGGCTGAATCAATTAAACCTTCACAGGTTAGTCTAAGCTGTATAGATTGAACCAATAAGCAAGAGAACAGACATTCACTTTTGATTCAGGAAATGCAGCCATATGCCTGCAGTGGCCCAGGCCAGATGCCAGGAGGCACTAAAGCATGACAACTTAGGCTAGTGCTAGCCTGTCCACCCTGTGAGGGGAGATTTGTGGGTGGGAGAGATGCAAAGCATCCTGAGATGACGGGGGACTGTGCATTTACTTGAATTTGCGGAGGATCTGGGACAGAAGTTCAATAAATCAATGCAACTAAATCAGCAGTCTGATACTACATCCATCCAGGTTTATCTTCAAATGGTTATGGCCATTTTGAAACAAGTTTATGTGCACTAAACTTCTGTTGTGTTACAGATTTGAACCAGTTTTTGATCACTTACACTGGTTTATGTGCAATTTCTGTCCCTACTGTCCCATAGCCCCTGGACACAGCCTGCAACAGGACAAAACACAACTCCCCTGACAAAAAGTTGTTTGAGTTTTCAGCCCAATTCCCCCTACACTATATCTCCTTGCTTCTGACCAAAAACCCTCCCTGGTTGCCCCACTGCAGGAAAAGGCTTTGGTCCCCACAAGCCATTTCTCAGTCCCCGTGTGAAAAAATCAATCTGCTCCAAATTCCTTCCAGTTCCCATGTCCCTTCTTTCATCCCTTTATAGATGACCCAATCAGTCACCTGCCTCTTGACACCCTTGTTCCCTCACCTCTGCCACTTTGAGTGAGGATGCCAGCATAAGTTTTAATCTTATGATCCCTCCCCGGAGCATTCTATCTGATTACAGGACATCATTACTTAAAACTTCAAAGTCTGAAATGCAGTCTTTGGCTAGCTGCTTTGTAAGGCACTGGTTGCTGTAGTGTCTAGGCTCATGTAATCAGCAACACAAGATAAGCCTATCTGTGATTTCCTGCTGCTACGAGAAACATTGTAAGAATTCACAGGAATATCCGCTTTGTGCTGTGGCTGATGCTTCTGGACCAGGAGTCACCACTGCACAGCAAATGGTTCAGGCTGAGGCTACAAGACCAGTCATGTAAATCTTTATAGGAGAATTATGCCCTGTATTATCTACCTATACAAGGAGTCCCAGTGATTCATGGGATTATTCGTAAGAGGACAGGGAACAGCACCGGACACTGAAATCTTGTAATACCTTTAGTCTTTGGCTAGGTAGGGAATGGGTATGGATATTTGGCTAGATAGGGAATGGTCTCCCTCTAGCAGCAGAATTGTGGGTCTGAGTCTAGGCAAGAGATTTTTGGGACTTGTAATGGAGTGGGAAAGCAGAAATCTCCAGGGCTGTGAACACAGGATGGAAGCTCCTATGTTCATGCATGTGCATGTGTAAGAGAGAGAGAGAGAGAGAGAGAGAGAGAGAGAGAGAGAGAGAGAGAGAGAGAGAGAGAGAGCGAGCGTGCAAGCGAGCGAGCACACACACATGTACATGCAGGGCAGGGGTCTCCTGTGTTCAGTGCACAATTCTGGCATGAAATGACTGTCCTAAGTAAAAGAGAAAAATCCTATTTCAAATAATGATGAAAACCACCATGGGGAAAGAGTGGCTTCCAGCTCTTAAAGCAAACAGCCAGCTAATATTTATTCCACAATATAGACAAAAGTCTGCTTTCTGTCAAGGAAAGGGAATAAATTGTTTTCCCATAATGGTGTTTTCTTTTCAATCAATTTTCCTTCAAGCTTGATTTAGGAGGATGCCATGTCAGAACCTCGGGCAGGTGGAAGAAATCTAGGACAGTCCCCCATCAAAGGTGAAAATTATAAGGCAGGCAAACCTGCAGAGTTCAATCTAGATACCAGTGCTGCACTTTTGCTCATTCACGCATTCCTCTCCTTTTTCAAAAGGAGGGTTTGCAGCAATGGGAAAGGAATGAAACAGGTCAGAGAACAGGGAATTCAAGGTACAGATATATCCTGAAGTGCTGAAAGCGTTCCTTAGGGATAAATATATTGTATGGTAATAGCGCCATTGTTATGGCTGACTGACTTACACACAATACTGTACATTTTATACACGTTCCAACAAGTGTTATGTAAATATGGTTACCTTGTTATTAATATGCATGTGCATTAAAGAGTAATTACACTTAGCATGATCCACAATTTCTAAGAATGTTGGGAGGGAAGATGAGGAGAGAGAAAGAGACAGAGAAAGTATACAACCAGAGACTGCTCCCATAAGTGTAAGAGCACTCAGCAACTCATATGGCTGGGCCACTAGGGAAGAGCTTTGATTCAGAAACAATTTTGCTTCATTAAAAGGATGCATTTTCTGAGGGCACACAGACTAGGAATACTGAAATGGCTCCTGGTTTCAGACAGGTTTGAGCAGACCTTTAAAGACGGTATTATCGTCCTCCAAGTTGCAACATTCTGGTTTTGTTTATGCTTGTATTTGTTTTTTTTAATACTAGCTAAACCTTCGGTAAGCCACTGAACAATTCTGATGGCTTGAGTTCCTGCTAGGATGAGGGCTCAAGGTGATTCTAATATTATTCAAACCAAATCACCTGATTTTCCCATGTTGATGTGGTATGAACTGAGGCTGAATGGTCCAAGGGGTAGAGGCACCTGGGCTTTTTTCTCTTCTCATCCATCCACCACCCCTTTCCCCCAAGGATGTAAGCATTTTCCATTTAAATAAATCATTTACTAATAAAATCACAGGGAGAGAATCAAGCCCATTTTATAATGTTTTGAAGGACAGAAAGAGAACGTAAGCAGTACGGATACACTGTCTCTGCATCTCTCTGACAGAGAGCTTTCCCTCTCACCAGCAGCTTTCACTTGGCAGTATACATCTGAGTGAGATAATTTCCTCATGGCTGTGCAATAAGTCCCAGTGAATGGCTCTGGTATATTCATAAGGGGGTGTGAGATGGACTTCCCAAGCAAGACCCACGACAAATGAAGCGTTAGTTAAGCAAAGGTTAATGGGCACTTACCACAAAGATGTTCCTGTTTCCTGGCCTTAATTCTCTCATTACTCATCCACAGGCACAACACTGAGCATCAGCAGCATGAGTGTTATCAATACCGAAAGCAAGAAGCGACCAGGGATCCCACATCCCTTGATGACTCAGCCTCAGAGTTGCAGCTGCCCACTGGGTGGGGAAAGGGGGTTGGGAGGAATGAGCCTTTAACCCACAGGAACAAAACCTTTGACATGGCAGAGGAAGGCAGTGGGAACTTGATGGAGAGCTGCTTCCCAGTGGTCCATGAAATGACTAGTTGGGGGGGAGAGGAGGAGGTAAGGAAGAGGGGAGTGGTAGCATGCTCATGCATGTGTGTCTATGCACATAGATAATGGTTCAGGGGAATCCTTTGGGAATGAAAGATCCTGTACAAATCTAGGCCAAGATTTCTAAAAATAGGTGTCTAAAGTTAGGCACTTCAAAATCCATATTTAAGCACCTAAGTAAATTGCCTGAATTTTCAAAATGCTGAAGTTGCAGAGAGCTGTAGGACACTCAACACTTAAAAACCAGGCCACTTACTTAAGTGCCTAAATATGGATTCAGGAACCTAACTTTAGGCATCTGTATTCTTAGCTGTAAGATATTATTACCCCATACAAAGAACCACTACAATCCATCAGAAATATGTGACACTCTAGAAACTGCATGCTACTAATTGGCCCAGATCCTCAGGTACAGCTGAGAAACAAGCAGCATGGCTTGTAACCAGGAATGCCAAGGGGATGTTTTCACTTGTCCAATCCTGGACCAGTCCCTTGCTATAAAGAGCAGCCACTTACACTGGCTTCTAATAGCAGCATGGCAGCTAAAAATCAAGGGGGTGTAGTGGCCACAGCATGGAAGGAACAGGACCACTGAGTTTATCCTTGTTACTCAAAGTTTATTAAACATAGGAGGAGGTTCTATTTGTTGTCTAGATATTACTAATCCAGAGATCATTTCATGCCCCGTGAAACTGGGATCACAGCTGAGACCTTATTTTTCACCCTAGAAAAGTTAACATTGTGATGCATGTCCATGTGATTCGATAGTTAACAACCCCAGAGTTCTTCAGAACTGACCGCTTATTTTATTCAGAATTATAGCCATCTTGATGCCCATTATTATTGATACTAGTCAGAAGTTTATACATAAAAACTCTTGATTTTATACATCTCTCCAAGGGTTGCAAATTAATCAATACTCAATTAGGCAGGCAAGTTGTGATATTATCAATTTACAGAGGGGTAAACTGAGGCACATGGGCAATGGTAAAATGATTCACCTTCAGCTTACTCAACCAGTCTGTCAGAGTTCAGAACAGAATGCACATCTCTGCTCTAATTGATAATTTCACTTCTGCTTAATGCTCAGATTGATAATACATTGTTTATTTATTTGAATGATGATAATGTGTTTGAACTCCTCTCCCATGTCCTTCCCAGTGGCAAACCAGTACTAGGCACTGTATAGAAAGATTTCCCAGAAGGAAGCAGGCATTGTCTTTAAAAGGGAGAGGTTATAGAAGAGGTAGTCAAGGAAAAAAGCAAGAACACAAAGGTTGGGACTTTTAAAATCCTTTCAGTAAATGCCTTAGGCTTGCAGACTCCCTTTTCTGTGTCTTCTTGAAGGAACATAAACTGTTTTGACACCACCCCTTAGCTACCTCTGAATTCCAAATCATGAGAGTCTTTGAACAGCACTTTGCACAGGAAAGCTCACTGTGAGACGCTCCCCCTGGGTCTAGGGCTTTGGAGATTTTTTCCTCCTCCTTTCAACAGCACTTTTTAAATAATTATATCATGCCATAGTCTCAGGAAAACATGAGGAAAGCAGTGTGGGCAGCTGCTTTTGTACTGTGTACACATTCTTTCCATCCCTGCACATAGCTGTACTACACTACACTACACTACAAGTGGAGGCACCATCTGACAAATAGGTATCTCAGGAATGTTCAACTTCCCTGGCACTGAAATTACTGGTCCTGTCCAAAACCATCCTATTGTAACTCTAATGAGCTGCAACAACACACATTTCCATAGCTCCTTTCATCTAAATGGATCCCCAATCACCTCACAATATGTGATTTTTTTAAATATATATTATGTACTTGCATACTAATGGTCCAAGTCTCAGCTACATGCTAAACTGGTGTAGTTCCATGGAAGTCAATGCAGCTGTATCAATTTACAACAGATGAGGATCTGGCCCCTGTATTCCTCTGCCAAACATTTAAAAACAGCCACCTCTGGAAAGGGATGCAACAGCTGTTCAGTGGCACATAACTGCATTGTCCAAGGTCTTAGGGGAGGAAGTGCAGAAGAAAGGTCCTTCCACTAAGAGAACAAAGGGAATTTAACTAAGGAAAATGTGCCTCAATTGGACAGGCCATTACATTTATCCAGAGATTTGCCAATAAAAAACCATGAGATTTGTAATAGCCTCCAAGGTATGAAAGCTAGTTTCTTTCTCATCACAAAGATAACACACCTGTGCTGGCAGAGCACTGGGTAGCCACATGATGGAAGGTCCTTATTACTTTAATGCTGATTTCCAAGGGAAGAGTGCCACCTACTGAATCACCAACACCACTTCCTGCAGCACTGGGTTGAATCTACCTAACCTTTGATCACTTGTGTAAACTAAACAGGCTCTCAGGATAAGGTGGTGTGGGTTAAAATCTTATGACAAACAGAAGTCCCCTTCTGTATGGTACACAGCCCAATAAACTAGAAAATGAAATCCTAGTGTGAATGCCCTCAGATCTCCCAAAGAGCATCACTTCAAAAGCAAAGTAGGCTCCAACTGAATAATTTTCAAAATTTCCCCTCAAATTTTGCTCAGCAGTACAAAATGCTTAAAGAAAAGCCCATAGGGGGTGGGGAGAAAACCTGATAGTGAAGAGAGTGGCACCTTGTCAGCAACAAAACAAGAGGCTTCACCAAAAAGGGGGCAGCACTGAAGGAGCCAAAAGAAGAGAGCGGGGAAGAGCAACAGATGAAGAACAGAGGCACCAGAGCAAATAAAGCCAGACAGCAACTGCAAGATGAGATGGGTGCAGAAATGTGATTTGGAGCAGGATATTGGCTAGAACCTTTGAGAAGAAGATTGGCAGTTTGAACGTGACAAGGAAGATGAGAAAAAGTCAATGGAGAAACAAAGCTGAATGGAGTAACACAGTTTAGGTGGCATCAATGGTGGATTACATTTTCAGCTGTTTTGAATGAACTGGAGGAAAGCAAGGGATGGTGCTTGCAGTAGCCAAGGTGAGAAATATGAGAAGTATGCATGAGAGGTTTAGCAGGAAGAATGAGCTTCACTAAACTCACTACCAGAGCAGGCCAGCAAAGAAGACTCAAATAGGACAGATGCCTAACTACTCTCTTTCTTGGTTTGGGACTGGTGCCCTTTGCCAGAACAGTGCAAAGAAAGGGTGTACTGTTACTGACTGTACCTGCTATTCAGTGGACAAATAGGATTCATTCCCTAAGGCAGTCGATCTAAAAGGAAAAAGCTGCCCGTGAATCTTGGCAGCTCTACATGGTGTGAGCTCCCAAAGAGTATTAATTTGCATAGCAATGCAACCTTCACATATTTTGCAGCAGTGCTTGTGTGTCTGAGACCAAGGGCTCAATTCTCCAAACCCTGACTCAAGAGAATGCTCCTAATGAGAGCAATGTGACTACTTGTGTGAGTAAAGATAATGCATGTACGAGTCTGTAGAGAGGCAAGTGCTTTGGGGAGCACTGAAGGAGATTGCAGGTGAGGACTTACTAGGCAATTCTCTGGCACATATATTTCCACCTTTATATCTTAATAACTACCTCTCTGCTCTTGCTAACTGAAGCATTTGTTAGTCCCTGGGGGCTACACCATCAACTCTAAACCTTGTGTTTATGAAGCTCGTTTTCTCCTTTCATTAGCTCTTATCACTCTTTCTCTGTGCTGCTGCAGGTATTTCTACCCCACTGTTAAGGCAGCCAGCTGGTGAGTTGCAGCCCCAATCAGAATGAATTTATGCGCTGTTCATGTGACACTCTTCCCCACAAGGCTATTATCCTGTCATCCCTCCTGGGTTTGTTTGTTGGGGTTTTTTTCAGTGCACCCTTAAAATGCCCCTTCTCTCCCTACACAGAGGTGATCTGTCAGTGTAAAAATTAATTAAATAAATAAACCAAGCCTCAGCATTTAGTTATTGTTTTATTGTTAAAAAAGGAGAGGGGAGTTAGAACTGTGGAAAGGGAAACAAGTAATAAAAGGTGAGAAATAAAAGGACAGTAAATAGCAATGCCAGCACAACTTGACATGGCAGACAATTTAACTATGGATCAAAATTAGGGAGCTCTGAAAACCACCAATCTGAGCTTCTGCCCAGCCCTTGAATGAATGATGGTATGCTAATAGTTAGCGTGCAAATCTGCTCCCACCCCTGGCCTGCATGGAGTAACCAACATGAAGAGCAAGTCAGCAAGACTACAGAGGTTACCATGTAAAAATCAGAGCTCATCATCCACCAGATTTTATCTTCTGTCTCCAAAAATTCTAGGTACCAGATGCTTCAGTGCAAGATTCCCTTTACTGAAAAAATATGAAATAACTGGCTTCAGACAGAATGCTATCCCTGAATCCAACAATGTTTGGAAGCATTAGAGCTTGTATCCTCTGTATTTTTGTTCCTAACTAATATAATAATGGATGAAGTTGCTCTTGTAAAACATCTAATTCTTTCCTTTTAAGATTGCTAACGTTTTGGCCTCCATAGTGTCCCACAGCAGCAAACTTTACAGATCACTTCTGTGCTGAGTAACACTTTTTGTAGGTTTAAATGTAGTGCCTTTTAATTTGATGGAGTAAACCTGGAAATACGCAAGAGAAAAACCTGCCCAGTGTCTTGAATGACCATAATCCAAGCTTGTGTGGACTACATTGCCTTGTGACATTTTTTTATTCTTTTGTAAACAAGTGAAAACCAAAGTATCCTGAAGACGGTATGTGTAAGAAATTAAGAATGAATCCACTGGCTTGCAGAGAAGCACAGAATGCAATGCAGAGAGCAAGCTGCGCAGTGATTTCAGCATTCGATTATAGGAGAACTACTGGATAATGCAGACTGTGTTTCATACCAGGTTAACATTACTTAGGTTACTGCAAGCAGACTGTGCCCCATAACTTTTCTCCTCCCCCCTTTTTTCTTTTCTCTATTATACAAACAAGCTTCCCTTTTTTCCTTAGTTTAATCCCAGCTCAAAGGGCTAGAGATAAAACCTGGAGATGGACTTTGATTGTTGGCTTTTTTCCAGCTTTCTAATTAGGTATTGCATCCCAGAAAAGTCACTACTGTAAAAAAAAATCAGGGGACCTGGCAGATTGAGACGGAGTAAAAATGTCTTAATCCTTCTGACCTTTATTACAGTTTTCTCTTTCCAACAGAAGACACAGCTGACCTTTTATATCCATTGACAGTAAAGCTTATGGCACGATTCTATTAACCTATTTAAGGGTACCAAGAAATTCACTGCAACAACTTCTGGTGATCCACCTCTGTTCTACAAAAGTATTATGATGCACAATATCAAGATACATCAAGATAATATCAAGATGCATCAACACCAAGATGCCTGCATCACAGAAGTCAACCTGCGGCTCTGGAGTTGGTGGGATTTGGCTTCTACAACCACGATCCACATTTCCATGAGTGGGGTATCCAAGGATGAGATGGTCTTCCTCTTTCTTCTAAAGGTAAGAGTCTGTTCTCTTACAGCCTGGCTGATATCTTCCGAAGGGCTTCAAACTAGGTTTGTCGGAGGATAGGGATGCAATGGACAATGAGAACCTAGGTTCAGAGAACGAGCCATGTGATGGATCAGCACAGGTAAGCACTAAGGGGCCCAACTGACATCAGGCCAGGGGAGTACCAAGGACACCCACTAGGATGCTTAAATGTCTCTAAGCTAATGATAGAAGCATGGGGAACAAGCAGGAGAAACTCGCACTCCTGCTTGCAGGCAATAACTTTGACTTGGTTTGGCTAACTGAAACCTGGTGGGACCCTACTCATGATTGGGCAATAGGCACTGAAAGTTATAGGTTGCACAGACAGGATAGAGTAGGGAAGAAAGGGCGGGAGTGTTGCTCTCTATGTTAAAGACCAATATACATCTTCTATAATCAAGATGGGATCAGAGGAGAGCCAAACTGAAGTATTATAAGTTAAGATATAAGGAGGTCAAGGGGAAAGGGACTTGTTCATGGGGTCTACTATAGACTGCCATACCAGGAGGGTGAGCTGGGCCTCAAATTCTCCAGGCAGCTCTCAGGTCAAGGGACATGGTTGTCATGGGTGACCTAAACTACCCTGACATCTGCTGGAAGGAGCAGTCGGCCAGCTCTAACTGCTCACATAGGTTCTTAACCTGCATACAGGACCTCCACCTAATGCAGGAGGTATATGATCCCGCTAGGGGAAAGGCCTTGCTAAACTACAGGTGGGGGATCTGCAGATGCAAGGTAACCTAGGGGGTAGTGACCAGCAGTTAACTGAATTCATTATCTGGTTGGAAAAGCAACCAGCAGGGCAGAAGTGCTAGACTTCAGAAAGGCTAACTTCAGTGTGCTCAGGAGATTAGTTAGTGGGGCATTAAAGCTCAAGAGCACTGATAAAATGGGGGTCCAAGAATGGTGGTCGTTCCTCAAGGAAGCGATCCTTCAGGCACGGAAGGAGGCAATCCCATTGCATGGAAAAGGGGGCAAAGGGGCCAAGAAACTCTCCTGGCTAAAGACAGAAATCCAGGAAAGCCTAAGGGAAAAAGGGGGGTATACAGGCTGTGGAAGCAGGGGGTAGCTACCAAGGAGGAGACTACCTCCTTCGCTTGCACTTGCAGGATATCGGTTAGGAAGGCCAAAGCAGCAATGGAACTCAGGCTGGTGACAAAAATTAAGGACAACAAAAAGTTCTTCAGGTAAATAGGGAGAAAAAGGTGCAGAGCAGCATAGGACCACTACAGGATAGACAAGGGTAGTTGGTGACAGATAGGAGGGACAAAGCAGAGCTCTTAAGTGAGTTTTTTGCCTCTGTATTCTTGAACTCATACCTAGACAAATCTCCCAAGTATGTCACTGACAGAAGCAGGAGAAATATCAACCCCATCAACTGTCAGTTCCAACCTAGTAAAGAGACACTTGGAGGAGCTGGATGTGTTTAAATGAGCAGGACAGCTGAGCTCCATCCAAGGGTGCTGAAAGACTTAGCCAGTGTCACAGCAGGGACACTGGAATGGCTGTTTAAGCACTCGTGGTGCTCAGATTAAGTCCCAGAGGATTGGAAAAGGGCCAGTGTAAACCCCATTTTCAAGAAGGAGAGGAAGGAGAATCCAGGTAACTATACACCACTTAGTCTCACTTCTATCCTTGGGAAACCCTTGAAGAAATTATCAACAATCCCATTTGTAGCAGTCCAGTGGGTAATATAATGCTGAAGGGCAACCAGCACAGGTTCACAGCAGGTCAATCCTGCCCGACTAACCTTGTTTCTTTCTATGAACAGGTCACTAAAAGCTTAGATGCAGGAGTCAAGGTAGATGTCATCTACTTGGACTTTAAGAAGGCCTTTGACAAAGTATCCCATCCTATTCTTATAAACAAATTGAATGGCTGTGGCAAATTGGCTTAAGGATCCTACCCAGACAGTGGTGGTGGATGAGTCAGTATCAACCTCAAAAGATGTGGGCAGTGGGGTCCCCCAAGACAAGGTCTTTGGGCCAGTGCTGTTCAACACCTGCATCAGTGACCTGGATGAGGGTATGGAAAGCATTCTATCCAAATTCACAGATGACACCAAAGTATGAGGCGAAGCAAACGCACTGATGGGAAGAAACTGAATCCAGGCAGACCTGGACAGTTTAGAGAAGTGGGCAGAGAACAACAGGATGCAGTTCAACAAGGACAAGAACAAGGTGCACCTAGGGAGAGGGAATCACCAGTACACCTATAGGCTGGGGGATGACCTACTTAGCAGCACAGCAGCAGAAAGAGATCTCAGGAGTTGTTGTTGACTCCAAGATGAATATGAGTCGTCAATGTGATGAAGTAGTTAGCAATGCTAACTATACTTTCATGCATTAGTAGGTGCATCATGAACAGGTCCAGGAAGGTGATGCTCCCCTTCAATGCGGCACTGGTCAGGCTGCAGCTAGAGTACTGTGTCTAATTCTGGCTGCAATTTAAAAAGGATGTAGACAACCTTGAGAGGGTCCAGAGGAGGGCCACTCCTATCTTACAGTTACAGGCCTGCAGGGAAGGCCTTATGAGGAAAGGCTGAGGGACCTTGACCTGGACCTTTTCACCCTCTGCAAGAGAAGGCTGAGCAGGGGATCTTGTGACAGTATACAAATTCACTGGGGGAGAGATGGGGGCAGCAGGGAATAGGAGATGCTCTGTTTATCAGAGCACCCCTTGGAATAACAAGAAACAATGGCCACAAGCTGATAGAGAACAGATTTAGGTTGGAGATCAGAAATAGCTTCTGCATGGTTAAGGTTGCAAGAAACTAGAATGGGCTTGCAAAGAAGGTAGTGCTCTCCCCTACCGTGGAGGTCTTCAAGAGGATACTGGAAAGGCACCGGGCTAGAGTCACAAGCACTTTTTCCAGCTACTAGCAGGGGGGATTGACTCTATGATCTGTTGAGGTCTCTTCCGACACTAGCATATCCAAATCTGTGAATATGCTTATATCTTAACTGGTACGCTGTTTCAGAAACAACCAGGATTTACTTTTCCTAGACCAACAAACTCTCCAGACCTGTCTGCGGATAACAGACTTGTATAGTACTCAAGTACTCCAAAAGTGCCCAACAGGAACTCATCTACAGCATTACTAAATGCAACAGGTTGTCATATCATTCTTGAGAGAACACCAGATATTCTGGGGTGTGACAATCTTCAAGAAAGGAGACAAATCTAACTGCGGAAATTACAGAGGGATTGCCTTGCTGTTCACCAGAGGAAAGATCATTGCAAAAACCCTCCTGAACCATCTCCTCCCACTTGCTGAAGAACTCCTCCCAGAATCTCAGTGTGGATTTAGGGCATCAAGAAGCACAATTGACATGATCTTCACAGCTTGCCAGCTGTACGTAAAATGCCAGAAACAACATACATCTCTACATGGCTTTCTTTAACTTCATAAAAGCCAACTCTGTCAACTGAGAAGCGCAGTGAAGAATCCTTCTGAAGTACAGATGCCCACTGAAATTCATCCCCATTCTTTGCCTGCTGTGAGACATGAGCAGTGGTTCTCAGTAATGAGGTTAGAACAGGAGTTAAGCAAGGCTGTGTCATTGCTCCAATGCTCTTCTCAATATTCCTTACTGTGGTGCTACATCTGACCACCAGCTGCCAGTCAGAACAGAGCTAAACAACTGAATGGATGGTTACCACCTGTTTTATCTCAGTTGACTCCAAAACAAAACCAAGATCATCCCGACCTCAGTCACTGAATTCCAGTATCCTGATAGTGCTGTAATCTATGCTCACTCAGAAGCAGACCTTCAGGCAATCGTCAACATCTTTACTGAGGCCTACAAGAAAATAGGACTGATGTTTAACATTCAGAAGACTAAGGTCCTCCATTAACAAGCTCTTAACAAGCAGTCCCCAACTTAGCTAATTCAGTTTCACAGTGAAACTTTGGAGTATGTTGTGTATTTCCCATACCTCAGAAGCCATCATTCCCAGAAAGCTGATATCAATGAAAAAATCCAATATTGCCTCAACTGTGCAAGTGCAGGTTTCAGACACCTGAGGAAATGAGTGTTCAAAGATCATGACATCAAGCTCATGGTTTATCAAGTAGTTGTGATCCCCTTACTGTATGGAGCTGAGACATGGACATTGTGCAAGAGACACCTGAAGTGATTAGAGAAGTACCATCAATGCTGTTTGTTGAAGATCCTTTGAATCTAGTGGGAAGTCAGATGCATCAACACTATCACCCCTGTGCAAGCAAATACAACAAGCATTGAGGTGATGATCATCTGACATCAATTTCTCTGGGTGTGCCACATCATCTGGATGTCTGACTCCAGACTCCCAAAGAAAGTTTTATTCTCCCAGCTCAGTCGAGGTATATACTCAAGGAGAGGATGAAGATAGCATTTCAAGGATGCCCTCAAGGCCAGCTTGAAAAAATGCAATATCAACATCAACTCAATAGGATACTATTTCCCAGGACTGCCCCAAATGGAGGAAGAGTCTGTTGCAAGGATCTCAGTACTTTGAAACCTCACAATGACAACAGGAGATAGAAAAGTGGGAGCGGTAGAAACATGTCGCAGACCAAATCAAGAATATGGAGCCACCCATCCTGCAGAGAAACATGTGTCTTAGTTGCAACAGAGTCTGTCAATATTGGACTGGCCTTGTCAGCCAAATTTAGACCCACAGATAGAACACTCAGGAAAGACAAACATCCTCAACTGAGAAGGACTGCTGAAGAGAGAGAACATCAGATGTTCTGGGGTATGATATAAAGGTTTTTATTTTTATAAGTTTAGCATAGCTGTCTTATTTCTGACCAACAAAGCCAAAAATGACTTAAGAAGGTCATCTTGAATAAATGCTAGTAAAATCTTTATACCAGGCCTTCCCTCCATGAATTTTGTACATTCCACTTTTTTCTTTTTTTTCTTTTTTTTTAAATCAGCAAAACTAAATGTTTGCAATTCTTTTATATTTTTTCACATCTTTTTTAATTGGGCCTATTTTTGTATCTCTCCAGCTGTAAAGCCAGGCTCCCTTAGTAACCATGTGTCCAACTACAGTGATCTCAGAGAGAAAGAAAAATATATTAAACTGATATATTTTTACAGCCCCAGAATAGCCTGAACTCAAGTGGATACAAGTGCTTAAAGTTAAAACTCATTTAGAACTATTATCATGTGCCTGACCCACCTACACATAACTCCATGAACAGCAGAGATCAGGGTACCCAGTTCCCAAGCACAATTGAGAACCATTAGCCACTAAAACAAAGACATTCTGGACTACAAAACAAGACAGACCCCCTTTCATGCATGACAAAGTGAGTGTGGTATCTGAAACTCCATGGCTTTGCAATTTCAACCCTAGGGGAGGGGAAGAATCCTAAAAACCTAAAACAGAGTCCTGAGAGTCCCCCTTTGGATTGCTGTCTGGTTTATCATGGCAATAAGCAGACAGAGAGAGCAAGAAGGAAAGAAGAAAGAATACCTTTGTAGAGAACAGAAGAAAGTGTTAAGTTAAGAAGACTTCCTACTACTAATATGGCTCTTGTCTGGCACAAACCCCATTGGCAGAAGGGGCGGGTGGAGCAACAGTCCATTTTCCCATCTTTAAATTGTGAATAAATGTAATACAAGGACAATTCATGCCAAGTTAAACAGAAACAAAAATGTAGTAGCATATTGAGAGAACTTTATTTTTCCAACAGAACTGTTCCATCAAGGAAAACTGTTGAAGGCTTATCTTTGAGCAGTTATTTCATCTGCATGCACTATTTTTAAAAAAAGGCCAGGTTGACTGCTTTAATGAAGCATGCATTCCTTGCTGGGACAGATCTTGGTGAGGAATGGCCCCCAGAAACAGTTAAAAGATAGCAATGAATGCAACATCCAGTAGTGATGGTGAATACCACATGTAGTCTGGTTCAAGTGGGGGCACAATAACTTCAGTGCCATGGGTATATTCCCTTTTGGGTGGGTAACTATGTTTAGATTACCTAAAATCCCCTAGGAATTTCAGCTGCAGATGGCCCTGTCCTTCCAGTTATATTCTGCTATTAACCAGGTGCCATGTTGTGTTCCAGGTATGGCGGCATTTCAGTGATAAGTATGTGATCCCTACACAGGATACAATTTGTAAAAGGCTCAGCAGAATCACAGCAAGCTCTTTCAGCACCTAGTGCCACGGGGAATTATACTGACCACTGGAGAATGGGGAGTCAAGTAAGGGGAGAAGAGTCTTACCTGCTGGGGTTCACCATACTTGAGCAGCAGCTGCAACTGTTGCTGCCATAATATCATGGGCTCAGGTTGCTGCCACTGAGGGAGTCATCAGGCTCCTTGTGAGGGGTCACTCCTGATGCCTTTTTAGTGGCAGATCTGTACTTCCCATGGCAAAGCCTCTGAGGGAAGGCATCGTTCTACCTCCCTCCCTCCCTAGGTACACAGTTAGGCATGGGGCTGCACCTGCTCAGCTCCTACAGCCAAGTTGGCAACGACTCCTGGGGGAGGAAACCATGTGACCTCTAACTTGGTCACATAACTGGTGCCCTGCTCACTCTGCCTTAGTTACCCTACTGAGACCCAGTGGGCTGCTGGAAGAAGTGCACACACATACATGCAAAACAGCATGAACAAGGGGATTGTTTCACTCTAATCTTTAAACCAATCAGCCCCACTACACATTTCATTTTTGAGTTTTGGTGTGGAATTCTGCTGCCACTTAAAAAAGAGATATTGATTTTGGAACAAATTTGCAACAAGGATATTATTAAGTGATTTGTTTACTCCATTGTTCCCACAGAAATGGGAAGTCTCAGATCAGGGATGAATGCCAAGAGCATTGCCAAAATTGTTATGGAGTACAAAATGTCCCCAGGCAACCACCACAATCCCCCATCCCTATACTATTGCCTCTTCTACTTCCATCAGCTTTTTTACTATGATATTTTAATTTTGAATGAACAAGACTATGTCAAGCAGAACATGGCTTTGAATCCTCGGAAGGCTGATATCAGAGGCAAGATTCAGAAATAAATACAAACAGCTTGAACAAACCATGAGTGGGGAGAGACATGATAAAGCTAAGGCACACAGTAAAGAGGAAGGGACATAACTTAGGAACAGTGGAATTAAATTAAGAAAAGGATAATTTAGGCTAAATATCAGGAAAATCTTCCATCAGACAGTGAGAAAGTGGGATGTCACAGAGGTATTATGCTTCGGGGTTTCTGCTAGCTGCCTACAGGAGAGTAAAAGGTTTCCACCCCATCTTTTTGAATGCACTGACTTCTGATTTGTTTTTCTCCTGAAGCACTGAACATTGGCTATTAAGATGTGGGAGTAGCTTGGGAACACTAGTGCTCTGAGAAGTACTAAGGAATTTCTTTCCACCGGTAAAACTAGTCCCCAGATCTGGAGCCAGGAAGAAATTTTACTCCAGGTCAAGAACCATTAGTGAGTTTGTTTTTAAACCTCTCTCTGGAGCATATGTCATGGTCTATACTTGGTACTACTGCCTGGGTATATTTTACCTAACTTAAAAGCTTGTGTCTTCTACCAAGAAAGTCAAAAGGAGAGTAGAAATTTTGGACCACTGAAATAATTCCACTATCTCATCCTCCACTCTGAGGCTGCAAAAGTACCTTCCTGCAGAAACAGAATGGCATAAAGAACCATATCATTCTGGTTTCTTTTCATCCTTCTCAGGTATTCATGTTTTTTCATTTTTTAGTACTGCAGCAACCCAGTCAGGCTCCCTGTGGACTCAGTATACCACTCCAGACAACATGGTTTCTCTACTGAGATATTACATTGCATGTCCTCTGCCCTTGCTTTTTACGCTTTGCATTGGAGGCCGTGTTATGTGCATACACGTTCATTTTAACACAAGAAACGTGGATGTTTCCCTTGTGTGAAGCTAATTAAGGTGAGACACTCCTGTTAAACTCAAGCATCTTTGAAAGGCATTTGTACAACAGACTGGTGCTTTCAAACTTCCTCATCCCTGTTTTATATTCCAACCCAACAGACACAAATCTCCTAAAAAAATGGAGGGAATGTCTACCTAGAGAGCAAATTGGACATTAAACTAGAGTTTGCTGTGCTCATTTTTAATGTGTTAGTTAGAAAGCAATCAGCCATTCACGCCCCCATTCAGAGTGAGGGCCAAGCACAAATCACTCCCTTGATGAACATTAGATTCAAGAAAGCAAACAGAAAGCAGGCTGGGGCTTTATGAGCCTGAATGTAGGGTCAATCTGGTGGAATAAAATGGGACAGCCATTTTCGTATCCTTCCCAGATTTGAAATGAAAACTACAGGAGGGGAATAGCAGGAGCTGTAGTGGGCTAGAGCCTGTACAGATACTCCCTGTTGATGACTTCCTCCTTGCTTCTCCATTTGGTTTATCACACTCTGCTATACATAGTCATAGCTGCAGCGGCACATTTGAGTTGGAGTGTAGAGGGCTCTGGGATTTTTATGGAGAGGTTTGGGGAGGAGGGCTTTTTTGTGCTGTTTGGGATTTTGCACATTATACTCATGCATAGACTGGGTTCATGTAAAATCTAAACCATCCATCACATGACAAACACATATGGCACCAGAAATGAAAACACAGCTTTGCCTCTTCTGTGGAGCCCTGCAAGTGATACCTATACAAACACAGTCCACAGTCAAGTTCGTAGTTCCAAAAAAACCCTGCAGGTTTGGGGCAGGGAAAATTCTTGCTCTGAAATGATAGAGAAAAAGCAAGTCTATGGCATAGATATAACCGCAGTTTATCCAGTAGGCGGCAGTGATGCACAAGTCAACAAGTAAAGATACATGCACATACCCTGTCTGATGCATATTTTGCATCCAGTCACTTTTATCTGCTATTTAATACATCCATATTTTCTTTTCAGCTCAGCCCCTATTGAACTTAATGTCCCCTGTAAGCTGCTCCATGCCCCTATCCCCCATTGTACAAAAAAGCAGATGATAATCAATTAGCATAAAAAACTGCCCAGATACAAAGGTGATGAGTGCTAAGAGCACTCTAAAGCAGAGATAGCTGGGAGAATGCATTTGTCCCACATGCATACCCTTGGGCTTTCCAGAGAAGAAAACTTTCAATTACTCTAAGCCAGTTTAATGAGACTCTGCAAATCATTCCCAAGCGCACAACTCCCCAAACTGGAGTGACAAAGAAAGGAATCTGCATGAAGGATACATACAGGGTTAAATTCCTGCCTGTGTTCTGCTGCAGACACTTTCTCTGGGAATGTTTAAGCTTAATGGTTCTGCGTAGGAAGGAAGGAACTGTTGATATTTTAGTCACCTCCATATATTGTAGGTTGTGGGGTTTTTTTTAAATAAAAAAAATAAAATGCTGTAATTAAACGATTATTCAGAAATGGACTATTATAGCCATTAAAAATAATACTCACATAGATCGTAATCAGTTCTGATGTCTTCCAGCACGTGGGTGGGTTGGAGATGAGCACCGGGGCTGGTAAGCAGGACTATTTTTTTGTACTGATGGGGGTGTATATTAAAACTTTCAAAGTTATTTTGATTAATTCCTCTCACGTCAGCTTCATTTTCATTACCACTGTGATTCCCAATAAGGGAGTCAATTGTGCTGGTAGGCTTTATGAACTGGACTCCTGACTTTTTATGAACTACACTAAGACCTAACAACTCATTTCACATACCACTGAACAAGGTGGCCCTAGCTTTCACGTAGTATTTACCCAAGCAGGACCCACATGAGTAACAGTCATGACAAGGTTCTATATTGCATGACATGTGCAACACTATTTGCTCTTTACTTCCCTTGGAAGCTGTCAAATCTCAAGATTAGGGCAGAAATGCAGGGGGAGTATCTTTCCTTCAAAGCAGTGTTGCCCATGGTCCCAAACAAAGAGCAGAGAACAGTATTTTACTTCCTGAGCAGTAAGCCTCAGGCTTTAGTTTCACCTGGTCCATTGGATAAAATCTTAATTTGTCATGATACCCGACTAGTAGAATCCCAGAAACCTGGATTAGCAAGAAACAGTTTGTCCCACAAGGAGGTCTGCCAGACTCCTTCGCACACAGCATCTCCTGTGAAGACGAACTCTCCTTTGGTTGCCTTCATTTTTCCTTTGCTATTACGCTAATGTTTCCCTAGGTCTCCTGTTTCTTCTAATCCAACAAAAAACTCAAACACCTCCTTCGCTGACCCCAGCTGCTCTTTAGGATGCAGAGAATGTAGCTGCCATAACACATGGGGTGACGGAAAAAAGGGTTGGAAGGGACCTTCTGATGTCATCTAGTTCATTCATCCCTGCTGTCACCAGGCAGGATCAGCTATACAATTCCTGACTCATTTTTGTCTGAATTATTCTTAGAAACCTTCAATAATGGACATTTGACAATCTCTGTGAGTAATTTATTTCATTGGTTAACTATCCTTATGGTTAGAATGGCTGTGGACACATGGAGAATGTGAATGGATGGTTCTCTCTCCATTTCCACTGGGGTGCATGTAAGGCAGAGGGAAAATATTTTGGCTAATGCAAACCAATGTTTTCATTTGTTTTCTTTTCAGATCATTACAAAACGTTTTATTTCTAATTCAACCAGTAAGCAGAAGTCTATCCCATACACAAGAAATTTAAAAATCTACTTTTGATACTCTTTCTGTCTGACTTCTCCCATCTAAAGAAGAAAACTAACAGAGTTTTTGCCATTTTTAAAATACTTTCTGTAGGAGACTCTGGATGCACTTTGTTAACAACTTTGACCTCACAATCCCCATGAGAAGTCATCGAGTATCATTTAGCCCTATTCTACAGACATGGAAACTGAGGCACAGAAAAGCCTGACACTGAGGCATACAGCAAATCAATGGTAAAACAACATATAAGCCCAGAACTCCAGGCTCACAGTCTCCCTCTTTAACCAATGTACATCCTCCCTCCATTGTTTGATAATATCTATTCATACTCATTTAAAACACATAAAAGTATTCCATACTTATGAACCATTTGCCTTAAATATTTGCTAAGATTTAGTTTTTACTACACCCCATCTCCTCAGCCATGCTACATTTTACCTATAGGACACCATGCTGATCCAGATCCAGGACCTGAGAACAGAACCCGAAGGAGGATCAAGCATCGAGTCCTGGTTGTTGGGGACTCCATCCTGAGGGGCACGGAGCGTCCCATCTGCCGTCCGGACCCCTTGGGCCGAGAGGTCTGCTGCCTGCCTGGAGC
>JAGPOW010000304.1:37941779-37980381 GCA_030014935.1 Caiman crocodilus
ATTAGGAGGCACTACTTCACAGTTAGGGTGGCTAGGACGTGGAACCGGCTTCCTAGGGAAGTTGTTCTTGCTCCTACCTTAGGTGTCTTCAAGAGTAGACTAGATAGGTACTTGGCTGGTGTCCTGTGACCCCAGCACTTGTTTCCTGCCATTGGCAGGGGGTCAGACTAGATGGCCTTCTCTAGGCCCCTTCTGACCCTAGTTACTATGAAACCTCCCATATCTATTTCTGCTAATGCACCTCTATCTGGACCTGTGGTCTAACCAACATATTCAAATCTGGGGCTCTTTCTAACAAATACAAGACACTTAATAAAATGACTTCCCTAGTTTAGTGTGAATTAGGACTAGGCAGAAAGAGACCAACACACTCATTTTCATTTATAATCAAGGACTTGAATGAACCTGGCTCTGTGAAGGTGAAAGACTCCTAGAAACAGAAATAATCCAACCTACTGGCTTTTGTGAATTTAATTATGTTTTAGTGAGATTGCTGTTCACAAAATATCCCAGATTGACAGCCCTGAAGACTGGTGTCCTATGTTATCTACAGAATAGATACGGTCCGAACAGTGGCACTGCTTTTAGGTCTGATTTATTTTAGTTTTGATCTTAAATGTGTCCTTCGATTTGTAATTGGCTGTAGACATGTCTTAGGCTTTGTCTGTTCTTTATTTTCTCTGAGAAACAAGAAAGATGGTTCCTCAAGCCACATAGATTTTATTCCTAAACCTGATTAATTCTCCCTAAACACAGGCTGTATCTTCATAAATATGTTTATTACTGTGATTACCAAGGCATCCACAGGTTAATTAATCAGTGACATAACTTTCAAACAGAGAAACTAATCTGCAGATACACTTAATATGAATGGCTGGGTAATTATATTTTAATAGCTTTTGTTGTTGTTGGGAGTGTTTTGGGTCATTCACTGAAGCCCAAAATGAGGTATTCAGGAAAAAATAATCATACAACAGAAAAAAGAATATGGGGAAATACATATTTAAAATAAAAGATGTAATATCAATGTTTTACATCTATGGGTTCATCCAGAGGTGCACTTGACTGCAGAGTTGACTAATTAGTTCCATAGTAAATCATCACTGTCTACACGTGCGCTCACATTAGGGAGCAGTAAATTAACTAACTCCACTGTAGAATAGTACTGTATGGCACAAGTACTATTCTATGGCAGAATAATTTATGCTGCCACAGTGCACATGTAGATGGTGATCAGGACTAGCTGGGGCATGAAGGTGATACAGTGCATGGACTGCCAGCTGGCTAGCCCTGCACTATAGCACCCTCATGTCCTAGCCAGCCATTCCATAGCCACTGGGAGCATGGGGCTGCTCTGCCCTGGCTCAATGTGCTGCAGTCCCAGGTGCATGTGTAAATGCTGTGCCTGAGAGAAATAAATGCTGGCATGAACTGTACCAGAGTTTATTTCTTCACCCTAACTACATGTGTAGATGCACTGTATATGTATCAATCTATCTGTACAATAACATGCAGCCATCTCTGGGGTGGCAGAACAGCAACTGAAGTAGCACAAAGCAATTCTAAACAACTGTGAAGGGAAGACAAAATTTGGACAAGGACATTAGGGCAAATTACTTGCTCTTAGCAACAATCCATTGGCATGTTGTATCTGTATTCAAAACCAGGTGTGGTGGCCAGAGGTGAAAGAGAGTGCTGAGAGGAAAGGTGACCTAATCGGTATGGCAGTAACCTGGGACTAAGAAGACACAAAAGATTAAAATTGTCACAGTCTGTCAGGCCTGATCTCCATCTAGTGCAGTATTCTCCACTCCAAATATGGACAGCAGCAGATACATCAGAGGAGGGTATAAGAACCCTGTAGTAGGTAATGTAAGGTAATCTGGTCTCCCCCCCTCAGGCTACATCCTAATCTCTAATCTTGAGCGTTTTAGCACCCTGAAGCACATGGCTTAATAGCCTTTCAGAATTTTTTGCTAGCATCAGCTTCTATGGCTGGAGATAATTATTTGTAAACCAGACCTTCACTTTCCAAATCTTAATAAGATTTCCATAAGTTGCTGCAATCAGATCTGGACAGGCCACAAGGGTGGGCAGGTGAGAAGAGAATGGGTTTCAACACGGACAAGTGCAAGGTACTGCACCTTGGGACGAAGAACCAATGGTAGACCTATAGGCTGGGGTACTGGGCAGAGGCAGTAAAGGATCTTGGAGTCATTACTGAGGCCAATAGGAACATGGGCTGACAGTGTGGGGATGCAGTCAGGAAGGCCAACCATACCTTAGTCATGCATCCACAGATGCATCTCAAGCAGGTCCAAGCAGGTGACCTTCCCCCTCTACGCGACTGGTTAGTTATTGGAATACTGCCAGTTCTGGTCACCACACTTCAGGAGGGTTGTGGACAGCATGGAGAGGGTCCAGAGGAGGGCCACCCACATGATCAAGGGTCAGCAGGGCAGGCCCTATGAGGAGCAGCTATGGGATCTGAACCTGTTCAGCCTCCACAAGAGAAGGCTGAGGGGGGACTTAGTGGCCTGTTACAAACTAGTCTGGGGCAACCAGCAGGCATTGGGAGATTCCCTGTTCCCCCGAGCACTACCAGGAGTGGCTAGAAATGCCGGTCACAAGCTGGCAGAGGGTGGATTCAGGCTAGACATCAGGAGGCGCTACTTCACAGTCAGGGCAGCTAGGATCTGGAACCAGCTTCCAAGAGAAGTGGTGCTGGCTCCTACCTTGGGGGTCTTTAAAAGGAAGCTGGATGAACACCTTGCTGGTGTCGTTTGACCCTAGCACTCTTTCCTGCCATGGCAGGGGGTTGGACTTGATGATCTGCTCAGGTCCCTTCTGACCCTACAACTATAAAACTATGAAGTTATCCGTCATTGTAAAACTGAGGTTCCATTCCCTCCAGTACCATAGACCCCTAAAGACCTCTTAAGGCTAGATTTTTAAAGATGTTTAGATGCCTAAAGGGCCGGAATACTGTCAAAATAGGACTCTTACTTAAAAACCTGCCTTTCCTTTGTGGGTCTTTGTTCCCCATTTGTGAGGATACTGAGGATGTCTATATAACAGACTGAGGGCCTCTGCTACAGCAATAATGGGGCTATGTAAGTATTGCAGATTAGGTAGAAAAGCTAATGAGTCCACAGAGGATAGGCTTCCTAAAGACTATTCTCTAGGCCTTTGCCTAGTTCACATCACTTTGAAATAAGACACTCATTGAGACTAAAGTATTCCAACCTACTGGATCTCCCTGTTTAATATGGTCAGATCTAAAACCAGCATTTTCCTTTGCTCAGTTTCATCCCTTTACTCCTACCTACATGCCTTTGGATCACCCTGCATAATTTCTTCCCTGTTTTTGGCGTTTACAGACTTCAAACCCTTCAGATGGGTGACAGATGGATTGCCTTCCCAGAAAGTAGTGCTGGTGCACCAGTACCTGACATCAGGCTGTTGATATTGCACCATTCATGCAGGCATCTTGAAATCAACCAGCAGAGCCACACACCCTAGGGATACAGCTGGTGACATTTGAACCTAAGCCAGCAGGCAACAGCCCCAAATGTGTGTGCCTGTTGGTGTCCAACACCTTGCTGTGACATAACTTGAACATGAGCGGTATGACCTGATTTCCATTTATGTTCCATTTTGAGGCCTAAGAAATAGGTGGAAGGGAACTAAATTTGTTCCCCTTTGGTTTATTGTCTCCTGCCTTTCTCAGCAATGATATGGTGGCAAAGCCCTTGCTGGGACATGACATAGGGCAGCAGACAGAGCTTTTCTAGTGGATTCACTCTTCCACCTCTCCAAATGACAAAAGCCAATCCAGCCAAAGTCCAGGCAGCAAAGGAGCACCATCTTTTCACACTGTTAGCTCTCATAACTCTGCCAGCAAAATTTTGTAAAGAGATGAGTCAGCCTTCTATCATCCTCCAAAGAAGACCAAAAGCTCTAAAGCCTCACCATATCCAAGCAGGACAGGGAGGAAGGGCTTTCAGTCCAAAGCTTCCCCTCCCCTCTGTATCGGAGGACAGTGCTGATACAGCTGTCACCACTGGGTGCCTCACCACTGAGAGTGTAATGTTCACCGCTTTTCTGCATCTTGTGCTAAGTACAAGCTACATCACACTGGCTAAAAGCACTCTGTAGATAGGAACTTGAGTTCCCTGGAAACCAGAACTCCCTCTAGGTTGGCATGGCACATGGTATGAGAGTGGCATGGCATGGTACTCCCTTATACACACAGACTTCTGTTGCTTAACAGGAAACCTCCATTACCATCTTTCCACTCCTCAAACACCCATTTTGTTTCTGCAACCATTGACCTTAGCCCCAAAGGAATCAAGCCACACTGCTTGCATGGTGGCCAAACTCCAGAATTTCTGGTGTACATGCAGCCCTATTCCTTAGGTGGAGGAAGTAGGAAGGAGTTGGTGAATTCACAGCAAAATAAATACATTAATAAAAAACAGTATCTTGACCCTCCCTTCCCCTTAGTTCCAGCTCCAGCAGGAAGAAAGCACAGCAGTGGTAGTGGTGCAGAAGTCTGTGTCAGTGATGGGCATTCTGCAAAATGTAGCTCGTGCTGGGTAAGGGGCAGGGTGGGAAAGAGGATGTAGCCTCTCATTTCTGTTTTGTTTTGCTGTCGAAAACCATTGGGTTTTTTTAGCCATTGGACACGTGTCTCCTCATGATACGGTCCTGGCCAGTTATGCTTCTGCTCCCACCTCAATATTTTAATCAGATGGACCCAGGAGAGATAAAAGGGTGGGATATACTTATTCTCTGTTCAAACAGTGGAATAACACCATTGACTACATGGCCCAGACCCAGTTAGCCAACTAAATTCAGCTTCACTGCTGAGACAGTCCCAGTTCATAAGGTGTGTAGCTATAAATTTAAGATGTCTTTTGTCTTCTGTGAGCATCTTAAATGTATACTCTTTCATTTCTAAGCACTTTCCCCCATTTATAGAGAGTGAATGCAGCTATTTTGACCTCAGGGGTCTCTGCAACCCGATAAACATATAGTGTTCTCCGCCTTAGACTGTGCCTTATCTTTTTTGTTATTTTCCCTTATTCCAAAATAAAAAAATATTTTAAAGTTAATATATTATGTTGATTTCTGCATACAGATAAACACAATCAAGTTCTGTCCAGTGAGGAGATCCTAGCTGCAGGTATAGTTCTAAGCATGCATTCAAATCACTTCCCTATAAAACATTCATGTCTTCTAAGCCCACGGTTTCCATGAAGGGCCTCTGAAGACAACACCCAGTTTTGTTTCCTCACCCACAGGAATCCTTCACCATTGCTTAAAGCACTAGATCCTTCCCCTACGCTGAGCCAGTGGGATGGAGGAAAACACTGTTAACAGAAAGCCACTGCAGCACAGATCCCTGGATCACAGCCGTCAATCTAGCATTTCCTTCATCCAAAGACTGAAGAGTTCTCAAGATGGAAAGTCAAGAAAACAATGTTAACAAAGGTACAGGTTTTCCTGTGGTTGCCTCCTTTCCCTCTGCCCTCCCCCCTCACTTTTGCCCCTTGTTCACTACTCTCATGGTTTCTCCACATCCTTTGAGAGGCTATAATTGGAAGATTTATTCCCTGCCATGGCTGCTCTGACAGACTTTCCTGAAAACCCTTTAAGCAATTTGAGCACTTTAGAAAACCTGCATTATAAATGTAACAAGAAATACATGAATTTTGTATCAGGTATCAGTGTGGTACCTATTATTCTAATACTAACCAGGGCATCTGAAGCCTTCTTCTTTCTATATTCTCTGTAGGAGGTGGTGGGCAGGGAAGAGAAGAGATGATGGGTACAGTTTGGGAACTCTACCCCTTCAGGGTTTTATTTGTCTTGCATCTTCCAGTTCTGGCATCTGTATCACCTAGTAATATGCCTTACTTTGCCTGTAGCAGACAGGGAGCATAAGGATCCATATCCCTTTAAAATGCCCCTCATTAGAAGAGACAGCGTGCCCTCATTTCAAACCCAAATTTAGCTCCCTCCTACATGGACCTCAGTGTCATCTTGTCGCTTATTATGGTAAATTATTTACATGGGAATTGCCAAGTCACCAAGTAAAGGGAAAGGAAATTGTTATTTATGTCAAAGGAACAAAGCTGCCTTGGTATTTTTTTAAGCTTTTTCTGGTATGAGTCAGATAACATAAGGTGGGAGGATGAGACTTCAACAGTCTGCAGCGCAGCAGGTGTGGTCTGGAAGGACAGACCTGGCATATTCAGCATGTGTGTTGTACTTGGATGAATCTGGTACAATCAGCACTACTAAAGGTGTGTACTTGGAAGGAGAGTCTTGCAGCTCAGTCACATTCCTAGGGAATAGGCTGTTAGGGTGTTGTTTCTGCTTCTGGGGCTTGACTTGCTGGATCAACTCTGTTTCAGTTTCATCATCTATAAGACAGGGACATAAATATGGATTTATCCCACAGGCTGGTTGTGAGGCCCCATTCATGAAACATTTGGAAGGTACTGACAGATCCTATTCAGATGGAATACAGAGGGTGCAGGAACATGACATTTTCACTCCAGAGTTTACTCCACCGTACAATTACTCTGCAGTAAGAAACATACACAGGATCAGCTCATTGAAACAGTCAGCCTTGAAGCAGGCACTCGTAAAGCAACTAGCCACTAAGCAGCAGGGGAGACAATTGGCACAGAGCCAATGGCTACCCCAAAGTGAAATTAGCAATGGGAACGTGGCATATACAGAGAAAAGCTTTCTTCCAAATAAGTTTACTTCCAGCTTCTTCAAAGGTACCTTTAAAGTGGAGAACTCCTCTGGAGTAAATAGATGTTGTGCGTCTACTCCAGCTTCCCTCTGGAGTAAAGTGAGAATACTCCAGAGTGTGCATGCCATGTGTCCACATCCAAAGACGTGCAAAATACTTCTATTATTATCACTACAAGGACTTACAATATGGAGTGCATTTAGCAGCACAACATGTATGTTCTTGCAGAGGGGCTTGGCACATACAAGCAGCCATCAGTGTGCTTCCCTAAATAATAATACAAACAATGACACTAACAACAAAAACAATATTAATAGACACATCTGCTATGTATTTAAACTACATATAGTGCTACCAAGGCAGAGAGGTATTGAGCATACTAGCCTGGCAACGCTCTTTCAAATGATCTAAAGGAATATTAATTTAAGAAAATAGATTCCATACAAGTTGATGGCTCCTGTGGAAATTGGTTTCTAATGGCAAATTGTCTTCATTACCTAACATGTTGGAATAATTCCTGTGTGCTGATGCATTTGTCCTGCTTACTCCCAGTCCAATAACATACCATTGCCCTCTGCACTTACAGTCAAATCTGTCAGCTGTACTTACTGCATTTACCTCCCAATTCTGATGGTTAATGACACATGATTATGGAGGCAATTATTCACTCCTGGCCTCAGCTAAGAGCTTCTCCCTGTGTCCATAAAATATACTTCCTCTGCTTCCTGGCCTCTGTGCGCCATGACCCCAAGCTAACATACAAACCCTAAGGCTAGATACAGACATTCAAGAAGCCTGAGGCAGAAACAATCTAAATTACACAGTTTTCTGTAAGCACTGTAGTTTAGATCAGTAGCAAAATGGCACACACATTCACCCTTTGGTGTGGGCAGCAAATCTTAGACTGTGTTCCACCATTTTTAAACTAGTGTGTGTGTGCGCCAAATTTCTGTTCCAGTACAGATATAGAGTGATTGTGTGCCGGACTTTCATTCTGTTAAGGGTGTATACCGGTTTCTGATCACTTATACTGACAAAAGTGTAATGTCTGTACCCAATCTAATTGGGTATCCTAAAAGCATTCATCCAAACAAATACCAGAAGGAGAAACCATCTGTAGTGGGAGGACTAGATTACAACTAGTCCAAACATCTTTGGCTCTGAACTCTGCAGTAGTTCTAGTCTTTACATTTTAGTAGTTAGATTTATTGAGAGATGGAAGGAAGCCTTATTTATCTTTGTCTCTTTCCTACTGGCTCCATTCTGGCTCTTCTACTTTATCTCAGATTACAACCACTTCCTGTGACTGCATCGGCCAAGAAATAAACTTGAGGGCTTTACTGGGGTTTAAAGAGCCTAGATTTGATCATCTAACACATTCTGCTTCCTGGGTTATGGGTTTTCTGGGCCATTTATCCTCTCAGATTGGAATGAAGCAGCAAAAACTCCACTGAATTCAGTGACGTTAGCTGCATGTAGAAGAGAAAATAAGACTCAGCATGAGGACACCAGACCTCATAGTAATGTGGCCTCATCAATGGCTCAGTGAATATTGAAAAAATGCACAGAAGAACAAATAAACATATGAATAATGAGAATGGTGGGTTTACTGCTATTTGGAGCATTATTCATGGAACCAAACAATAGTTCTAGATCTTCTCAAATAAACCCAGCATGCTCCCCAAAGTTACAGCTTTGAGCTAGCTGGCTGCTTGGGTACAGTGGCTCTACTGCAGCTTCTGATTGAGGAATCCAAAATATCTGGTAACAGGCTTGTGCTTATATCACAAAGTCTCTTGGTATCCACAGCATGAGGTGCATTTACTAACACTGGCTCAGGATGCTAGACATTTCACAGCATGTTTCATGCCTCATTTGAAATCTTCTTTTAGTTGAAATGGGGAGATTTGTCCTCCCACTTTGTATAGCAAGCAGTCTGAGTTTGGCCTGGGACGAAATGGTAGCACTACAGTTGAAGAGTATTCTTAAGGGGAAGAGTGGTGATGCAAGCAACACAATCTCTAATAACCTCCTATGGACCAGAGCTGATAATGAGGGAAAAAACAAGCCCTTTAGTGAGGACAAGAATGGCACAAAACTGATACAAGCAGAGAGAAAGTTTGGTGCCTGTGAGTCGTGCTCCATCCTGGGTTCTAGCCACATGCTGTGAAGGTGAGGACCTTGCTGGGTGTAATGAATAGAGCCTAATGATTTTTCCTCCTGCTTCAGTCTCCCAAGCCAATATTATTTTACAAAGAGAAACCACAAAAGACAAAAGTGATGCAGAAGGATTGTGGGAAGGATGGAACAAGGCTTCCAACAGCCACTCCATCTGTACTTTTCTCTGCAACAGTGTGAGATTCAGATTTGGATGGGTCTGTCAGCCTCTTTAACCTTAAAATCAGTCATTAAATCTCACAAGAAGGGATTTTCAATAAACTCTGAACATTGTTAAGTTTTTGACATAATATCAATACACATAGTGCCTTCTAGCTAAGGAAACACTTTCCAGACATTAACCAGTTCAACTATATGGCACCCCAAAGAACAGGCTGCCCTCCCTATCACAGATGAGCAAATGAGACATACAGAAATTAAGTGACTTAGCCAATATCACACGGAGGCTGAGTAATAAAGCAGAAATTAGGGATCCAGACTCTCATTACATGAACCCTTAGATGATGTTTCCTCTCCACAGGATCATAGCAAAGGAGGGCTTGAACGGACCTCATGAGGTCATCTAGTCCAAGTCAAGTGTCTATTTATCCTGTTCTTGAATATTTCCAAGAATAGCGATTCCACAACTTCTCTAGGAAGTCTTCTCAAACGCTTAACCACCTTTATAGTAAGAAAGCTTTTCCTAATCTCCAATCCAGATTTCCCCTGCAGTAATTTGAGGCCATTGCTTCTAATCCTCTCTCCTATGGCTACAGAAAATAGTTTATCTCTACTCTCCTTAGAATTGTCCTTCCAGTATTCTGTAAGGACAACTTCCCTCTCGACCTACCATCTAGCTGCTAGTGCAGGATTGTTCTCTACTGGTCATCTAGTAGCATTTTGCCAAGGCGCATTTACAAATTGCCAAGCAATGGAGTCTCAATCTCTTCCCTTACGAAAATGACTCCACATTTGTCTGTGAAGATGTTTTTTATAACATATCTTAAATTATTCATATCTTTCTCTCTACCCTTTTGCCTCTTTCCTTGGTATTTATAATCCTGAAATTACCTGAATATTTATATACTTCCTCCTCCTCCCTCCCAGTTGCAGTTTAAACAAGCAACAGAAAACTCTCCCTTCCAATCCTCCTTTCAAAAAAAACAAAAAAACAAAAAAACACCCCCTCCAGCCCCATATCAACTGGGTGGTAGTTTTTTGCCACCTAAACTTTGCAAATGCTAGATTTGACAAACTTATTTTAATTCTTTCCACAGTCCTTTCCTCAGTGCTGTGCCAGGGATTTCCCTCTTCCTTCTGACTGCTGATGACAACCAATTTCCCTTCTAGGATGCTGCTGCAAGCATCGTGCAGACTGACTGCAGGGAACAAGTAAAAACATCAAGAGTCATAGGGATGTTGAAATACAGACAAGTACCTGGAAAATTTTATCCACCAATTTGAATTAGTAGATGCTAGACCGTCCCTGTAAACATTAAAATCACTTACTCAGAGATGAAGGCCACTTCCCTCTTAAGCCATCTTCCCATTTTAGCTTGCGGAACTAGAAATAACTAGATGATAGATCCCGATACTAAATAAACAAACCATGGTTTATGATTGTTCATTGCCTGGCTAACTCAGCAGGAGGCAATTGCCAATACCAGGGGCCCTCACTGTTTCCACTGTGGTCAGAATTAAGCCTCACAAAAATGGCCTTCTCTGCAAAAATATACAACCACAGGCTGCCACATTAACATAAAGCATGGCTGCCAGAAATTATTGCCATCTCTAATCTCCAAACACTTGGGAACTGAGCTGCATTCAGTAGAATGACCTGCCCACCATGATTCATTAATGTTTGCTCTCTCAACACACAACCAAATACATATCCCGTCCCTTTCAAAGGACAAAGATTTATGCATCCTAAAAGAGAAAGAAACAATATTTTAACTGCCCCCTGATAGCTTCTCTTCCTCCTTTCTAAGAGACATACACACACCAACTCAACTTGAGGACACTGAGAATCAGTCCCGTGTTTGGCCTCAGGTCAAGGAAACAAAACATTGCAAAGCCTCGTTCACAGTTCACCATTGCAGGAACTGGCAAAGCCTTTGAGAGTCCCAACTGCTGCACCTTCTCCTATAAAGGCACTTCATTATCACCAAGAGAGGTTTGCTTTCAGAAGCTGAACTCCGGAAAGTGTTTTGTCAAACAAGGCAAAGTAAAAAAGAGATTTGTCACCACACAGGAAGCACAACTGCTGTTCTCTAAAAGGGGTGTGAAATATTTAACAGCTTTAACAACAAGCTCCAAAAGAACCTATTTGTAAATGCACTTAGTCCACTAAAGGTCATATGAAAACAACCTCTCAAGTAGTCTGTGTGGTTTGTTTTTCCCCTTGTTTGCACCATCCTTCTCTCTGCCTCTTCCCCTCAGCCCTCTCTGACGATCCATCACACTCTCACTGCCTCTTCACAACATGCAGACCATGTCTATATACAAACTTGTCAACATTTAAACCTGTGGAAATCAATATATGGAAAACTTCACTTCTCTTTAAGAGTGACTTCATTAGGTTTAGTTTAAACTTCCTCTTAATTGGTTTCAGCTAAAAGAAACATACTTAGTGTAAACCAAAATGAGTGCTTTAGTTTAATTAACTAATTTAATATCACAGCTCAAATTAAACTGGTGCAATTTTCCAAGTAGAAAAGACCTAAAATAGGATGCGGAAACTTCACAGCACACCTTTGTGTTAGCACAAAGCCCTGCTTAAAATAACATCGACAATAATAAAAGTGTTGTTACATGTTGGGAAAACCATCATAGAAACCGATAAGTTTACCTACCACTTTTCATTCACAATACCTGTAAGAGACATCTTTACTCAAAACAAAGCAAACATAAGGCTGCTAAGGAGTTTGAGTGATCTGAGGAAAGAGCTAAGTGGCAGGGGTGTGCAAAACGGGCCCTATTCAATTCGGATTCAGATTCAGCCTGAATCGGGGACAGTGATTTAATTTGTTGATTCAGATCACTGTCCCTGATTTGATTAGGCTGAATCCAAATCTGAAGATTCGATGCTGATTTGGAGAAACAGTGATTCGGACATAGACACAGCTGTAAACGTTTTTTTCTACATACCTTCAAGTACCAGGCACGGCTCATGAATGCTGCAATGCTGGGGTGGATGGAGCATCCCACAAAACCTCGGGGGGGAGGGCCCACATGCTCAGTGATGAACCCAAAAGTGAACTGGAAGCACTTCTGGTCCACTTTCAGATCTGCTGGGGAGCATGCCAGGGGACCCCCTGCATCTCCCCCAGCTTGGCAATCAGCCATGGGGGGGACCAGTTAGACCCAGGAGACACCAGTCACCTAGCTGGGGGGTAGGTCCCTGGCCGACCTAGAAATGGAGCAAAAGTGCTTCTGGTCCACTTCTGGGTCTGCAGCCAAGCACGCTGGGCCTCCCCACCCTATGCTCCTGTGGGATGCTCCATCTGCCCCAGCACCACAGCACTCATGAGCTGCCTGCTACATTGACATATGTAGAAAAAAAAAAATAAAGCTGTGTCTACATCCAAATCACTGAATTTTTCCAAATCAATTCAGAGGGATCTGATTTGATTTGGAGAAATTAAAGGGTCTCCCAATTTGATTCAGATTTGGAGATTCAGCCACTGAATTGGGCCAAATCTCCACCAAATCAAACCAGCAACTGAAGCTTTTCACAGCCCTACTAAGTGATATTGTTTAGGGAAGGGAGAGGGAGTGAAAAACAGATAATTCAGGCAAAGCAGGAGACTGAAAAGAAAGTTTCAGCACAATTTGAACCAGCATTGACGTGTGGTTCTTAAAGAAGCCTAGAGAGGGTATGAAGAGCTGGGGTCCTGGCTGAAAGAGCCTTAGTGAGTTGAAGCTGGAAAAAATGATTAGCATAGTTTGAGTTTTGCTTTGCTTAAGAAAAGGACTCTACACATTCTTGTAAATTAACAGAATCATGTAAAAATGCCTAAACACCATCATCAGTTCACCCTATTTGGAGTAATTTATGCAACCACTGTTTTTGGCTAGCTGCTTGCATCAAAATGTGTTATGCCAACAAATAAAAAGGGAAGAAAGAAACAGCAATACATGATATAGCATCTAATGGCAAGTCTTGCATTTATAGTCAGAGCAGGGTCATGTTCTGGTAGTAGAGAAGTGATGTTGTAGTCCTGATGGTCCAGGAAATATGACCTGTCAACTCATCTCTACTGTCACAACAATCAACACTCCCAATTCAATGATCAGAATCCATGGATCATATCTGTCTATCCCAGAACGTGGCATACCTCATTAATACACCAAATGCCCTCCTGGTAACAAAGTGGGTGAAACCAGACAAAAACTGCACAATAATAAATGATCACTGAAAAATGATAAAGGACAGAGACACTAGAATACATGCAGGAGAACATTTTTAACAGAATTATTACTCCCTGTCTCACCTCACAATTCTCCTAGTCAAGAGAAATTTACAAAACACATTCAAATAAGAGCCTGGGAGCAAAAATTCATTAGCCTATTGGACACTGAGAACCAAGGACTTAACACCAACAAAGTGTTAATATAATGAGCCATAAGCATGGCTCATTATAATCTACCTGATATGCTTGAATCTCTGCACTTCACAAGTGATACCAACTCTCCTGAATGATCTTGTTCTCCACCCATCCAGTTTTTACTACATCTCTCTTGACCATTGGCTACCCGATAATTTCCTTAATATCCTCTCTTTTATTTACAGATGGGTTTTACACAAGTCTTTGTTCCATCTACTATTTTTTCTTCTCTCCCAGAAACCTGAGGCAGGATACTGTGATACCTAGAAAACTGTCTCAACTATCCCAACAATGCAGTTTGTCCAATAAAAGGTATTACCAACAAAAACTCTTTCCTATTGCCAACTATGCCAGCAAAGGCCGACTGGAAGGCCTAACAGCCTGAAGACATAGCAGCTTGTGAAGGCCCCTGCATTAAAACAGGTAAGAGAGCTCTCCTTGCCTTTTATACATCTAAAGGCCTTGTTGTATGGGGCACTTAGCATTACTGGACTGTACAAAAAGTTAGAACACATTCTGAGCAGCTGTGTGGTAATGCTTACTTCAATCTCAGGCTGTCCCAGTCATAGCAAGTTGGAGCTATACTTCTCCCAACACTGACCCCAGCATTGTGAGGATTTGCAGTTCCTATGCTTTCCCCACTGAGTGCCCAACACTGCCCAGCCCAAGAACACCTACCTCTCGCCTGCCATGGAGTGATAGGTCTCTGCTGCTGGCAGCAGGAGAAGTGAGGCACAGCAGCTGGGCTCAAAAGAAGGTACTGCTTATGCTGCTGGATTGTCATTCCCAGCTCCTGCACTGGACCAGCATCTTGACCTTGTATTATCTCCAGGGAGCAGTCCAACAATAGTTGAACACATGTTATGTAAGATGCCCTGGAGATACCCCTCCTGAGAAAAAATACTAGCTTTGCTATGATACAATAGCACTTAGCATGTGTTTTCCTGTTTGAAGGAGCACACAGTCATATTTTAGCTGTGGTAAATATGTCTTAAATGAAATGTGCAATATGGCCCTAAGCCATTAACAGCAACATCATCTGGAGGGGAAAACTATCCAGAAGAGCTGTATATTTCCTATCAATTCCCAGTAAACAGCTCTACATTCACCTTGCTCTAGGTAGCATTTTCATTTTGGGTTGGTCAGCCCTGCACTTCACTCCTGCAGAGTAGAGAGTATCTTCCTCCAACTTAGCCTAATGCAACTTTTAAGCAGTATTAGGTAAACTGAAAGACACTCTTATTCCAAAATGGATGTCTACATGAGGCAAGACATTGGCACAACTAGAGGTAATTGTGCTAGTAAGCTTCCCTATGGCAACAAACCCTGGCTCACCATTGTTCCTAACTGCTGCCTTATCCTTTAAACAAATATAGTACTGGTGAACAGGTAATCACTCAATATAGAAAAGGCTATTTGAGCAGAGCAAATTACTCCTGAAATGTCTTGCCTTAGCTTTGGCTCAGAGAGCCCTCTTATTTTCCGACAACACTGGCCAGTGCCCTTTGAACTAGAATCTTTAAACTGAGAGGCTCTGTAGTTTATTGTAGACATGTAGAAATCCTGGATCAACCAGGTTTCATTCTATTTAAGCTTCTGATTTCTCCTTCGTTTTCCTATTTTCCCCACATTAAAAAAATGAAACTAATTGACACCAGACAAACTCATAACAACATGAACTAGTTCTGCTCTCTCAAAAGAAGCTCAGAATGGGAGCAACCCTGATGCACCAAATGGGGGCAGCCTGTGCTGCCCCTGGGATCCCTCTTCCTGGTAATTATGTATTTGTGTTGCATTGCCATAACACTGGCTTATGGCAATCTCTTTTCTTAAAAAAGAAAAGAAAAATCAATCAGAATGAGCTATGGCTCGACAGGTCTGTAGTAAAGCCCAGCCATGTAGAAAATAGAGCAGCAGCCGCACTATGGGATTGAAAAGACAGGGTGACCAAACTCCATCATCAGGAACAATTATCTCTCTAAACACACACACACACACACACAGAGCACTATGTAACAACAACATCAAATGGAAGATACAGCCCTGAGATGCAGAGTCACTCTATAGCTCATGAGGTGTTTCTGGGGCATCTGTTGCTCGCCAACAGGCTTGTTAACCTCTCTCTTGAGGTACCCTAGAGGTATCCTTCTGCCTCAGATGTGCAGGATGAGGGAAGAGAAAGCAAACACAATGAGGAAAAAAGCTTGGGAAGATCCACTTCATTATCATCTTCCACCCATTAAAGCCCCTTTGGGAGCAGTCACATGGACAACATGGGATAGGATCTCTGCTTTTCTCTGGTTATTCCAGGGAGTCATAAGAGCTCCATCACCTCTCCAGGTGAGGCAGATATCACAGCATCGGCATGAAGCATTGTGATTGTCGGAATTATCAAGATTGCCAGAAGACACCCTACATTTTGGGAAATGGAAAACTGAAATACACTTTGGGTCTGAATTTAGCTGCCCCCCCCTCCTTACAATGGCTGGAACATACTACACCCAGAACCAAATATGCATTCAAAGCCAAGATCCAGATCAGAGTTCTCATCTTGGGCACATTTCTAACCCCAGCACAAAGCCCTACCCTATTATCAAAGGGAGTGGATTTGCACCCATCCTACATCCCATCTGACATTTCACAAAGCCGTTCTTGCTGAATAGAGGGGAAAACCCGGCCATTGAATTTTAAGAAACTCTCTGTATCTGGACTTTGGAGACAAAAGTATATTCTCATATACTCAAAACTGAATTGCCAGTCTGCAGTCAGGTGTCCACCACTCCTCAGTAACAACTAGTTATTTTGCCCTTGAAGCTAGTGAAGCAGCCTTTGGACAATGCCTGTAAGTTCTTCCCAGGAGCCATACACATCTTTTAGTCACTAAGGTGCCTCCCCAGCTGCAGCCGTTTCTTGTTTTCCACTATCTTCTTTCCAGTTATTAACTGTTCAGTATTGCCAGTTCCTTCTCTTGAAAGCTTACTGTTATCTTTTCTATCCACGTTACCACCAAAATACTTGGCTGCATAATCAAAGAGAGGGAGTGAGAGACGGCTCCCAGTGCTGTCAAACCTGATGTTTATGGGACACAGGCCTCACCGTGCCTATGAACTTTACAGCTGTGACGAATGCTGGGCGGAAGTCAAGTATCTGCGTTTATTTGTTTTCATATTTATGGCTTTGAAGGGCTTCCTCAGTGCTGTAGGGAACAGTTTATAAGACTGAAGTTACAGGAAACTCTGTGCTCAAATGGTATTTCAGGCCCTGAATGGTGGAAATATACTTCCCACAAGTGGCTGCAAGTAAGAAAGGCCATAAACCAAACACAAACATAGGCATCCAGATTTCATTGGCTCCATCATAGATCTGCTGCTCATTTCTGCCTGTGCCTTCTTTCCCAATACTCTCTAGCAAGTGCTGCAGGAGTACCTCTTTCTGAGTTCTGCACAGCTCTTTATTTGTCTTCCATCACCATCCACACTTTTAGCGTCATGGACTTGTCAGACCCTATGTGTGCAAAGAGGGAGAAAGGAAGACAGGGACTGCAGTAAAGACCAAGGAACAATGATAATCCTCAGGGATCAGGAGATTGTCTGGCACACAGAGAAATTATCTGGACAATTTCCGTGACCCTGCATTGCAGAGCAATAGAGCTAACTAATTTCAGCAACAGAGAGAGTGTGAGGGCAGAGCCACATCAGATCAGCTTTGCAACTGCTAACAGAACAGGAACAGAGGGTTCCATCCTGACTGCTAACTATATGGAAGAAATGAAGAGAAGCATCTCCTTTCCCTAAGCACACTTGCCAGACTTACAGGACTATTCTTCATGGGGTCTCCCAACTAAGAATGGACGCAGCCTGACCTTGCTTAACTTAGGAGAACATCAAAGTATAAAAAAGTACAAGTACATACCCTCCTGCAAAACAAAAATGAATGCTAGTTTCAATTCAGCTGCAGAAGGAATTTTGGGCACTGACATGAGTGATATTTTGTCCTGCAATCAGCCATTGAAAGCACTCTACAGCTGTGCCCTTATAAAAGTGCATGACTGCAGAGCACTTTAGATTGTTGCAGAATTGGGTCCTTTTAAGCCAGGGATGGACAAAATGTGGCCCATGGGCTGGATACGGTCCACCAAGAACTTTCATCCAGCCTGTGGGGCCCCCCAACAAATTGTGCCCTGCCCAACCCTTCCACCCATGAGGGTGGGAGCAAGGTGACCACATGTATATGCAACCCCAAAAATGTATTCTACTACCTGGCTCCCATCCTCATGGATGGAAGGGTCTGGCTAGCCAGTGTGCAGGTTCTGTACAGGGCTGCTGCTCCTGCACCCCGCAGGACATGCTTGCTTCCCTAGTCTCTTGCTGGCTCTAGGCATCAGGTAGTACAGCAGCAGGGGTAAGGCTGGTGGCAGTGTGGACCCTGTGCCCAGAGGGACAGGGGGCAGTGGCAGTGCGGAGCTGGAGTGGGCCATGTGCAGGTGTGAGGGAGAGAGAAGGGTGTGGGTACCCCCCATGGCATGAAACCCCAGCAGGTGGTGGCAGCAGCAGCAGATGGGATGCTTAGGGCACAGGTGCCCAGTGGGGCACGCCTCCAGCCAGTGCTGCATACTGCAGCAAGGGGCACAGCCTCAGCACAGCTGCCTGTATTGCTGGTGCTCCCTACCATTCACACAGCAGGGAGAGAAGCCCCATGTGCTGGAGCAAGGTGTCTTCCCTGCTAGGTCATTGCAGCACCAGAGAAATTTCAGGCTTCAGAGCTACCTGCCTTCCTTGCCCTGGGGCTTTCCTCTCCTGAAGCATAGCCCCATGTGGGGAAGGCACCTAGCTCCAGCACTGAGGCTTATCTCTGGTGCTATGCAGCCCTGGCAAGAAAGGCACCTGGCTCCAGCCTGTGGGGCTTCCCTCTTCGCTATGCTAGTGCAGGGGCTGTGCGCGAGTGGCAGGGAATTGCGGTGATACAGGCAGCCACACACTAGTGTCCCTCCTACTGCTGTGTCATGGCAGGGGAGTGTAGGGGGGTCCCCACACCTCCCCAACCTCCCTCACACCCACACCCTGCCCTTACAACCCCTACATATACACAACCCCCAACATACCCTATGCCCCCTACACACCCTACCACACACCCCCACATGCCACCACACACACACACACCACACTCATCACATATAACACACACACATAACCCGCCACACCCTCATCACATACCCCCATAAACCCCTCACACTACACCCCCCCACATACCATACACACACCACATACCCCCAACACCATGCATATACCACATGCACACACCTTCCCCCCACAATATACAAAACCAAGAATTTACTTTCGAGTTATTGCAATCACCTCTATATACACTATGCAAACACAAATCAGGTGGAGTATATGGATTGGAGCCCCCAAACTCAAGGGCTGGCTGAAAGAGACTCAGTGCATTACTAACCCAGGGACTCTGTAGGTCAGGGGCTCCAGTCTATCCCCTTTACCCTACAGTGTTGCTGGGCAACCCTTGATTGAGCTCCCTGCACTCCCTTTTCCCCCTCCAGTTCTGAAGACAGTGCTGGGTCTGGGAGTGGGGAGGGGCAGGGCGGCTGCAGACTTGCTGCCACTCTAAATTGCCACTTAATCCTCCAACCCCCAGAAGCCAAAAATGTACATCTGTTGGGTGAGGGGGATTGCTGTAACTCATGGCACTTTCTGTAAAGTGCCATGAGCTGCAGCGGGCAGCTGTACTTCTGTTGTGCAATTTAATAACTTTTATTTCACTATCTCTTCCAGGGTTTAAATCTGTCCTGCCCTACAGGGCAGTCAGAAGACTTGCTACTTTTACCCTCACCTGAAGCAATAGTATCATTATGATGATGATGATGATGATCCATTGAGCTTGCAACCTGATTATGCACTGGATGACATTCCACAAAGATGTGATTGCACTGTCTCATAGCATGATTATTTCACCAGACCCAAAAGATAACTTTGACTGTATGAGTGCCTTGTGAGCAATAGAATCACCTGGACAAAGTCAGGATAGGATATTCTCAGGTATCCAAAGAGGTCAAACTGGCCTGGTGCAATGCGATCTAGAAAACTGAAGTGAATAAAGATCCTTTCTATGCTGAATAACTTCCCACTTCAGGATTCTGCTAATGAAACTAGGAAGAAGCTACATCTAAATGCATACACTGAGTTCTCTGGAAGTGCTGACAGTCAGTCTGTGTGGCCTACAGGATGCCAGAATTACCCTCCTGCAGCCTTTCCTTTCACACTCCAGTGCACTTCAACTGAAGCAAAAGCCCCTGTTAGCAGCCAATCAGCAGGCTGAATACTCACCAGCGCAACAGGTATAGGGATAAATAATGAAAGGCAACACATGTCTTAGGGTAACTGGAGAGAGAAAACGGCTTCACACAAGGCAAAAGAAAAAGGCAGTGTCACCAGTCTGCACCTAACCACAACACACAAATCACTGACAGTTGTGTGCGCTTGGGAGGATTAGCCTCTCCTCTGGGGACACAGTGACATGACAACTTATGATATCCTCCCAGGCACGTACTTTTTATAATCCATGTTGAATACCATGCAGTAGAAGTGGGGAAAAAGCTCAGGGGAGTTTTTATGGCTGTTTTGCTGTGACTATCCCTGACTAATAGCTAGACCTCTTTGAATTTAGATTGACAACTGCAGGAGGCAGTTGAGGGTGTCCACTGCTGCATCATCAATATATGTTACCATTCATTCCATTCAGATTTCTTTGCAAGACTCTGAAAAATCATGCAAAAGAGAATTGCAAACAGCAACTCCTAAATGAGATGAGCTCAGCACCACTCCTACTGGCTCGGCTGCCTGTTCAATGGTGCTAGGCCAGCTCAGGAGGCTGGTACTAATGGTCTGTGCCTAAGGTTATGTCTACAGAAAAGCAGCAGTGGGCTTCAGCTGGGATGTTCCTGAGTACCTCTTGTTCTTCCACTTCTATTGAGTCACCCTAAACCTGGAGTTATGCCAATGAAGCTTCTCTGAAACATCCCCCTAGAGCCAAATCTTAAGACTTCAAATCTCCAATATGCTTGAGAGGAGCCATTTGAGATAACCCTAGAGCAGCCTTTCTGGATTGTCCACATGGGATCAGATGAATGGAACCTGCTCAGAGTCATCCCAGCCAGGGCAGGCATCTGCAGCTGTATAAACATGTTCCAAGACCCCAGCCCTTGCAGTTACTTGATAAAATCAGAATCCCACTTTTCATCTAAAGGTTATGTATATAGTGGATGTAAATAAAAGCTTGAAGAGGGTCTGCTATATTCAGTTCAACTTATCTAAGCTGGCAGATAGCACAAAACAATAGTCCCAAGCAATGCTAAGAGCTCCATTTATCTTTCCTCTGAAACTTGCTGCCAATCTAGGTAAATATGGGGTGGAGGTCTGGGGGTGGGATGAAAACAGGACAGGGCCCCATCTGAGTTAGATTTTGGCTGTGGAAGAAAGGCTGCATTGCTACTGATGGGGAAAGCTGACTTCCAGGGCAGAAGAGTCCTTGAATGAGTGTTGAATCGTTCACAGTCTACAAGAGACATTGAAAGAACTTGCTCAGAAACATGAACAAATACCCAGTGAAAAAGTTTCAGACCTTGCTCACTCATTACTCTCTCCCCCGAGCCTGGGCAGAGACCCCTATTACTACTTACTGAAGCAAGAAGCTAATGCCAGGAAGAAAAGGTCTGCTCCTTTAAATGTAAATTTTGAAATTCTTTAAACCAAGGAACTATACTGTAACCAGATTACCCAACCTGACTGGTAGACAGAGTAGAAAGAGCCACAAGCCTCATCCAATTTAGAGCACAAACTGAATTAAGGAACCAGGTTTAAATTCATTTCTACCTGAACTGTTTTCTAACTGGCTTTGCTCAGCTCAGGAACTGGCAAGAGCCTTGCACATTTCTGCATTAGACTTGATTTGGAAATCTTCCACTAATGTGGTATTGTGTACTGTAAGTGCAGCTCTACTGGACAGGAGAAGTAAGGGACATCATCTTGTATCAGTATTTCTTATCAGCAAGCAATCTGGACTGGCTCTAAAGGAGTGAAATGGTCCATGTAAATCCACACACTTACTGTGGGAAAGAGGCAGGGAACTATACTAGTGTTAACATAAGTGGAAGAGGAATCCCAGAAAAACCTAACACATACACAGCCAAAGAATGACTAAATCTTCATAAAATACAGCATTTCAAGTAGAGATTTTAAACATGATTCTAACATGATTTGGGCCGACCCAGAGCAAGTTACTTAACAGAGTTTATCTAAACAGATATATTTCCAGGTCCTATTGAACCCCTTTTCCCATTCCCAGTGCATCTGCACAGACAGCAGTCATTGTGGAAACTGTATTTTTACTACCATGGCACCTCATCTTGTAGGCTGTCTTGGCATCCCTGAATTAAATTGTACTTGTAGCCTTTTCATATTCATTTTCTGCAAATGTTCTAGTGAACAAGGATGACTAGCGTAATGCTCGAATATTCATCAAACACACATTTCAACTAAACATATTTACCAACATAATGTGGATCTAGATATTCACAGTGAACCAGGGAGAAATAATGTACAAAAGACCTATTTACTAAAAAAATTTCTGAAGAACATGGAATAACTCATACCTTTCAAGAATCTCATAATTTGTACATAGACAGAAAAAAGTGATTTTAGGCAAATACACTCTTCATTATGAATTAGCTTTGCAACTCTAAGTAAACATTAAGTCCCTGCTGTCCATTTTTACTATTACTATATAAAGACTCTTTGGGTCTGTTTATTCTTAAGGTACAGTCATTTCCATTAATCTGGTTAGAAATTGGTTTGCTGCTAATGTTTACAGTTTGGTGCCAATTTCTCATCTAGACTGGGTCTCAGCCGTAACTCATAAAAAAGCCAGCATCTCTGACCAAGATTTCTAAAAGGAATGCCTATAGATCTTCTTAGGGAAAAAGGAGACCTGAATGACCCAATGAACAATTGTTACAACTGGAGGAGAAAAGGATTTTTTTTGTCTCATCCAAAATAGCTGGCACCCCACCATTAAGCATGTCTTAATACAATAATGGAGCTGTGGTGAGAATGAAGTGGGAAGAACAATGCCTCCTGAGATGCATGCTCTACTTCTGAGTTCCCAGACATATACTAAATAGTTCCAATGCCAAATCTGAGCATGAGCTGGGGGATCCTCAAACTGGCAAACTAGAGGAACCCACCAGAGCTCAGCCTTAGAAAGAAGGATCCCTTTTTTTCTGTAAACTAATCAACAGTCAAGCATATGGAAGGGGAGTATAAAAGGATCATCCATGCACAAGAAAGAGAATATTCAAAAAGCCATAACCTGCCTGTCTTCTACAAAAGGACTGGAACTAGGCTGCTAATGTAATGTAAAGCCTCTCTTTCTAAACATGTAATCTAAACACAGCAAAGCTGTGTCACCAATACTCTTCCCAACATTCCTTGCTATGTCGCTACATCTGACCACTAACAAGCTTCCAGCTAGAGCGGAGCTAAACTACTGAATGAATGGTAAATGGTTTAATCTCAGCCAACTCTGAGCCAAAACCAAGACCACCCTAACCTCAATCACTGAGCTTCAATAAACTGATGATGCTGTAGTGTGTGCTCATTCAGAAGCAGACCTTCAGGAAATTGTTGACATCTTTCCTGAGGCATACAAGAAAGTGGGATTGATGCTTAACATTCAGAAGTTTACCAGCGCAACAGGTATAGGGATAAATAATGAAAGGCAACACATGTCTTAGGGTAACTGGAGAGAGAAAACGGCTTCACACAAGGCAAAAGAAAAAGGCAGAAGTTTAAGGTCCTCTACCAACAAGTGCCTAATGAACAGTCCCCAGCTCCATTAATCCAGATCCATGGTGAACAGCGGCGACATGTAGAGGGTACACGGGGGTGCACGTGCCCCTAACTAAGGTGGCAATAGTCACCCATGATGATGATGAGACTCTTGAGAACGCCGAGTGCTTCCTGTACCTTGGAAGCGATCTCTTGCAGAAGGCTTATATAGACAAAGAAATCCAACATCACCTCAAATGTGCAAATGCAGCCTTGGGATGTCTGAAGAAATGAGTGTTCAAAGATTGCAACATCAGATCTGAAACCAAATTCATGGTTTATCAAGCAGTCACAATCTCTACCTTGCTGTATGGAGCTGAGACATGGACAATGTACAGGAGACAGGGTTTGAATTACACTTTGATTCTTGCAGGGGCTGGGGTTTTGCAAAAAGATTGGGTGGGGTCAGGGATGTGCATATAGGTCCCTGCCAGTCTCATTTCTTGGGGGGTGGGGCTCAGCCCCCTGAGTTCCCCCATCATTCGAACCCTGACAGGAAACATCTAAAGTTGTTGGAGAAGTACCATCAATGCTGCCTGAGGAAGATCTTCTGAATCCAGTGGGAAGACAGATATGCCAACATTAGCATCTCCCTGCAAACAAACACCATGAGTACTGAAGTGATGATCAACTTCATTGGGTCAGCCATGTCATCCATTGACATGGCTCTAGACTCCCAAAGCAAGTGTTATTCTCCCAGCTCAGCCAAGGTGTATGCTCAAGAGAAGGGCAGAGAAACTGCTTCAGGGACATCTTCAAGGCCAGCTTAAAAAAATGCAACATCAGTGTCAACTCATGGGAGGCTACTGCCCAGGACTACCCCAAATGGAGGAAGAATCTGCTGCAGGGAGCTTAGTACTTTGAGACCCCCATGACAACAACAGGAGATGGAAAAGAGGGAGCAACAGGAACAGCATGGTCTGGACCAAATCAAGAATCCAGCGCCACCCACCCAACATGGAAACCGCATGTCTGAGCCACAGTAGTCTGCCAATTCCAGACTAGGCATCATCAGCCATCTTTGGAAACAAAGATAAGACAATCAAGGAAGACAATTATCCTCAACTGCAAGTGATTACCGAAGAAGACGCTAAAGCAGGGGTTGGCAACATTTTTGGGCAGAGTGACAAAAATACCCACCACCTTGACTTGTAAGATATTGGCATGCCAGGGCCAAACAGTGGGGGAGCAGTGAGGGGCCCAATCCTTGTTGTGGCAGTGCAGCCCGAGCCTCTTCCCTGGTGTGTGTACCAAGCAAAATGTTTCCGCATGCCACACTCCAGCACCTGTGCTGGGTGTTGCTTACCCGTCCTGGATTCCCATGGCTCTAGACACAGTGTTAGAGCAATTAAGGTATCTTGCTATGGATCCAGATACAGATGTCCAAGCCTTGCTTCACACTTGTGTTGAAGGTTACCACCAGTAAACCCAGCTCTAAAGGGTACTTGATGATGTAACCACATCACTCCCTTGGTGTGCTGTCAGCTACAGAAACTGGTCTGCATTAACCATTGTCCTGCTAGGCTCAGGTGGACTTTTGAACTTGATACTTGCATAACACCCTTCATCCAAACATCTCCAGGCATTTTAACATTAATTAAGCCTCATAACACCCCTGTGAGTCATGTATTATGGTTTTCAAGCCTTGTATTGTGAAGAATCAGGATGATTTCCCCAAAACCACACAGCAAATACAGGACTACACTCTTGGTTCCTGACTTCCTATCCTGACGATTAAATGACACTACCCCCACCCCAGAACTCAGCATAGAATCCAAAATCCCTACCTCCAAGCTCCCTCTTCCAGCTACTTGAATAAGCTATTTCTGAAAATAGCAGCACAAGGAAAGTTAATCTAGCATTCAGGGAAACATAACGAAACCATCTATGCTGGAGATAGCCATTGGCAATTTCCAATTATTCCCAGATAGCTCAGCATCTCTCTTCAAGTGTCATTTAACATTATCAGATAATAGTTAGTTATTTCTCAAACAAACAGCTGGAGTCTAATCCTGCTCTCCTAACTGAGTCTGCAAGAATTTCTCTCTCAAGAATTCTCTCTTGAGATTTACTTGCCCAGTGGAACTAGCTGAGAGATAGCAGATAAGCTGAGAGGTTGCCAAGACATTTTGACTTGACTTGACACTTCCCTTATGTAATTTTTTGTGCAAAAAAAAAAAAAAAATACCAGTATGTAAATAATTGCATGTGTTGTAAATGTCAGCCTGAATGGGACAATGCTCCTGTGTGTGGAGCATATTTCTGTCTAGAGCAATCTGGAAGTAAAAGTAAGGTTCAGCAGCTAATGGAAGCTACTCAAATTCTTCAAGAGATAATCAAGATTAATACATGTCTCAAAAAACCAGATGCAAAAGAGGATGCATGACTCAGTGGACCTGTATGTGAGCCTTTCACTGATATAATCACCAAATTCAGCTCAGCTTGGTGATGACCATTTGCCACTCAATAGCTGGTTCAGAATCCTACATGAAATAAGCACTGGTGATCTTTATTCCAGCTCCTAATGAGACAGATGACACCCTGCCTCCTCTCATGACCCCCTCCTCAACCCACCCAATGTCTCTGCTTCACATACAGCATAAATGAACACTCTCCATTAGACATCTCAACAGACAGATCATGGTCTAACAAAAGCACAAGCAATAAACTCCATTTCTATTCCAGAAGCATTTTTTTCTATCTCAGGGTTAAGGTAAGGCATTAAAAGTAGAATAGAGTAAAAGTAGAATAGAGTTTAGAGAAAGTAGAATTTCTTGCATTGCCACTGGCTCTTGCTGAAGCTGTGTATGGACAATTAAATGATACCAGTCACCAAGTCTTCCAAGCCTTCACTTTCACTAACACTAATTTCCCTAGAAAGACATGAGACCGTCAGGGAACTATTGGAGGCCATTAAAAATATTTGGTAGCTATTTCCCCTCCTCTGGAACATGGTACTTCAGATCAATCATCTTTTCTTCATCCTAGTGCAGGCTGCTTTTGCAGTTTTCCATGTACATAACACATTTACCATTACATTAAAAAAGTCACTTAATACACCTATGGGGTAAAGGATAAAATGAGGATCACTATTCTGAAGCTCACAGAAACAAAGAGGGTAGCAAATTAAGGCAGATTTCCATGAAGTTTTTCATGCAGTCATATCTTGATCTGAACTAGAGAACAGACTTTGTTTGAACTCTATATTGCTTGCATTTGCATTTTGAAGCTAAAATTTCCCCTTGTAACTCTAAACATGTTTCTGTTACCTTCAGGGAACAATAAGAAGCCCTCCTGTGGATAATGCATCACTTTTAAATTCCTGTGACGGACAAGGAGAGACTGTTTAACCTAGGGGATAAAATGGCTCCATTTTAGAGCAAAGGGAGTGAGGTTGTATCCACTTGAGGCTGTGGTTTAATTTACATGCCAATTAACTTTGTTCCATTGGGGCAGTTATAGTTTAATTCATCCTATTTTTCTGAAGCGAAAGAAATTGCATCTAATCAAACAAAGGCAACCTACAAAGAGTATCTTAACTACACAAAAGTGTGATAGCTATAAAAAAGACCATGCTGGGAAAAGAATCAATTACTTAGGCCTAAAATTTTGATACCTAAACATGTGGGTAATATCCTCATGATGTCACAGGGGTTTCTCACATGCTTATATATAAACTTAAGTATCTTACTTAATCAGGAATCTCCAATTTACCAACACCTGCGCTAATTGACATATACTGGGTACATGTACATATGCACTTTACTGCAGAGTTGACTAATTAGCTCTGCAGTAAAGCATCACCATCTACATATGTGCAGTAAATTAATTAATTCAGCCATAGGATGATACTGGTCAGGGCAAGTGCTATCCTATGTCAGAATAATTTACGTTGCTGCAATGCACGTGCAGGAGGTGACTCGGGCTGGTGCAGCACAAGGGTGCTATGGTACAGGGGCTGCCAGCCAACTAGCCCAGCACTGTAGCACCCTCATACCCTAGCCAGCTCCTCCATCACCTGATGCTGGCACCCAGGGTTCAGGGCTGCTCTACTCCAACTCAAATTGCAGCAGTCTTAAGCACATGTGTAAACATTGTACTCAGGAGCAGCTGACTCTGGTGCAAATTGTGCTGAAGTTTACTGCATTGGGGTAATTGCACATGTAGATGCACCCAGTAAGAACTACTTTAGTCTCTTCACCCTTCCCAAGACTCATTAACTCTCAAACAGGGGGATCTAATTTAGAAAGGGGCGGGGCAAGATAGTCCTAATGGTCCTTGCTTTACCTGAATTTGCTGTCCTGAACTAAAGTTTATCCTATCAGGCTTCGATGATAGCAGCATTGGGCGTTTAAGAGACCAAACGTTTTTGAGCATGTCCCGTCTATACTTGGACAAATCCTACCACTATGATTCATGCTGAGGAATCCCTTGCTCTCCAACTGTACCAATGACTTTAACAGGAATCCCTTTGGAAAAAAGATGGAATTTACCAGAAAAAAAAGAAACAAAAATCTGGTCCAGACTGGGGACCCAAAAGGGCAACAGTGGGTGTTTCACAGGACATGTGCAAATGGTCCTGGAATCCAGTCTATGATCAAGTTGTAGGATTGTCGATCAGGTCCTGCTTGTCCACTGGTGCCAGGACCCACTCTGGGAACATGATCTAAGTCAGGTGGGCAAAGGGGCAGTGGGACTGGGGGAGTTAACTGGTCTGTGGGGGAGGATTATCAGGTCTGGAGGGGGCTTAGTGGAATCAAGGTTTTGGCAGGTCTGCACGGAAGGGATTGTCCATCTGGGGGTGGATGGGTCAGGGGGCTAAAAATAGCTAGTCAGCATGGGGGCAAAATGAAAAGCACAATTCTAGGGTGAGTGGCTGGGCTTCCCAGTCCCAGGGCTGCGCTCTCGTTCAGCTAATGTATTCTCGATCTAATTTAGCCAGCCATTTTTTGTTTGATCTAACCTCCCTGAATGAATGTGCAGTTCAGCACTTAGATGGACTTAGCCCTAATTAGATCAATCTAAATGTGACATCTGTACATACCCACAGTTGCATAGGATCACATGCTTGGTTACTGCTCTTAAAGACCAGTGTACTCAACTTACAAGTTCCAAATGCCCCTGCATCAAGCCATGCTCTGTAGTGGTGTTCATGTGCAGCCGCACTGCCTTCCACAGCAATATGGGACACTGTGAACCTAGCAAGACTGAGCCTGTGGGAATTTCAGTCATCACTAGTAAATGTGTGTATATGGTGCATTGGTGCACACTTCATATCTATCTTGAGACAAATTTACCACTGCACCGAGTTATCACAACTCTACCAAGGTTACTGTATTTCCTCTACTTTATGATAACATTCATTAATGTTGCATATTAGTTACTGCGCATTAAGTTCAGAACTTGTATAATCAAGTACTAAATCAATGCGCAGTAGTAAACGGTGCTGCTGCCCAGTGGCACTGGTACATGCATTTTTACAGATGCTAACTAAGAAGTAGCCTATATTTCTGTTTAGTAGCATTTTAGCACAGATTTTGCCCAGCATGCTACCGTCCAGTGTTATTAGGTTGCTGTGCACTTAGCAACTCATGTAGATGTACTCAGTATACTTCTCTAAAGAAATGGGAAATCTTAAAGTCCAAAGACAAAATCCATTTGCCAGTCTAAGCTAAACTATTCCCTACAATGTATCCAATACTGAAAATCAGCCAGATTTTAATGACTCCTACTGTTTCCCCAATGTGGCTGTTCCTCATGGTATGATTCAAAAGTTCTTGTTAGTAGCACTTGGCTAGACAGACTTCACAAGTACTCTGGGAGACACTCAGCAAACCAACTACATGCAGAAATCTGGCTTCAGCATGGCTGCAGAGATGCATGCTGTATGGACATGCATCCTGTTGATTCCTCTCATGGCATAAAACCATTGCTTTCTGCAAGCACAAGACAGTTACAAAACTAGAGAGGTTAAAATCACTTCCAAATGTGAAGTGGATCTATCCGTTACACCAGTGCTACCCCTGTAAGAGCCTGGCCACACAGGCTAGGGACAGATATTCAAAAAGCCTGAGCCTGAATTGATTCAATCTTTGCAGCCTAACTGGACTAAGCTGAAGTAGTTTGGAACTGGACAGACATTCTCTCTGGACTGCAGAAATTCAGGCATATCCCTGCAGTGGCTTAGGCTAGAAGCTGGGAGGTGCTAGAGCAGCCCTCCTTTCCCTTCCACAGGGAGCTGAGCTGAGGACAGGCCTGGCAGGACTCTCTCTCATTAGGAATCCCAGGCTTTTCCCTGTGGCTGCTCAAGAGGCAGGGTGTTACCAGTCTCCCACCCCGAGCTAGCACCATGAGACACAGGAGTGTGTTCAGTGCATGCATCTGTTGAGATACTTCAATCTCCCTCCCTGCTTCGCTATACTGTCTGCAGCAAATTGACAGACTAGCAAGCCAGCAAAGGGGGGGGGGTGGGGGGAGGAGGAGGAGGGAGGGCTGATAACACAGTCTCCTTCACACAATTAGCAAAACAATAGCCTCTCTCCACATTACTTCCAACTTCTTAAACAGCTTACTGGCTAACCTGTTGATTAGCTCCAAAGCCCTAAGCAGTCACTGCTGTGCCTGCCTATCTCGGTAAAAGTGGAAAGATGCACAGACAGACACCTCTTGGCATTAGCTATCATACCACATCCTGGCTACAGGCCCTGCTGTGGTTGAGGAGAGGATGCGATCTTTGCTTAAGCAGAGAGTGGTGAGGTAGGGGATATGGGGGCACAGGGAAGCCAGTAGACCCTGCTGTGCCTGCAAGCCTCTGCCAAGCTCCATCCAGGGAGCAGAGGGGAGGGGCCAGCTCTGCTGTAGAGCAGAGCCCCACCCAGAGATGCCAGGATGCTGGGGGACTCTGATTTAACTTAAACCAGCAAGGGATCTGGGACAGACATTACATAACTGATTTGGCTCAAACCAGTTTAAGTTAGATGCTACATTCAACCAGGCTTATCTCAAACCAGTTTCAGCCATTTTCAAACTGGTTTATCTGCACTGAACATCTATTCTGTTACAGGTTTAAACCAGTTTCTAATCACTTAAACTGGTTTACATGTAATGTTGGTCCCTAGCCAGAGTCATTTATACCAACAATGTTAAAGCTGTTAGTGCAGCCCTCATCTGGATAGTCAACAACTGAGATTGGCAAAGCCAAGATCCAGCATGTGATACCTAATTTCAGCAAACACTCTGCTTCTCTTTGCTGTGACTGTTGCTGCTGCTGAGAGGTGGATATACCAGGCCCTTGTGCTTGTTTCAATTTTAGCACCTCAGTGACCTTGTGTTATCTCTAGTAAACACCAGCCAATCACACTCCCTTCAGTCATAGGAGCCAAAGTCCTGCTCAAGTAACACCCTCTCCAAGGAACGCCGACTGCTAAATTAATCAGAGGTGGCTTTTAGATTGGAGAGAGGGAGACAGGCAAGGTGTTTATCTCTACCTTTCTGATCTTTAACCTCCTTCTTGCTCTCTCAGTAGCTTTTCTTCTACCCCTTCTTTTCATTCAGCTTTTGCAATGTTCGTACAGCAACTGCAGATTATGAGGAGTACACACAATTAGTATGAATCATGGATATACTAAATAGCTCCTATACATACAGCTAATTTTGTTGCACAGGATCTCATAGCATTTTATATGGGATCTGTTCACCCTCCAATTAAATGTAACCAACGACTGAGTGAAAGTGAATAGCAGACAGCGACACCAGACCACCTTTTTGAATGGTAGGCAAAACACTTTCTACTATGGTGGCCATTGGTTCTGACAGTAAAGCTGTCCTCAAAATGTTTTATAAAAATGTGATGACCAAGTGGTAAATTCTTTGCTGCCCCATCACTCCTCTTGTGAAGGGGAACATGCAGTGTATGGATTCTGAATTCCTTTATTCTGAATCTGTTCTCAGACAAGCCCTTGCATAAAGGTGAAGGTTTGGCAAACAACATGATGATGCCTTTGCTGCTAGTTCTTATTTGGTATTCTACATGGAGTTTTTCTTGAGCCACACGGATCCCAAAATAAATTGAATCCAATGATAAAAGAATACGCCTATTGACTTCACATTGAGAGGTCTTAGAAATATAAATCTACAATACAAATGAAATAAAAATATCATAGTTGGAATAGTTCCATACATCATACCTGTGTAGGAATGATGTTAAACTCTAGGATGCCATTTCAGGGGAAGTCAGGGAATACCTGCTTTTTCCTAGGCTATATGTCAACTGCATTATGAGGGATGCCAGGCATTAACCAGTGCTTAAATTCAGATACTAGGCTAGACCAACCCCCTGCCTGCTGATTTATGTTAGAAAACAAGATATGATGGTAGAAGGGCATGACATGGCATAACACGCCACCTGAAGTGGGGCAGAAGGTCCGATGTTTTGCATCATATAGCAACTGCTTTGTGAAGAAAAACATACTTCTTATCCAAAAGGCCTTTTGATCCTAATGCAACGAAGTAGCCAAAGGTAAAACTGAAACTGCAAGGGAAAGGAGACTTAAATAAGATTAGGCAAAATAATATTTAACTTAAAGGTGAAGGGACCATGATGAAGAAATTTTTCACATCTCTGAACCAAGAGAAACAAGAAAAAAGGGAGGAAACAGTATACTTTAAATTCTTAACAGGGAATGTGTTTGTGATATTAAGAAAACAGACTTGTAAGCATACCAGTGCAAAACTAAACAAAATTAGTTTGGAGTCCAGACGAGCATCCACATATTAACTTATCTAATTCACAATGTCTGCAAAATAAGGCTGAAAGTCTCATAAAAATAACTTCTCTCCAAAGATGCTAATGATTCTTACATTGACTAGTCTGCCTTGAAAAACCAAACAAAAAGTATCTTCTCAGGAGCTCTCTGTTATATCTGCTTCTTGACAGGACTGCAAAATGCAGAAGCTGAAATGAAATATCATTTTTAAAAGACTAGAATTATTCAATTCTCCATAAAATTTAGGGCAAGAGCAGGAGTCATCTCACTCCACTATCATCTTCACTCAGAAGGAAGGAGACATTTGGAAAGGACAGTCCACCAGGCAGTTCTGAGGAGGCAGATTTAGGTGAATAGCGTGCATCATACCTCCTGCTCCTGCCTTCTCACTGCAGCACCACTCTGGGTCACCACGATCTTGCAGAGGAGATGGTTAACAAAAAAGAAAACGAGAAGGAAAGAAAAAAATGGCTGAATGTAGAATCTTTTCAGGGCTTAATGAATTTCCTTAATTACGCATCAATCTTCCCCAGCTGGAGAAAGAGATGAGAATATGTGGCACTCTAGCTGAGCACAGAAGTCAAATGGGAGGCAAGAGGGAGAGGAGAAGAGAAGGGCACATTCAGTCCAGATAACACATTTTCCCCACTCCCATCCAAAAAGAAAAACAGCTCTTTCTTAGAGCTTGTCTATGCAGAGAAGTTCTTGCAGAACAAGCTAGGATGTTACTTAAAAGCACACAAGCTATTCTACTATACAGCTGACACCTTGTCTGGACCCACTTGCTCTACAATGCAAGTGCCATAATGTTTCTCTAAACTATGTCCTAATGCAGAGTGTCCTCAAAGGTAGTTAGTGTGGAATAGTTATTTCTCCTTGTAGACAAGCCTTTAGTCTAAAGATTTTCACTGAAGTTCATCCCTGTTGGGGATATACCTGCCATAGAGAAAGTAGGAGGAGGACTGATGAGTATCTTTTGTCTCTTGTCCAGCTACCAGACGAGAGATTCAGTCATGAGTTCCCTTCCAAATCCAGTATCAAATACCTCTACAAGTCTGTGTGGGACTTCAAGCAGTGGTCAAGGCACAGACTACCCTGTATTTATAAGGGGCCCTAATTCTTGGTGGTACCTATTTAGGAGCCGACAATTTTGTGATACCCTCTGTAACTTTAATTTCTGTGGGAACATCTAAAGCTTCTTCACAGATTTTAATCCTGGAAATGCCCCTTATATATTATGGCTCAGTCCTTGATGGGGGCAAACTGGTATACTTCCATGCCTTCTCTTGAATTGCTAAACATGGACTATTAAACAACTGAACACACAAAAATCTAGTCCTGATTTCTCTGATGATGCTTTTGGCTTGTTTCAATGAACTTCCCAGAGAAGAACAGTGAAACTATGTACATTTCACTTTCGCCTTAGAAACTGCACTTTCTGTCCCACCAGCCTGGTAAGGATGTTTTTGGGTTTCTGAAACTGAGGACTGAAGGAGCCTCTTAAATTGCTTCCAAAATAACAGCATTGAAATTCTCTCTCAAAACTCATGAAAATAAAATTAATTCATCTTTTTGGGGCACAAGGGAGTCCGTTCCATTTTAGACTCAAAATGCAGATGTGGATACATGGTGCACATTTTAAGTTTCAGTATTTAGTGCCTCAGCCCCAGTGTACAAGCTGCAACAGCACAAAACTAAAGAGTAAATGCAGACTCGTCTGCCCTGGAACTCTGCTGCCCTTAGGCATGAGCCAGAAATAATCCCAGAGGCAGGCTGCAAACGAAATGTCTCGTCAGCTCTCAGGCTTTAATGCATTTTACCTTAAACATTTACATTAACGGATGGTCCCCCACAGTCCTATAAACTCACTTCTGAGTTCATTTTCATGTCACTCTAGACCCCATTTATCACCATCTGGGCAGCAAAAAATGTCACAGGGGGGTTGAGCCAGAACAGAGGAAATGGACATACTGTTTGAAGTGATTGGTGTCACCTACAACTATGCATTTGAACTTGTTTTAAAAAATGATTTAGAAGACATGGAGGCAAAAAGAAAAGAAAAAAGTGAAGAGCAGATCAGATGACCCCAGGTGGCATCTGTGTGATAGACAAGGGCTCTCACATATAGTCAGCCAATCGTATGGCTCCTCCAACACCTCTTTTCCAACCAGAGGCACACTCCCATGCTGTGGAAGAGGCAGTCAGGGGCCACCAAAGAGAAGCAGCCCTTGTTCTCCCAAACCACTTTTACTGTTGCTGATCTCTACCCCCTTAGCTCCTTTTATGACCCTGTCATCATACTGTTCAAGAACTTTGCAGCACACCTATTAGGATGGAAATTACTAGTAACCCTTATTTTACAGACAAGCAACTGAGGCTCATACTCACAGAAGCACTTGAGCACCAAATTCATTTTAGATACTTAACTTCCATTACTTTCAGTGACTGGGCCTAAAGTGACTTGTCAGATAGGGCCTACTTTCAGACAGGAAGCCTGTGGTGGACCAGGAAATTAAACTGGGGTCACTCAAATCCCAAGCTGCCTTGCCCTCTGAATCCCGTTCTAGATGATTTAACCATCTTCACCACCTACACAAAAAGGATATAGCCAGCACAATTAGTAGAGAATGATCTACTCTCTGCTGGGGGATGGATGAGAACAGACACCATTCCATTCTCAAACTTAAAAGATGAGTTTTTTCTTCATTAAAATAGTAGTATACTTTACTTTCCTAAATTGCCTCAGGGAACATAATCTCTTGCATCTAGCAACACATTTGTGGGGAGTTGCTACTTTCCAGTTCCTTGCAGCAAGGAAACTTGTTGCAAAATATATTACAGTATTTTATATTAAATATCCACCTTACAATAGGGAAAATATATCATTTGAACACACCATGAAAGAGATGCAATTAAATAAGGGGAGCAGTATCTGTTCCCATGTCAGTTATTTCAATCTTGCCCAAAGTGCTTAGGCAACAAGGGAGGAAAGAAAAAAAAATCTGTAGTCACAATTCCACCTTTCACTAGATCCCTGATGGCAGTGCACCTCCTGCGCAACTCCACTGCCATCACTAGAGTTCAACCAAGGATGCATCTGCACTATGGTGGCCTAGGGGAAAAATGTGCCTAAACTCTCCAGATGTGAATTTGAGCACCCCCTGAGAGGAGGCTAAAGGCATACACATTAGTTCGCAGTGCTCCCTAAACCTTTGGGGCCAGTTAGCAAAAAAACAAGCTTCACAAAACATAACAACAGGAAAATACCCTAAGTTGTTGCTAAATCCTTCTTTGAGGGTCTGATGCTTCTTGTTTATGTGAAGATCATGTACCTTGTCTTTCTCTACAACTCAACTTTGTGTTTTTTTTATTTGCCTTGGGAAAATCTGCGACCCTAAAATGAGTCAGTCATACTCATGATGACCTGTTTCTACTTTTCTCATTGTGTTCTTTGTTCAAAACCGTGCTGGTACCCAGCAATCATGGCTAGTCACGTTATCGCAACAAACACATGAGAGCTGCTGGACACCGCACACACTGAGGCTTATACTTCTTCTTCTTTGCAAACATATGCTAGTTATAGATGCAGCTGACCGAGTAAGCAAGCAGAGAAGACCTGGAGAAGTTTGCATGGTGCTTGGATCACATGGGGATAACAAGCACTTAGATTATTTAGATACTAATAGTTGCAGTACTATGAGCTGGTTACAAACTATACTATCAATTCATTTGAATTAAAAAAAAAACCTGACCCAAGTCCTTTCCTCAAACTCTGTGCAATAAAAACAATTATTTAATTATTTTGTTGCTGCTTTTTCACAGGTCTTTTTTAATGGTGGGCTGTGGCTGAAGATTGAAATGAAGTCTCTCCAAAGTAGGTATTTTTTTCAGGATTTCCCATGTAGGCACCATCATGAACCACTGGGAATCTGGCAATAGGAACAGTTTCTTCCAGGTTTCCTGCCGAATTTAAGGACCAAATACATTTGGACAGTAAAAACAAAAACAAGAGCTGGTTTATGAATCTGGGGTCTTTTGCAGATCACATTATCGCCGGAGGCCACCATAAAGGTAATCGTAAATACTGCCACATTCCTGCTGCACTAAAGCAATGGACCTGATGAACCTCTGCCATGACTAGCAGAGAAGTAAGATCTATGAGTTTTACCTACACTCTGCCCTTTGTTCTGCCATCACAACCCTTTTAGTCACAGGGCCAGTCAGGATACTGTAAAACATAACCACTGTTCTTTGCCAAGGTTCACATGAAGCTTTGTCTTCACTTTAACATGCTCTTTGCAACCCCGTACTACCCTGAGTTCTGATCTTCTCAGACTTTGTAGTAAAATTCAATTAAGGCCATTTGCTAAGGTAAAGCTATGCCAAGCCTCCAAATCCCTACTCAAAGCCACAACCAAGCTCAGGCTCTCCTGGGAACTTTGTGAGCCTGGACTATGGTAAGTCAATGCACAGCTACCAGGATAGGCCAGCTCAGTGTAAAAGAGAGGTGATGACTTTGTTATCATAAAATTTTTCACCATGTCCCAAGTATACATCTATTTGCATACACACACATATAGAGCAATCAGGTAAAATCAGACTTTGAAGGTTGGTGAAGTGGCATTAGGCTGTTTACTGGCTTCTCTCATACAGTCTTTTGCAGTTTTCTGTAAGATCCAGACAATGTCTAACAACTGACTTAGAAAACATGCCCTGGACCAGTAATAAGGTAGGGCTTCTTTGGGGAGAATGGACATACAAAATCTTGAAGAGAACCAACCTCCCAGAGTAACTGTCTCTCAAAAGATGACTTCTGGCTACTCTCAGGAAAGCAAGGCGCTCTCGCACAGCTCTTCACAATGGCATTCCTTTTCCATGGCTGCCACTACTTCCTAGAATATTTGAGCGTACTTACTTCCATGTGCTACTACAATATAAATATTAGGTAATACAAGCATGGGTCCATTTACCTATATGTCGCTGCATATGACAATAAGTCAAGTGCTAAAGACTGTACTATTCTCTGGGTTGCTACCTAGAGTCAATGAAAACCAACATGTATCACAGCCCTTCACCGGGTGTATCATTCCTACTATGAAGCACTCAGGAGCATAATGAACTGACTTGTGAATCAGGGCAACACTGCCACTTACTAGATGGAATGCATGTCATAGCATTAGAGGTTCCAGTTATTGACTACACTTGGGGAGACCACAATGCTCATTTTTTAATGGAGACTACTGTGTTTGGGCAGAGACTCCCCTCTCCCTCCCACCCCCATACCATATACCACACTCGGTCTAAGAAGCACAGTTCTTGAACCAAAAAAGATGCAGAAGTGTTGTTCAAAATTTTCAGGGTCCAATTTTTTACGTTACTGACCCGGGAGTTTCTAGAGGAAGTCAGTGGGATACATGACAGCAAGTATTTCGTGTCAGACAGGAAGACCTTTTGCTCATGGATATTCTCCTCTTTTCAGAGAGCTGTGATTAAAGCAAGTTACATTTATAGCACAAATTCTGCAGGAGGAGAGAAAGAAGAGAACACAGCAAGCTTCGGCTGAAAATGATGGGTCCCAGGGGAGCTGGCAACACAGATGTCATAAAAAGCCATTTCAAATATTGTACACAGACACAGCTGTGTACAGGAAAAGAAAACAGGTGTACCAGAATCAAGGTCTGATGAAATGTGGAAATAAATGCCCTCCCTTTGCCTCACACCACATTACAGTGCTGTCATGAGACCTCTTAAAGGAATGGAGCTGTCTTTTCTGACTACTTCTGAAAAAGTTACTAGGATAAAATAGCCCTCCTGAAAATAAATGATCAAGTCCCTTGAGTTCAGAAGGTCTGTCTATGATCAATAGAAGTCACTACAGGCTACATAAGGCAGCTGAAGTTATTTTGCCTTAAGGGCCTTTGGTAACTTGCTGATTCCCCTGAACAATTATACTTAGAAGCACCTGTTTTTTCAAAGTGCTTTTAATCCAGTTTTGCCCCTTAGGCACAAAGGTCAAGTGCCTCCTTGCAACAGGTACATGCTGATAGAAGCTGCTGAGGGACAGGTTGTTGACCTATAGTAGAGGACTATGATGGCAGCTTCCTAGGAACCAGCTTCCTAGGGAAGTTGTTCTTGCTCCTACCTTAAGCACTTTCAAGAATAGATTGGATAGGTACTTGGCTGGGGTTCTGTGACCCTGGCACTTGTTCCTGCCATTGGCAAGGGGTCAGACTAGATGGCCTGCTCTAAGCCCCTTCTGATACTAGATACTATGATGGAGCCTTTTTAGACTTCAGGAAGGTGTTCGACACGGTCTCCCACCCCATCCTCATTAAAAAGATGGGGAGCTGTGGCATTGACCCCTACACGGTTGAGTGGGTCAGAAACTGGCTGACAGGGCACTCC
>JAGPOW010000304.1:37987730-38028055 GCA_030014935.1 Caiman crocodilus
ATCAGGTCTGGGCAGGTTGTAGCACATAAACCTCCAAAAAAATTCCAACATACAAATGAAGTGAAGACTGGCGGATTCTAGAAGATGCATTTCTTTCTAAGCCCAGTGCCCAGACACTGGGTGGATTTGGGCATATCTGAAGTGTCAAGACAAAAACATATAGTTATGCTTTGGTGATCCTTTGAGGAAAGTGAGACAAGACTCCCACTCCTCCAAGAGAGAACTGAGAACACTTTCCAGATGTGAGGCCTCCAGATGAGGCCTCTCTTATGCCTGGATCACATTCACCAAGGTCAGCTTTTTTCTCCCAACAGACCCAGATTTCTTACCAGTAGTTCAACTCCCACAGCAGGGAAAGACTATCAAGTCAAGAACAGCAGCCTTCCTGTACATGTCTTTTCTCTAAAAGGGGATGGGATGCAGAGTCATCTCACTGGCCCCAAAAAACAGAAGACACTCACAAATCTATAACCAGTGAGGGGCCTACTTAGACATGCCTAGATGTATGTTCATATTATACACAGATTTTTATGAGCAGTCTCCAAAGAAAGGTCATCTGAAAGTAAAGCACACTTGTAACCCAAGAAGGAACCTCCTCTGCTGCACTGTAGATACTGGGTTTTATAATGACCAGAGCTGTTAGCTCCATAACTTTCACTACAGCAACAGCTACTGATGGCTAGAAAATGGCATTTAGAGGTTTGTTTTTGAGAACTGGCTTATAGGTTATATATAGGCAAATATTTGTCTAATACACACATATACACACCTTTAAGAAATCAATTAACTTTGCTGCCACCCTGGACTATTGTTCTAAAGCATCTGTGTATATGTAGATATACATATATGCATCAGAACAATAGTGCAGGGTGGCAGCAAGGGATAATTGATTTATAAAGGCCTGGTCACACAGTTCTCACAGCTTTTATGGCACAAAGGGTGTATAACACGAGGCCAACAAACATACACATAGCCTGGGAAATTGTGGGCATATACCACACTGTTCCATAACATGAGATAAGGTGGCACCAGTTCACAAGGCCCAAGAGAATTGGGGACTGAGGCTCCCATTTTGGGGGAACAGGCCAAATTAGAAGAAGGTCTGGAAAGCCCAAATCAGGACATGTTCATGTGATGGGCTTGCAAAACAAAGGATTATGCCGACAGGACAGAACATGGACAGTGTGACAAGCATAGAAAGATCAATCAGTGATAGCTATGGATGAAGAGGCATCAGGAGGGGAAAAGAATACAAAAGCAGAGACAAACGAAGGGCCCCCTGTCCCTGAGAGTAGTCCCTGAGGCCACATGGACAGAAAGGGCCCTGAGAGGGGAACCCAAGACACCATGGACAGAAAGCATACCAACAGCCTGTGTCATTTACCCCACTGCAGGGAAGGCTTCAGCATCTGACCTCTAGGCTGCTAACCTCAGACATTCAAGAGAACCTCATGTCATACTGAATGAAATAGTTTGAATGTTTGTAATAGCTCCCCATTAGCCAGTTTCAGGAAGAAGACAAGATTTATCTTCTTATCTAAGCCATTGTTTTGGTCTACATGTGGAAGGTCCTGACTGTGCTCAAAGTCTTAACTCTTGAATTTTATCTTTAGAGGCCTTTAACAAAGAGAACCTAAAAATGACCCTTAAGCAAATATCTCAAATTCTGAGAGATCAATCCAAGCCCAGATTTGGGAGTACTGACAGGTTTGGGTAGGAGGGGCCCAAGACGACAACTCACTCAATAAAAACTGTAACCTGTTGTCCCAATTTGAAGGTAATCTCACTTGCAGAACAACGAAGGAAGAATCACAAGTGTAGGCTGGATCAGACTGATCACCTGAACCACCCTCTCCGTGAACATGAATCTCTTAGTTCATGCTGAGGCTGCAGAGTACCGAAAAGGACTGAAGGAAGGGACTTAGTCCTATCAGTATTGAGGCGAGCCTATTCAACCGTGCTACTGAGGCCAACCCATTAAAATTGTACTACTGAGGAATTAAACCATATTTAGGTGTTTGGATTCTTGGAATTCTAGGATTGTTAGTATATTATGAAAAATAATAGTATTGATTCAAATTTAACTTTTAGTTGTAATTGTAGTTGTTTTTAATAATACTAATTCTTGTAGCATTGTTTGGGAAAGAAGTGCATTCAGAGCATTGTTTCTGATATATGTAATTATTGTGTTCTTAATGTTTGTTGTATTTCTTAAAGCTAAGCAATGTTATATGCGTAGCAAAGAATTTTGAAATAAAATTGTGTTGTATGAATTAAGTGTGTAATCATTGTGAAATTGTGTAATCAACTAGATACTCCCCCAGCCAATGCAATCAAACAAATCAGTAAGTTGTGTGGGATCTTCTCTATTCCACAACCCACTAGAAACACCTCACAGTGAAGCTCATGTCCTGGCCAGATGCATCTTCTCTAGTGACAGCCCTAGGATTGGTAGCTACAGAATTGCTTGTATTATTCTTTTCTGCTATCACTGTGTATCAATACATTTGCCTATTATCGAATGGAAAGGCTGTGGTTGGTCTGAGGGTTTTGGGTACCCCCAGAATAAGGCATCTGGATCATAAATCCAGTGGCAACACTAATATTTTTGGTAATACATTAGAAGAAAGAGTTCTAGACAAGATGAGAAAAAATGTTTTCAGGAACTGCCTTCCTGGAGACCAGAATGCATCTAAGACCAGCGTGGCTTAATGCTCCAGACAAGTTAAATATGCTTGAGCAATACACAACCAAGTATCAGAGGCTGCAGCAACCCAGTGAACTTCCAAGCCTAAACAGTCAACACCAGTCCTGGGTGAAATCATTGTATTTTCTGCTGCTACCAGTTGAGGTTCCACCACAGCAAAGCAAGGGGCGGGGGTCTTATCTCCCTCACAGATCAGTAGGCAAGTTGTTCCTGCAATGTGTTTGACTGTCAAATTCATAAACACAAGCTATGCCAGCAGCATTGGCAAGGGAAGGGGACGGGGTCGATACAGTTCTACAGTTCACAACATCCATCTGCACAAAACAGGTCCAAACCACAGCCCTCTAAGGCTGGCATTAGCAACAGGGGGTGGGCTGTTGCCAAAGCTGCCCTAAATCCTGACTCTATTGTTTTGTCAAATCCCAGAGTACCAGAGGTAAGGAATAGTGTCCTGCAGAGTGACTTTGCTTGGCAGAAGTGAGCCCTTATCAGACTGTGACTGGCTTGAAAGGATGGCCAGAGTTCTTTTATTCTTCCTTCAAAGTTATCCTCTTAACCCTTGTTTCAAGCTTGAAAAATACTGGCAAGTGCAGAACGGTTAGAGCTTTACAAGTGAATTGCACAGGGCACATCTGGAAACTACAAGAAGAGGTGCTGCCCTGTGATCTTGACATCAGCAACAAAGACAAATCACATAGTAACATAAATAGGAATGGACAAGTGGGGCAACAGCCATGGGTGCGAACTTAGGAGGCACAAGAACTGTGCCTGCAGTCTGTGCCACAACAGCAGAAGCAGCCCCACAATGTTGCTCTTGCAGCCATACCTGGGTGCATGGACACTACACTGCTACTGTAGGAGCAACAGCCAGGCTGCATACAGCATCCTGCAGCTGCAGTAGCAGCAGCCAGGCACTGTTTTTGAGTCCCCAGTGTAGATAAGCCCTCCTAGAGTAGAGGGGGGCTCATGGCAGAGCCCCCCACACAGCATGGGGGCAGTAGGGATTGTCCCCCCTGAAGCAGCCAGTAAGTACCAGGTTTTTAGTTTTTGTTTTTTTGAAAGAGCCAGGAGCTGAGACTGGGCAGGGCAGCCATTGACAGGGCTGGGAGAGCAGGCTGGAGATGCAGCCTGTCCAATTTGGAGATTTGGCCGAACAAGCAGCAGCCAAATCTCCAAATTAGATTTGGCCAAACCAATTCGGGGCAGTGATTTGAATCTCCAAATCAAATCGCTCTTTCCCAAATCGTCCAAATACTAGCTGCTTTGCACAGGCCTCGTGTGTACCAGGTAAGGCCTTTTTCCACATCTGCTAAAAACTATAAAAGCCTTGTAAGTGGCAACTCAACATTTTGAATTTCTCACTCCCAAAGGTAAGCACTTATATGGATGACCCCACCAACATCAGCAAACTATTTATGCATGAATAAGTGCACATCAGCATGCATTAAGAGTTCACAGTCCAGCCCCTGATCTACATCTGCAAGCTATCCACTTCAGCCATTTGCTGCACATTCAGGGAGCTGCTTTGAAATAAGCTACAGTATCTGACATTTAGACTGTCCTTTTCATCGCAAAGAACCTTACAGCTTCTATGTATTGAGATGTCACCCACCAGTGAAATGCCGCTACCTGCAAGGTAAGACAGGGCAGTTGTTTAACAGCACATAGTAATCGTGCAAAAATGTTTGGGACCCAAGTTAGAAGAGCAATTCAGAACAGCTGAATAATCACCCAGTCAGAAATCTGCTAGGGTTAAAAGGTTAACACACCATCTCCTGCAAAGTTATCTATGGGGTCTTCAGTAACGCAGGAGACAAGATCTGGGTATCTGGAGCCCTCAGCTGTCATGCTGTGTCACTGGTTCAGAGGTGATTCATAGGAAACAGCAACACCTACTGAATCCCTTGCACCACACCAGCCTGTTCCAGCTTTGTGTTGCTCATGAGATCAGAGGGGATCATCACATGATGTAGTAATATCAGGAACTTGAAAAGAAAGCTAAGCATTATACCCTGACAAAAACTGACAGGAATGAAATAACAACGATAGAAAAAAAGACAAAAACCTATCAAGAAAGCTCATCAAATGAGGGCCGACACACACCATGCAGACCTCATGCAGTGTCCCCTCTCAGAGATGTCACAGCCCTCATCAGCTCTGCTGCTGTAATATTACTCCAAGAAAGGAAGGCTTAGCTGACACCCTGCCAGTCAAAGCAATGACTGCTGACAGCCCCAGGGAGTGCAGGAATGGGATACTGATGCCTGCACTCAATGGGTGCTGTCAACTTCAGATGATAAGCTGTGCTACAAGGCAGCATTGTGTAAGTGTGTGTAAACACCTACAGGATCCATATGTACATGCAATGATTTACACACCCTATGCTGTATCTACAATGAGAAGAGAACAAGAGACAGCACTAAGTCTGGGTGACTGAAGCATGCCTGCGGTGTTGTTGCAAAGCACCAAGTGAGCTTATCCACATGACAAGTGTGCTAATTTCTTTGATCTTCAGGGACCAGGCTGCTTCACTGTTGTATGACAACAGTACAAATTAAGATTAGATCCAAAAAAGAGAAGTAACCAGTGAATACAGTCAAGACTTGCCTGCATGCCCACTCTTGGAACTATGCCTCCTCTGGTGCTCAGTGGCACCTCCCACAGAGCTCTCCTCCAGGAGAGCAGAAAGTGTCCTAAGATTTTGTCATGGGCACCTGGACCCTGCTCCTAGTTCTGCGTTAGCCCTTATCCAGACATTGGATAAGTCACATAGGACCAAATGGGAAGCCACCTACAACTCCCTCAGTAAAGTCCTGCCCTCCCCAAACACAGCTGGTTTTGAACTTGCAGGATTTCATGGTAAGCAACCTTCAGTATCCGCCTCCACTTATATCCAGAAAGGGTGCTTGATTTCTGGTGAGGACCAGCAAATAGGTGTAAAGCTAAAACCTAAGGACAAGGCAAATGGTCCTTCTCTTAATGGTCCTGTTTACATGCCAGTTGTGCTAATAATATAAATTTAAATAACCCATAAGGAAGCAAAAAACAGAAAATGACGACATTTAGGCAGAACTATCTCCACACAATGTCCAAGAAGTGTTTAATTACTTGGCAGTATTAGGAGCACTGAAACTGCTTCTCACAGGCCAGTGGCACAAACAGAGGCTGTTGAAATGCAGAATTGTTTTTTGTTGTCACTGCAGTATTGAAAGGGCTCCTGAATTTTTAATTTAATTCAATCTTTTTAACTGGGAGAAAAGAGGAGGAAAGAAAAACCCTTTATAATAAAATCTAAAGATTAGCATTTCATAAAAGAACCCATAATGTGTGTAAACTCCTGTTTTCTGTTACTGTCAAGGGCAGTATGGAAGCTGACAGCCAAATTACCAATTTATGGGCTGCCCAGTGTCTGCCCAGCTAAGCAGCAGTATGTTTTTACTGTAGCTAATTAAATGCTCGTCACTTAGGCTGTAATTTGGTGCAATAGCGATTTACTAAATGTAAAATATAAATACACACACGACCCAAAAAATGATAATAATCAACTTCAAAGAGGAAAAGGAAGAAAGGGGAAGAGATGAAGGAGAGACACCATCTGGGTTTGTCTCCATTTCTCTGCAAAGGAAATAATACTATTCTAAAAAAAAACCCTCTGGCCACCTACAACTTCATGACTGGCCCTTGGCTGCACACTGAGGGCACCCAGAACTCGACTGAAAGCGAAAACAGAACATGCATTCTCCCCACTATACAAGTGACCTGCTCTAACAACTGATGGACAGAAGATGCATGCCTAAAGATTTCTGACTCAATCCAGCTTCAGTGGTAGCATAGGAGCCAAATCAGTATGATTTCTAATCTTGCTGTAAGCTGTTGAAATGCTAAAGAATTTAGAGGACAGGTACAGTGACCACCTCACCCAAAACTGAAAAGCAGCTATTTTCTATATTGCAATAGGACCAAAAACATACTTGGAACTTCTCAAGACATAGAAAGAGGCAGCTGTGGCTCCCAAGCTACCTACAGATCCTCTAATTTATTAGGTGTTAAAACATCAAACAGATACTGCAGTGAGACTTACCTCATTTAGTGTAAGAGGAACCTGACAGAGCCTTGGGCATCTAATACATTCTACACATTTTAATATACTAGATAATGGATAAGTACAGCCAGGATCATCTACAATGGTACAGGGTTCAAAATAGTTTTACTTGACCAAACATAATTCAAATGTTCCTACCACCTTAGGAAACAGATATATTGATTCATAGAAATTTACATGCGAAGACAAAATCCACAAGCTTAGAGGAACAGAACATATTACAAGTGAACAAAAGTTTTGGAGATTGAAACTGGCATCTAAGCTGTTAGGTCAACCAAGCACCCTTCTGCTGCACAGCAAGCACAACAAAGGGCATTTGACACCCTAAACGTCCTGATCACAAATGACACACAGTAATGTGCTACAGCAGACTGGGCCAAAGCTCTCCTTTGTCTGGTAACCTGTCTGCATGAATGTCTCATGCTAAATTAAGGGCCCCCCTGCACATACCAGCTAGAATTATATATTGAAGCCTGGACAGGAAAATGGGCACATGCTGGGCCTGCCAAGCGATTTTTTGGCAGTTTCCTCTGTTTTAAGTAAAGCTGCTTTCTCCAGAGGACATTTCATGGTGAGAAGACAGTTCCTGAATAAGACTGGAAGGAACAAGACTGCTGAGTTTCAAGGATGCTGGGGTTCTTGATTCAAGTCATATTTACTGCACAGAGATTCAGCACAGGACCAAGGACCCTGAGCACAAAGAAGCACAGTTGCTTGACCCCACTACTTGGAATTACTGGACTAATTCCTAGGGAGGGACATGACAATGCACACTATATCACTGTCTTACAAGAACGCAATGTTTAGGATAGAATCTGCGAGGAAGCTTAAAGGAGAATTTAAGGAGCCTCTTAACATTTAAGCAGAGAAGACTAATGCCCCTAACACAAGTGATGAATCATATCACTCTTGTGAAAAAGGATGCAAGTGTTTTGCATCCTATCAGAGGGATCTTACCTCCAGAGGCACAGTGCTCATTAAACAATATTGGTCCAAGTGCTGCCTTGGAATAAGTAGGCACAGTCCCTGTTGACTTTCTGTGGCTCACTTTATTACTTGGAAGGAGTACTTACCTTGGAAGGAGTAGCCAGCATCCCTTCATACAGCACTCAGTGTTCTTTACAGCTATTCCTGCAAGACCTAACCAGGCCCAAGCATGCCTAAGTGGAGGTCTGAGTAAATCTCAGTGCAAGAGCGTCTTGCTGTGCAGCTAGAGATAAGACTGTCATTTCCATTCACTTTTGCCTGGCTCAAGGCCATGTTAATAGGCTGTCAGAAGAGCTGATCTAATGTTCATCATCAACTCCTTGCATGCACTTGCTTTCTAGATGCGACAAGCCCCGTTGTTTCTCATATGTAAAAAAAATCAAAGAGCAATCAGTCCCAAAGATGATATAATGGCATCTTCAAGAAGGGGGAGGACACAGCAAGATTCTGGTTTTTTAGTGTAGGGGAAAGGAGGGAGCATAAGGGAAAATCAGCTTGAGGGATAGACATCCTGATTTTTGAGTGCCACAACAGGAGACAAGAAGGACTTTGTAGGTGGAACCTGGCTAATTCTGTAACCAAGAGACATTCCATAGGACTCACCCTACAGTGTTCGTAGTTCCTCTTGGGAGCTCTGTTGAAGAAAGGCAAGTTTGGCAGCTTCCTTGGCTTTACTGATTACAAATACAGCACCCTCATCCTCCACAGCCCTTCCCTGTAGTTCATCACATAAGCTTCATCAATATTTTCCTTAAGTCAGGGATTTCACAGGCTGCAACCCAAATTGCACAAAAACAACTGGTGCTCCCACTCTGGGAGCCATGCAGAAGCTGACACCAGGGTAGCCTGGAAATTCTCATCAACTCTTCAATGTTCCTGGAGTGTTTCTCCTTCAGGTCCCTGCACTCTGAAAGAATTGAGACTTCACAGTTAGCAATTTCCTTACTCCACCCTTAAATAGGGTAACTACACATCCCTGATGGTTGGGACAGTCCTGGATTTTGGAGGCTGTCTCAGCATCTTGGCCATTAGAGAAAATTGAAGCAAAAGTTCTGGATTGGTGGGAACCCACTCACACGTGCAGCTCCCGAGTCAGGAGCCAGGCACATGTAGGCAGGTTTGCATCAATCCAGAACTTTTGCTTACATGTTATCCAGGGAACCCAGCCAAAGGGTTCCTCTCCAGTTCAGACTCCACTGGGCTGGGAGCAGAGTCATTTGCCCAGTAGAGCTGGGGTTGTGGCAGGTACATGCGTTGTCCTACCCAGCCCTGCTTCTGGGAACTGTAGGGGTGGGACTGCTTGTGTGTTTGCATGCACATGCTGGCATCCCTCCAGCACCCCCATCCCAAATTGCCCTCAAATTATTATGGTCACCCTGCCCTTAAACCCTAGAATGCACTTCACTGCATGACCAGTGTCCTAAAGACTCAGCTCTGCCCCAACACTGATAACAGATTGGTCAAAGGATCAGTGAAGCACTAGCCGGGGTAGTTCTCCAGATAGAGCAAGACTCACCAGCCATGTTACCATCATTCTCCTGATCCTTATCCATGCTCTTCCTGTCTTTCAGCTATCTTTTGTTGTCTCTCTCAGCTACTAACTTGTCAAACACAGCCAGCATCTCCAAAAATGTGCATGTTTTTGCCACTGGTGTAATACAAATAATAATAGCACTGAAGCCTTGAAAAAGCCGCCATCAGACTATAGCTTCATAAAATGGTGCCGCACTAAGCTGTCTAATGCCTCTGAAATACCCTTCCCATCACTTCTGCTTACCAAGAATCTTGCTGTCCCGGAGGATTCATGTGATGTCACATTTTGGCATGTGGGACAACTCAAGCAGCGACCAGAAAAGCTATTCCAACATTCCAAATAGACTGTTCAGATTCCCTGGCAGTCAAAAAGTTAATTATATAGGAGAAAGTTTCAATGTACTCATGAATTCACACACACACACACACACGTGAATGCATGAGTGCAGCATGCACATGCCCAAGTACACCAGCACCTATGTGACTGCCCCCCCAACATGGAAGGGTTACTTCAGTCATGAAAAAGATGTAAAAATAAAGGACTCAGTCTGATTCCTGCAAAAGCAAAGATGAATTTGGGTGGGAGCTGAACTAGGAATTTGATTCCTCTCTTGATTCAAAATCCATAGAGTAAAAACAAAACCCTAACAGATTCCATGGCTGGCTAAGCACACTGGAAATTTCTCTCTCCATTTATCACAAAATATAAAGATAAACCACATTAAAAATTCACCTGCATTGTCACCTCTCTGCCTCCAATCCCTCTATTCAAATACACAGTATACAAATTATTGCCCTTAAGGGTGCAATTTCATTTTGTTCGCTTCAGAATTATCACCATTGATAGCTATTATGGCAAGGCCAATTTTCCCTGCAAGAACTCAGAAAATCTGCAGCCTAGAAGTTTGTTTTGGTTTGACTTTTTAATTTTGTAACTGAACAAAAAAAATCTAAATAAATAGAGACAAAAAGAGAGAGATGCAGACAGACAGTTTGGCAGAGACACAGGCAGACAGGACAGAAAGAGGAAGAGACACAAAGAGAGACAGTGAGGAGAGGGAGAGAGAAGGAAAGAGAATCGAAGCGCTTTTGTATTACAATATTACACACCCTTTGATTGCTCTAATTACACCTAGAGGAAAACAAAACCCATCTGCTGGTACCGAATGCATGAATAATTAACTGGAAAGGAAGGAAGGCAGGAAAGCTAGAAGCAACCCAAACAATCTTGAGTAGCAGGCAGATTCTTTGGGAAGCAGGAAAGCATCATGTCATTGCTCTCCCCTTCCCCCCCACCTACTCTCACTTCTTTTTTCTGCTTTCCCTCCTTGTATTTCAAATCAGCTGAAACACAGATGTTGAGCATCTTGTCATCTCCTTTTCCCCCACAATTTCTCCATGGGCAGCCCATCACAAGCTGCAGTCTTGTCAGATCTACCACTGGTTTGAGTCAGCAAAATACTTCCTTCTTGAAAAATTCAACATGATGCAGCAAAGGGTGTTGAAGATTTAAGGGGTGGCATTTTCAGCTTTTAAACAATGTCACAGCACAACAGTCAAATGAGTTGCCTTGGTGAAAACCAGGGTTCTAACTACCTGTAGTCATTAAAAATGCACTGGAACTTTGAGAGAGAAACAGTATCAGCTTCAATGTCCTGGCCTAATTCCAACTTCAGACATTTTTTGTAATGAAAAATAGCATGCAGAATCACAGCAAGATGACAACATTTTTTCCAGCAGGTGTCTGAACTTGGAGTTATCCTCAAATGACCTCCGGACTTGGGATATCAAACATGCCTAAACTCCAGATGTCAGAACTGATTCAGCACACTAATCTTGCCAATCATGCTGGTAAAATTACCAAAGGGTTTGCTCTAATGCAACAGAGAACATGAAAGACTAGAGGGACAATGCAGAAAGTCTGGAGAAAGTCCTTACATTCCAATAATCAATACTAAAATTTCTAGAAATGTAATCACTGTGCCACACAGAATCCAGAATAAAAATAAATAGAGTATGGAGTTAATAACCATCACAGGGAGAGCCACAGCTTGTGAAGTTTTAATTATAATTTCATCCATTTTATTAAACCGTCAGGAAAAAAAGAAAGAATTTCTCACAAAATGGTACAAATGGAAATTAGCAACAGATCTATCTTCCTCCTCTGAATGGGGTTTCCATGTCGCTCATTGGAATGAAAACTCTTGCTTGTAATTAATCAAGTGATCAAAAGGAAGTCTGGATTTTTATTTTTATTTTTTTGCTGCACGTCAAAGCAATGCTGCCACAAGCCCCTTGCAGACATCAAATAACCAGCGGCTAAATAAAGCAATTTTCAAATTATGGACGTTTAGCAAAATAAATGAGCATGTTCAATAAGACAACAGGCAAACAAAAAAAATTTGAAAAAGGAAGGAAAGGGAAAGAGAGAAAGATTCTTACATCTAGTTATTTATTTATTTTACCTCTGGATATAAAAGCTTTTTGGAGTGCAGAAATGCAATTGCTACATGCACCATGATGGATTAGCCCTGGTAAGCTGAAATAAACAGCCATTTGTCTTACTGCCCACGTCGGCACTGGGTGTACTGTACAGAGCAGCAAAATGAAACACCTACAGACCCTAACCTGGGGCTGCATGCTGGAGACATTTGTAAAATGGCATGAGCACCAGAGAAACCTTGAATGGCTTTGGAAGCCACAAACCCTCTGAGATCTGTGTCTTCTCTACCCCACATCAACCTAATCCCCTCATGGCTGATATCCGCACAGGGAGTCAGTGTGATACATACTTAATCATTTCTTCCAAAAGAATCATAACAAGCAGACTGATAATCTCTTGTCTTTCAACCCAAATGATCCCAAAGCAATTTATGGGTCATACATACAGGAAACACCTCCCCACTCCTGCAATGCAATAGGTGGGAAAACTGACACACAGTGACAGCACAGTTTTGTTCAAGGACACCAAACAATTCATACTGGTTTGAAAAGTGCCCCAGAGTCTTTGGTGTCTCTGCAGTGCAGGCAGGACCAGATTTTTTAAAGTTTCTTCAAAAAGCCCGCAACAATAATATAAACTACACAGAAAAGCCAGTTGTGGAATCCAATGCTGCCACATTACACTGGTTTTACACTGCTCTAGCTCCACTGACAGAGGTTATTCTCCTTAGAGGAAAATCAGGCCTCCTGCCACTGTGACAGAAGGATAAACAGTGGAGATTAGCCCTGCTGGGATCTGAACTCCTGAATTTTGTTTTCTTTCCAATTCAGTGCTGAGAGGCTGGAGCCATCCCCTCGTAGAGCATCATTTTCAGCTAGAATTTTAAAGGGCTCATCTCTGACAGTTCATTCCAGCACCTCCATCAGTACTGGATTGCTAGAGTTATATCCAGCGCTTCCTTTGCCCTAATTTGCCTCCCCCCACTTCCTGATGCTCCAGCTGCTGTGAACAGCAGCTGGGCAAAGAACACAGGACACAGCATATTGGTACTTCTGCCCTTTAATTTGAAAAATAAGCAGAAAACCACATAGGCAAATACAGACCAGGCTCCCACAGTGTTATGACAAATTGGCAGCTTCTGCATCTAAGTATCAAAAATGTCAGCTAGACCCCATATAAAACAGCAGAGGGAATTCAGGACTATCAGCTCTCAAGTAGAAAAATAAGCACTGCACTGCTTAGATGAAGGAAAGTCGCCATTAGCTGCTGTAGCAACACAATTCTTTTATAAGCTCAGTAAGGCCTCCAGTCTCTAGAGGGAGACAATCACATATCTGATTAGGCCTGACTATCTAACACATGTCCACACTAGCCAAAACAGTATGACAGGTGTTTCTCCTGCCCTGCCTGCACTAGAGGCATAATTCTCCCCCCACCTCTCTGGAAATGGCTAATGAAACATTTAACTGGTCTCCATCATAGGACTGTAACTACTACTGCTAGGAAGATGCTATGTTATACAATTGCTGGCTAGAGGTGGCTCATTGCCAGTCTTCTTGCAGGGTGGGGTAAGCAGGACATGGGAGGCAGATGTTAAAAGCTGTAAAATAAAATGCCTTTCAAGTCAAGATGAGAGAAGAAAAGAAACCCTTCTCCCTTCTGGCTGGAAGTGCTTTGCAGGGAGCATGCTCAGGCTGGAAGGAAGGGAAGCCCAGCATGAAACTATGGGGGGAGAGAGAGAGAAACTTTGCTAAAGAGGAAGGTCCCAGGATATTGGGCACATGAAAAGGGAAATGGAAGGGGCTGGCCACACCAGGAAGGACCTCTTAGACCACCACAGAAAGGCTGTGTTTTCCATTCTTCCAGCTCCAGGGTTGCTTTCAGCCCTATAAGAGATCATTGAGCCTATGGACACAAATGTTTTGGGAGCTCTGCACAAGTGAGCTAGCCTACCTCATCTGGAGCCCCTGAACCCTTGCCAATCAGAACCTGATCATCACACATTTACCCAATATTTTCTACCCAACATTCACACAGCTCCCTAGTATCTTTCTGCAAATTCCTTCCTTTCTGACCCCCAGAAATAGCATCACCTTGCTGAATTAGGGGGCTCTGCTGAATGTGGACCAGGAAAAAGGTGCATGAAGTGGTTTCTGAATACAGAGTACCAAAGAAGAATCAAACCAAGCAGTCCCTCTCACATGTTTAGTCTGAGGGTTTTTTTAACCTGGTGCTGTAATCAGCTTCAAGTGATACTGCTCACATCTGTTTCCTCTACAGGTTCTTTCCTGTCATCTGTCCTCACTTAATGGGCATAAACAGGCAACAAACCACATCCAAACGAATTATAACAGTGGGTTTTCCAGGCTGACAAACAGCTATTGCCCTGTATATATAATCCCAGCCCCACACTCAAGTCAACCTGCCAAAAGGGCTTTAGGTTAAAGCAGCCCAGCAATTAAATGTATAAAAAAAGCCATCAGTTTCCAAATAAGGATGTCTCTGGCTGCTGCATCTCTGGGATGCTCTGAAAGCACAAGCATTGTGCTGTGGTGGCTTCAGGCTCCTCCCAGATGCTGCTATCAACAGCACAAGCTTTAGTGAAGCTCTCAGAAGGAAAACCACTTAGAAGACAAAATGAGAATAAAACCACTCCATTTTTTTTCTCTCTGTTCTCAGACTTGCTCTTGGACTCTGACTCCTATTTCAAAAGGAGGCATCACCTACCCTAGGGCTGAACAATTAGCATTCGTTTTGTGCCATTGGGAACAGCCTGTAGATCCTGATTTTGCCTCTGGACAAATCCATTAAGAAGGGCAAGTTCCTAGTGAAAGGCCCTAGGCACTCTTCTCTGTTGACCTCTCTTTCAAAGAGATGATGTGCATCTGCCATGGATTCTGAAAGAGAGAAGTTAATTCTCTCTCAGAAACAAGAGCCTGCAGCTAGCTGGTTCTATGGGCCTGGAATTCATACATGCTGCAGCTATAACATCACACTTTGTCTACAAGCATTACATCCTATCATCCTGTGGTCTGCCTCTCTACTAATGTACATACATTATGATTGATTCTTCAAATATGGACCTACTGCTCCAAAATCATCATCAACTTGAGTGTTATAGCACCCTACTGGCCCAATCATGCCCAAACCTCCTTTGCATAGGTAATCACCAGGCTGACAAGTTAAATAAAAAACGAGACCCAAATTTCTCAGCAAAGTTTCAGCTATTCTGCTCAGTTCCTTTTGTGTCTTGATCCAGATCCGGATGCACTATCACCAGATGATGCCTAGAAAAAGCAGGGCAGGTACGGCATGAAACATATATGCAAACCCCAGGCATGCTTTTATTGTTGCTAACACAACATGATAAAGACCAAGCTGTTCCATACGGACTCCAGAGATTCCCATTGTTAGTCAGGTCAACACTTGTATAACAATGAGACTCATTCCCCCTGGGGTTTCAAATAGTTACAATTCTTCATGGGGGCCCAGAATGTATGTGGTCTTGCTGCATGCTATCAAACAACTGTCAGGCAACAACACAGGGGTGACACTATTTCCTAAGTGCAGCTTATAAAGCACTTTGGGATCTTTCTCAATGAAGGTGCTAGAGAAATGGGCAGCGTTGTTACCCAGCAGGTAGGACAAGCAGCTTTGTCAGTCAGGATCAACTCTGGCACTACCGTCAGCCTGCAATAGGCTTTTCATAGCCTGCCATAGAGTTGTAACAGCATGCCAAAGCCTCACGCTACAATTCAAAACAGTGTGCTGGCTTCGCTCAGGCCTTGCAAGTTACTTTTGGAACCATGGAAGTTCAACAGGTAGTGCTAGATGCACAAATCGTCCTATAACAAAAGAAGAATCATTCTGAAAATACTAAAAGGACTTGTATGTAGCCATTAGTCAGTCAGAACAACTAATGGGCAGTGAAGCTTCTGCTGTCTGGCCATCAGATTATTTCTTAGGGTAAAGCTCAACTTTGAGATAAAAGCACTTGCAAACAGCTAGAGCTCTTAGGAATGAAGCTTACAGGGAAGCCACTTTGGCGCGCACAGTTCAACCCACTGCACAAGCACAGGCAGCAAGAGAAATCATGGGTGGTATTCAACACCACAGGCAATGAGGAAGGATCTAAATTATGAAACCTAGGTAAGTTCTTGCTCTTTCCTATCACTCTGCTAATGACCCTATGAAAAAGCTTATAGAAATAAGTCAACTATAGTATATTCTGTAGATTTTCAGATTGGTGCAAATTCAAAACAGATAAATAAGATTTTAAAGATTGGAGGGATTCAGTTTAATCACCTTGTGAACCTCTCCATTGTTCGACCCATTATGTAGAGCACTCAGAGAAGGGTTTGTATAATCATTGTCCCCCACTTTGCAGCTACACAACTTGAAAAGCAAGGTTTTGGCTCAATTTTCAGAAGTGCTGCCCACATACTCTTTCCACATGAGCTAGACAACACCTGGGATTATATATAGAGGGCAGAGGTATTTCTTTGCAACACCTCCATGTATTCCATAGAATATCTTCACCATAGATGAAAAAAGAAATTACAAAGGAAGGAAACAGGTATTATCCTAATGTTACAGAACAGGTGACCCAAAGTAAAAGGAAAGGAAAGTGACTTCTCTAAGGTCACATAACAAGTAATATATAGTTTATATAGTTCTGGGAACAAGATCCAGATTTCCTGACCCCTACTCCCAGATACACAAAGGACCATGTTACACACTATTAAAGAGGTGCAAAAGCATTTAACCCACTTTGAAGTGCCCTGAACATACACTTCTCCGTTCATCTACCCACGGCTATCTACATCAATTTGTTTTAACGAGGGAGGCTAAGTGGGCTTTGACACAAGAAAAAAGCCTAGAGAACAATAAGCATTCATTAGGGAAAGTTGTTGTAGGAGGCAAGGACTCTGCCCTTTGCAAACACCACAGCTACATGCTAGATGGTTGATATGTTCAATCCCAGAGATGGATGCATTCCAGGGACATTGTACTAATTTTGAGAATCACTTGAGATCCCTTCGGGTGGATGATGCTACAGAAATATGAAATACAGAAACAAAGAAAGACCAGAAGAAAATAATTTGAATTTACAGCAGTGCCTGAAAACTTAATTTATCCCCAAGGAAAGGTGCAAGTGTAAGTGATAATTCTAATTAAAGAAGGACTTTTCACTCATTACCAGTACTTTTTTTTCTCTCTTGAACTGTTGCCCTGCTTCAGAATAATGGTTTTCAGCCTTTTCTCATTCACAGATCCCTAAAAAATTTTGAATGGAAGCATGGACCCCTTTAGAAATCTATTGATGTATAAGGAACATAAGTAGATAATTAGTGACAAACTGATCAACAACAACAACAATACAATTTTGTAAACTCACCATTTTGTTGTCAGTTCTACTGAGATGAGTGAGCTTGCTTTTTAGCAGAAAGCATATGAAAGTTTGTTACAATAAGCAACAGTTTACATTTTAGATTTCCTTCAACATCCAACTTGTTTGGGGTTTTTTTTTTAATTGATACCAAGGCTGAAAACCCACTTTCACATAAATGTGTGGTGTTGAACAGAATCAAGACTTTAATGGTCTTATCTGTCAGATCAGAGTACTCCTTTTTTATTTTCAACCAGAATCAGGCAGCAGGTTCCTGCTTGAATTCAAGCTTCAGTCCCCTGTGACAGGATAACTCAAGTAATTGTTTTTCTTCTTTAGCTGTTAGGTCTTAGAGTTGCAGTGTGCTACAAAGAGGTTACATATCCATTCATTCTCATTGCCCATGTGCTGTGACAATGAGAAGTTATTGAGCAGACTAAGCTAGTATGTACACCTATACCCTACCAGACTTTTGTTAGTGGGCTCCCATGAGTTTTATAGGACCTAACCTTTCACGAAGAAAAAAAGTGCAGTTTTTGTTATTCCAAATAAAGCTTTCCACAAGTGCCTCAAGACTGCCAACTTTGCCAATGGAACTTCCATCTACACTGATATGGGTTCACTCTCTCTCTGTCGCAGCAGCAATACTTCCCCTTTGGATAGGGCCATGTGACAGGGAACTCTAACCCTGTCACGAGGAGGAAGGTACACCCCTACAAGGCCAGAACCTTCTGGGCACAGAGGACTGGGGAGGAAGGGGTTAGCTGCTGAACTGGGATGGATAGTCAGCTGACCGGAAGAGGCAGGGCTATAAAAACCTGGGGTTGAATGGCAGTAGAGGTCAGCAGCCAAGGGAGAAAGAGTGTATCTTAGAGCTCCAGGGAGAAGCTTGGTGGAAAGTCCAAAGCCAGGAAGAGGGGAACTAGAGAAGTCCTGGAGAGATGATAGCTGTACTGCAGCAAGGACTGGAGCTGACAGTGGGGAGCTGAAATATGAACCTGCACCTGTAAGCTGACATACCGCTTTCCTTATTCCCATTTTTGGGGTAGCAGATATTGCCCAAAGACAGGACTGTTTATTTGTTTTCTTTTAGTGGTGGAGTAATACTGGTGGGTTGGGTGAAGTTATTAGGGGTTGGAGGAGACCTCATTTTGGGGATCCACTCCAGAGTGGGATCCCCAATGCCAGAGAGGGTGCAGCTTTTGGGGGCACAGACCCTAGTGCCAGGGAGGCAGAGAGAGAGACAGGGCTGTGGAGAGTCTGAGTGCCAGTAAGCGCACCATGTTGGGATGATCTTAAAGAGGCCGTGGAGGCCTGGAGCACCTGGGGGTGGGGGGTGAAGTGTATATTTCTCTGTTGTTTGGATGGATGGGGTTGTGCCTGGACTTTGAAATTGACCCCTCTGGATGGGGGCTGGCACATGTGCCTTTGGGCCAGGGGGTGCTGTGCCTTGGAAGGGAGCAGAAAAGGAGGCCAAGAGCCTCCAGGCACTGGAAGGAAGAGCTAGAGCCTCAGAGTCTAACCCTGTTTGGTGGGTTTGGATGGAGAGGCCTAGCTAGAGAAAAAGGGGGTCAGACCATCATAGGAGAGACCCCAACTCCAAGGGTGCCCTGTGTAAAGCACAGATGACCTGGAAGATGGTGCTGGGGAGGGTGACCTGTTACAGGCCACCATTGTTAAAGCCACCTTTTGTGCCCCCCCAAGATATGCTCAGTAGACCCACAGGGGTCTGTGAACCATAGGTTGAAAACCACTGCTCTAGAGAAAAGAATTGAAAAAATGTAAGATCAAGGTGGAGACAAGGACACTAGGCACCCTATAGCTTCAAAAGAGCAGAGTAAGCTCTGATTACTCTCTGAAACAGCTCATCTGAAAAAAAGAGCTACAAATGTCCTAATGTCTCCAGCCAGGAGCAATCATCTCAACACTGAAATGAACACAAGGAACAGTCTTTGAGTGCTATGCTAGCAGCATGTGAAGATGAGTAAAGACAGGGGAGGAAGAATCCAAGGAAAACAGAACCCCACCCCCATATTTCACTTCAGCACACAGTCAAATGTGCTCACATGTGAAGGACTTTTGAGCTGGTTATTCAAATGGACACACTATTATGTATGTATCAAACTCAACCCATTAGTATAGATGCAGCAGACATAGCGACCAGCTTGCTCCCATCACCAATGGAGGGACCTCTTTGCTCCACTGTTTGTATTCTGCTTGGCTCTTAGAAGCTCATCTTGTTCTGACATGCATAGAAGACTGCATCCATTTTGGATAAAGAGCCAAACAATACTTAACATGCAGATCTATGTTGAGAGATGCCCCAAAGCACACAAACACTTAAGGATACTTCACTCCAGGTCTTTCTTGCTATAATTTTCCCCATAATCTTTAGAACAAATTCTAAAATTTTCTGCATGGAAAGCAGAAGACGGCCTCACCACCCAGCAACTGCAGTGCCTTAGGTTCCTCCTCTCTGGGCGATTAAAAATGTGAATTGCCGGTGTTTCACTACTCAGAACTGTATTCTTTTCAGCTCTGTAAGTCTGTCTTGATACCAAGAGGAAGTGCAGTGCCAAGGATTTGGGTTTGCCTGCTCTGCTCATGGGCTGCTTTCTCCCATAAATATGGACTGGGGAAGGCAAGGGTTGGTTCTATGCTTAATGCTGGGTGAGGAACAGAGGCAGAAGCAGAATCCTAAGACACCCTGATGTTCCTACAAGGTCAGTGCAGTTCTTCAGCAAACACAATGAACTTTCTAGCTTCTCTATGACTTTAGTTTCATAAGGCACATCTCAGTAGAAGCTGGCCCTAATAACCAAGGGTCAAAGGACATTGTAACTTAATCAGGCAGAATCCCCTAAGTGTGCTGACTCTTAAAAGAGGATCAGCATAAAAATGAAAGTGTTGATGTACAGATGCTGCCTTCCATCCCAAAGGCTGTAAATCAATGCAATAGGCAGCAGCAGTATCCTACAAAATATTCCTAATGGATGTTTGGGGAATTTCAAGGTAGAGGGCTTCAGAGTAGTAGAAAATGAATGAGTCCAGTGATTCAGGTGTGAAATGGAATATCCCATCCATTCAATACCTTTCCCTTGTCAAAACAAACAAAAAAAACACACATTACAACTCACTGGAAAAACAGTCCAGGTTATGGGCCCAAGAAGGCAAGGATGTCATTTATGAGTAAAGGGCATTACAAAGGAAGGAAACTGATTGATTAATGGAGAAAGTGACCATTACAATCCTTGGTAAAATGAAGAGCTGCATGGATCCACCCTACTCAAAAAGCTTATCAGTTACCTGACATGGTGTAGGACGCTGGAAATAACCCCGGTGAGTGATCAGAGCTGATAGCACGTTCCTTTCATGAAAAAAAATGTCTGGTGATCCCTGTCAGCAGCACCACAACCATTCCAGGGAGAGCACAGGCTGAGACGGACACATTTGATATGTCAGATGATGTGGTGGCATAGGACAGGAGGCAGAACAGCACACCAGCCACAACATACAAACTTGCGAGAAAACCACCAGTCAGTTTACAACAGCTAGTAACAAATGGTTATGTTATTATGGTCAGCCTTCTGACAGATGGATGTTAAAGATGGAAATAATTATGAGGTCCCATCTAGACAAAAATCTCCTTCTTCCAGCACATGCACTCAGCCATACTAGTGGCCCATGCCATGAAGCTGACCATAGCCAGTTTGTAGGCCATGCATTGGAAAGATAAGTTGAAAAACTAGGACAGAATAAATATCAAGACATGAACTTAACCAGTCTGAAATGTATGACTTCAGTTGAACTGATTTTCTTGTTTAATAATTGGAATGGGTTTTACTTTCTTTAAATCCCATTTCATTTTCCTGCTGGCCCCTTCATTTGACTCTGAACCCTTCTTAATATGGATCCCCAATTAACTTTAGTTTAAGATAAGTGGCATTTATTCTCAGCTATCATTGCTGTAGCTCTAATGATGCCTTAACGAAAGTAGCAAGGCTGGATTTTAGACTGACAGGCTTTTGCACTAAAGTAATTAACCAAAAAGTGAAGGGGAAAAAAAAAAGGCCTTCTGCATTATTTATTCCAAAAGTCAGCATCGGGGATGACTGCTTCTCAACTAACTTGGACAGATTTCTACTTAGAAGGAATATTTGCAGAAATAAAATACTAAATTATAATTAATAATAATAATACTCTACACTTTGTAACATTTTTATCACAGGATCTGAAAGAGCATTAGGAAAAATGAGCTGTCAAACAGTCCTGTGAAACGGGGCAAAAATATAGTCTAATGTTGCATCCACCATAGAAATATGGCCAGCTGGGTGGTTGAATATCTGGCACTATGCAAACCAGAGGCCTGATTTTTTTTTTTTTTTTCAAAGTTGTTCTCCATCCAGGCAGGGAATTAACAAATATGTGATCCATCAGCCCAATCAAAGCAACTCAGACAATGAAGGTTCACAAATAGAGGTATAACAAGAATGTTCTGTACCTTGAGTGGCGGCAGCCAGGACAGGTGGCCCCATTTATGTACCCCATCTAAGCTGGCACCCAGAACTTATGCCCCAGTTGCCCACCAGTATAGTACTGCTTACAAGTAACAGCTTTTAAATATTCTATAAACAAAGGATGAATCACAGATGATTTGGCCAATTACTGACATGTCTGTAGACAGGTCAAATGAGTTCTTCTCAACTGAATTCTTCTTCCAGTTTGAAGCCTGCAAGTACAGGCTTCAAGAAATGGCATTCTTATAAGAACATTGTGTATATTTATGCAGTGTATCTTGCAGGTGGAAGTGTATGCACTCAAGTTAGTCTGTAGCACTGAGTCCCATCTTAATATTGAGTTCAAGTTTGGAACATTATTTATGGTGCATTAATGTAGAATGTACTATATCAGCATTTTTGGCTGTTTGATGTATTTCCTGTATTGTCATTTTCTTGCAAATGTGTAACAAGTACTGTGTGTGGGTTGTTGGGTTTTCTTTTTTTTTTTTTTTTTATGTGCCTGCTTTAAGGAAAGTTAAAGCTGTAACGTATGATCGATTGACATTGCACCTCCATGTAATAACACTGTGCCAAGGAGTCCTACCACTAACACAACTGCCAGTCAAGAAAAATTTTCCTTTGCTGAGATCTTGAGCTCTGCTTTGATGCTTCACCCAAACGGTCCATGGCTTACTGACCGCATTCCCCCTTTCACCTATCAGGACACCCTAGATGGCCACTGATGAGGAAATAACTCTTCCTGGAAGCCTTGCACTTCAAACATCTTCCAAGAAGAAATGCAATTTCCCCCTCCCACAAACCAGTAGTCTTATGAGAAGACAAGGGGCTTAGATTTGCTTTTTATTTCTTGGCTAATTCTCCCTCCCTGCTTCAAATGAAGCTGGTAGACTGCCTGTAACTGTCCTCAACCCCTCCCTTCTCCTTTCCAGTGGAGTTAACTATGATCTTGTGATCAGTGATGGTTGAGAACCTGGAAAATTCTCAGCTTGGATATGGACCCAAAAGCTCATTGCCCATCCCCGACAGAAGAACTCAGTTGTTCCCTTTCCTTTTTTCCTTCTCTATCACACATTCCACTCCTTTCTAACCCAACCCTCTCATTTTGAGAAGTTATTCCCTTCCTGTATCAGATTGGTGCCACAGAGAAGAAACTTTCTCCTCTCCTTGAAACTCAGAACCCCAGATCTTTCCCATGAGCTCCTTCTGCTTAAGTCAGAAAAGCTCCCAAAAGGAATGCCAACTTCCACCCCATAAAAACCCAGAAAGGATTTTTCAGCACTCTGCCATAAAGGGGTAGCAGGTCTCTCTACAGTTCCAATTGCTAATGCTTGCTGAATCGCAGATCAACTTCCCAATACCAGAGCTGTTCCTTTCTGTGCAAACTAACATCTCTGCCATCACTTCCTGGATACTTAGCCGTGGCTAAAAACACAGCTTTCTAATCATCCTATTTACCCCAACATCTTCTCTGCCCTCCCCATTTTCTACCACTGTGAACAGCCCCATTATTTTGAAACATACAGTCTCAGACCAAGGCTGCAAATCAGACCTTTTTCTAGTTCCTCAAATCCAAGGTACACCTATTTCTTCTAATTCTTTCTCCCTAACATCTACCCCATTCACACAACAAACTTTTCCAGGCTCTTGTTATTTTGAATGTCTGTTGCATTAATGTGTTCCCCTTCCCCACCTCTGGCTTTGAACACGGTCTTGCCTTGTTCACATCCATGCAAAAGATGGCTTACAAAAACCATTTTATGATCTCATTGCTTTGACTATCTCATCACTCTCTATACATCCTTCCACCAGCTTCCCCTTTCTTTTGTGCTTTGGACATAACCTTGAAAAGGAAGGCTAAGTAACTTCATGGCCTCCCGTCACCCAACCTATCATCTCTCATTTGGTATTAGAAGTTTGATTCCCACCTCAAACTGGACAATTGCTAAAGGTTCAAGCAAGTACTTTTTGAGCTTTCACTCCCCCTGTAGCCACTGCACAAGACTGTGATTAGCCTCCTTTTAGATTACTTCTTAACAGTCTTTTGCTTACAAAACACAGACAGTAGGTCGGGCTCCTGCTGCAACTGCTGGTTATGCTGACAAATCCTGCCTCATCGTCTCTTTGCACTTCCCATTTCTTCCAGCTATCCAGTGTTTTTTGCTTTAAAACTTAAAATTGTTAGCTTTTTGGAGAAAGGACTGTCTTTTTGTCCCACATTTGTACTGTACCTAATACAATAGTCTGTGACTAGAGCTCCTAGGTCTTATAATGACGTAAGAGGAAGAATATTTGAAAGATACCTTTGAGGTATAAAGTATGGAGAACACTTTGCAACTGAACTCCCCTCTTCAACAATGAGAACAGATGTAAATGGTCCTCTCAATTCTAACCCCAGACTGCACCTACAGTCTTTCCTATTTCACTAAACATCAGTAAGAGACACTAGTTACTTCTGTGATTAAAAACATTATGAAACAGTTTTCATCTTCTCCCTAAATTCTCAACCTACACATTCAAAAACAAACCCATTTTCAAGCCAAAAAAATACAGAAATTCCAATTTTAACACCATATTATGCCCACTAAATTTTACCAGAAGATAAAAATCAGTTTGTCGACTTTGTCTTTTTTCACTATGATTTTTATGCCTCTAGGTCTTTGCTTGTTAAACTCTGGGTGCTTGGAAAAAAAATATTCTGAGAAGTTTTGCCTGGATAAACATCCTATAAATTACAGATGATACTTATTGGCCTCAAAGGAATTCCACTACATTAGCAAATGCTGGAGATCATATTTAGATAGACAGATATAGGTAATAGATAAGCATAGCTATATGCTCAAGTAATCTATACCTATATTTGGCTATGCTAGTGCAGGCGCGCGTACACACTCCACACATTATTTTAATTAACTCATCCTGCATTTGGAATTCCATCAGGATACAAAACCAGTAGGATCATTAAACCCAATCATGTTTTCAGCCTAGCCTGATATTTTACTAGTGCCATTCAAATCAATTTACCTAACAGAGACATTTGTCCCTGGCCTGTCACCATGGCCTGTACTGCATGTCCTGCACTTCTTTATCTTTTGGCAGGGCCATCATAAGCAAGTGACACCGAGGGTGATATATGGGAACTCAAATAAGTTATAAATCTTGAATCCCTTCATCAGCCAGAGTGAATTTACTCCAGCCAGCCTTGGCAAAGGCTCCCTAACTGAGCTTGGAGAAAAGTCAGCTTTAAGATGAACTTCTTTGAGGTGAAGATCCTCTCTACATCTGATAACAAGAGGGGCTGGGACAGGAAGGGGCTAACCTTAGCCACCACCCACAAATAGTCTGCAACATCCCCAATATGAAAGAGAGGGTAACATAGCTATAGGCATACAAGAACACTGTTGTCATCCACTGAACTCTACACATACAGCAGCAGAAAGTCAGAGCTCCAATATTACAAACTCGTATCCACTTGAGCTAGAGGAAAACCTCTGTTAACAGTCAACAATGTTAAGTTGTTAGGTCTCCTTCTGGACCCTTGACCACTAGAGGGAAAAGTTTTCAACTAGCAATAATTATTACACAAATAAGGACCCACAAGTGTATTGCCACCCCAAATGATAACAGTGAGCACGATCATTGTATAGCCTATTCCAGTATTCAGTCATTTTGCCTCATTTTAAAAACCAGAATTAAGCTCCTGTCTAACCACAAGTTGAACTAAACTCATCTCTGAGCCCTGTCTGTTAAGTTTACAGTCATACCACCAGCCCTGTGGAATCCTTGCTGCCTAAGGTTAGCTAACAAGGTACCAATTCTGGTTGTTTGCAACTCTGACAGCAGCATATAACACCAGGAAGACAAATGCTTGTCTTCTGGATGAGAAGGGAGGTACATGGAATTCTATGCAAAGAGATATACACATGAAAGTAAGGAAATAGCAAGGAGTTATTTTACAAACTTTGGTGAGGAAAGAGAAAAGATCCTCAGAATATCCACCATCTTGCTTGGTTGATGCCTGGCTGTGTGAAATCACAAGACACAGCTAAATCTTCAAGAAAGACAACACTGCCTTTCCTACTCTCACTACAGAAATGGATGGTAATTAGAAATGAGCTTGACGGCTGATTTAAGAATAAGCTGGAAGCCTTGAGTGACAGGATGCATGGGGGAAGAGACGTGTGCTCAACTGGTCCAGGCTAGCAAAGCTGCTTCTTTGCTTAAAGCACTCAGCCACTCCGGAGTCTTACATTTCATATATGCATTAATGACATTCCTTCTTCCTCATTTACTGTAATCATCCTAGGGCATGTCAGCTGGAGGAAACTACAATAAAGGATAACTGCAGCTCACCTTTGTTGTATGTAACTAGCAAATAGAACAATTATTAAACCGGGTGTACTGTAGCAGACTCTGCCCTCACCCTCACTGAACAGATGGCTGCCTGCACTGTAACCCCCAACAGGCTGCTTTTGTCCTGCGAGTACAAATATCCAAGCCTGAAAACATGACTACCACTTGTGATGTGCAAGCTCAGGGTCCCCCCATTAACCCATGTGATCGAGAACTGAGTCTTCGAAGCCAAAGGTCCTGGCTCTATCCCTGATGCAACACGTGCACTATGTAACCAATAACTCCTACATTCATTTGCATATGTGGACTTGATATTGATGTATTTTGCTTTCCGTATCTTGATTTCTTCTTACTTTAAAATCCACCAAAATACTTTTTGCTAAAAACATTAAAAAAGTGAAAAACATTTCCCTATAAAAGCAAAATTCAACTGTTCTATTTGTTTTTCTTATTCTCCCTAAATCCAATCTAAAAACCTCTCTGGCAGAATTACATGCAATGGTGTGGAATAGAGGGCACAATTGGATCTTAAGGCACAAGAAGTACAAGGTCTCTTAAGTATTGACTTGCATCAGAATAAACAGCCCATTGATTTGGTGCAGCGATAGGCAAGGCTCCTTGACTAGATGAACCATTGATCTCTTCTGTCTGTTCATGGTGTTGACAGACACACCTCTGTATAACAGGCAGAGCACAGAGACCTTTGCTACCAGTATATCAAAATTCCCTTTGCTTGAGATGTTACAGCCCTGAAAGTAGCTTGAGTCTAGAAATCTCTTTGAACAATATTTCCTCACAAGATATTCCCAGTGCAAGGTAGGGCCCAAAACACAACAGAAGCAGCTTCTCACACTTCTACATCTCTGGTCCAATCCACAATATGCTGATGCAGCATAAAAATGGGTCCCCTCCTCTCAGCAAAAATAACCAAAATCTTTACAAGCTCTGAAGGTAAAATGTTTAGTCTGGGTTAATTCCTGTGTGATTTTGGTCCCATCTGCCTAACAGGACCAGCCCTTGGGTTTTGGGCTGAAATCACCCAGCACATGTTTATTTTCCTCTCGTACGCAAATGCACACTAATCTCAGTAGTTCAATACGATCATAAAAGCAGCAATCTCTTCTTCCCTGCATACACATCTCATTATCTATCCTTAGTATACATCTTGAGTAATGCAATTTATTTCAATGTCACCAAGAGAGAGACATTCCTCTGGGACTGTCATTACCATAAACCACAATCTGCTGCTAATTTAAATGTCCTTATCCACCCCTTATTTTACTTCTTTATAAACAATGACAAAGCATGCTGCACCTCCAACTTGCTTCATTTTGGGTGTTTAGCAGCATCCTCAACTTTCCCCCTGCTCTCCTGCTGCAGCCCATTCTCACACTTAATTTTCCTTCTTTCCATGTGCCTGTGTTTTTCAGTCCCCCCACCATAGTTTGGTGCTGTTGCTCTCCTGTCAGTGCCCAACTGTTCCTGGGTTGGCTAGAGCTATGCAAGGCCATTTCCCCAGCATGTTTCAACTAAGCAGCCTTTGTCAATGGGTAAAGCTTGTCCAAGCCAAGTCTAGATATGCACCCTAGCAAGATCTTGGTGTTTGCAGATGAGTGTAGCCCCAAATCAGGACATCAATAAGCCTGGGTTTCTCCTGCATAAATGAAGCAGCTTTAGCTGTGAAGTCATAATAGTTCAGCAGCTGAACAGAATTAAACCCTGGCAGTGGATTGTAGACTTTCTGGGGCTTTGTTATTTGCAGAACAACTAGCACAATGAGGCTTTGATCCTTGACTAGAAAGGCTTTAGTACTACAGTTAAATAATAATAAAAAGGCATCATGATATTTGAGTGGAAAACTTCAGGAGGCTCTAAGCAGCAGTGGGGGGCAGTAGGATGGGACAGGCTCTAGGAATTTGTCTATAATTCCTATACTTATGAAAGAGAAGAGAACCACAGAGAGAAAAAACGGTTTTTAAATTGAGGTCTGGATAATCTAGTTTCTAACAAGACACCTAAAAGGGGTGGGCATCCAGGCAGCAACTCATACTGGCAGGCTCAACGGGACAGAAGAGCATTTTCAAGAGATGCCACCTACTTATTCCCTCCCTCCACAAAAAGCAGAAAAGGCTACATCTAGTTCAGCTTTTCAGAAGTAGAGATTTGAAGATGTGAAGCAATCTGTTTTTGTTTTCATTCCCAGTTTGTTTGTTTGTTAAGATTAATGTCATTAAAGTAATCTCAGGTAGATGTCACCAAGCATCAAAAAAACCCTAACCTCTACAGAAAGTGCCAGTACATCCAGTTTCTGAAGTTTACAACCACAACACCCAGTTCTGGTCAAAGGGCCTAAACAGAAGCATCCATTGCAAGTGAGCCATGTTGCCCACTCCCTATGGAGTGTGCACATGACAAGAGAGGCCAGCAGATCAAGCAGGAGATGGGGGCTGGTGATGATGTTGGTCACCAATGACCCAGAGTGAAGCTTCAGATGTGGCATTGTGCTCCTGGAAGCACTGCTCTTTCAGAGAAGCCGAAATGGAAAACAACTGTGTTGCTGTAGGTTTATAACATTTACGTTCATTTTATCAGGAACTACTTGCAGCAGCCCTTGTGACTGTAAGGTGAAAGTTCTTATACAAGTAGTTATTAATAAAATGTGGTGGCTTTTAAAAATCCCAACACACTTTTGGCAATAGAGATGATTTTGGCCTTAATGCCACATCCAAGTTCCAGTGTTGGATAATTGTATTCTGCCTCCCTAAACTCCTCCATTTCTTGTCTTAGAGTTTGGTGGCATTGCTACAAGGTGTTAAATCACTACTATACTTCACCCCAGAGGCGAGGAAAATTATCCTGGTGTATATATAGCTTGTAAAGCACTTTGCAATGAAAGGTGCTACAGGCACACATGATTATCATAGTGTGATCACACAATCCAGAATGGCATGTGCAACTTTTTTCTCCATTGCCTTGCTTGGCTTTCTGTAGTAATTTCCAGCCATGCAGCATGGGTTCAGATGCTGTGTGAATCTCTTCTGATTAAGCAGCATTTTAATTTACATTTTGTGCAAAAGTAAATGCCTATGCAAGTTTCAAAGCAAGGGAGAATCAAGACACAAGTGCTTATAAGATGATCCTACTCTCTGGCTTCAGTAAGGAGATTTGGGAATGTTGTCCCATAAGGGCAGGAAACTGCAGAACCAAAAACAGACATTGTGCAGCACTATATCTTGTACTTCTCTTGCTAACAGCTGTCAAAGCAGCCCAGCTACTGACTACCAGCTCCTTTTTATTCATAAAGATCCTCAGGGCCATATGACTTTTGACATTGAGGAACCCTCCCTCCCCCCACAAAAAAACCCCCAAAACATTGCATCACCCCAAAATCACAAGCTTCCCACAAAGCAAAGAACAGCACTAAAGCAACTATTCAAGAGGAATAGCTAGGCAATAGTTGTATTTGAAAGTAGGAACTCATTGCAGCCCTGACACCATCCTAAGAATATCTAAAATAAAATAATAAAGACAATCAAATTTGCTTTCCAAGTTTTCATGTTTGTGTGCTCTTTGCATTTCATTCAGCTTGGGCAGTTCTTGGATCTCATGTACTAAGTCTGAGATGGAGAAAGTGATCAAGTAAGTGCAGCTGTGTAAAACAAATACAAGGGAACTCTAAACATCAGGTATATAGCAGAAGAGGGGGGAAGGAAAAGCATCTCTGGTTCCAATTTTTTTTCTGGTTTGGGGTTTTCAGCAGAAAAGGCACAGAGTTTATATATTAATATGCAAAAACAAACAAACTGGACTTTCCTAAGGGGATTTGTTCCTTCTCTCCAACATATTATATTTATATGCAAAACATGTATGTCTATTGTATACACAAACACAGACATCAGTATATGCAGCATGATGGTATTCCTTTAAAAACATACTAAAGCCACGCAGCCTGGCCTGCCAAAGGCAATACCTTTTTGCTTCTTTATATTGAGGCCACACTAGCTAGTAATCAGGATGAGGCATTGTGCCATGCATTCTTGAAGCTTTACAATCACAGGCACTGCAGGATCAGATTGGCACTCTCTCCCCTCAGGGTCTCTGCATCACTGAGTTACATTTCCCATGCAGGAAAGGAGCAGTTATGAATGCTTTAAGCATATGTCTAGTAATAGTTAGGAGTTCCATATTGGTAGATGAGAGAAGTGAGGAAGGGGATCAAAGAGCAGTACATCCATTTGGGTTCCCTTTCCTCCCTTGAGCCACACGTTCCCCCATCTTCCTCACTCCTTTTGAATGTGTACTACTCTAGGACCCTGGGAAATCATGTAAGCTTGCATTATGTGCTGCTTCTCCTCATCTGTCATTCCCCAAACTCTAGTCATTTATACTGTGGTAAACAGTACATTAGCTACCAGACATTTCCTAATCAGTCATCCCTTTGGTTAGGATCCACTCTATCTACTCAACAGATGAGGCTCCTTGAAGCAACTTCCCCTCTTCTAATAAATTGGCAGACAAGTAACTTTACTCACTGTCTCTGCTCTGGAGTGGAGACAAAGCCAAAATAAGGCTATAACTTAACATCCTTCTGCTTCAGGCCTCCCAGCCATACTCCCAGACTGCTGCTGCTGGAAGGGATTGAATAAACAGCCCTGAAGACAAAAGATTTTTCTCTCCATGGAGTGATACAGCCAGCACAACAGCAGAACAAACTTCAGCAACACTCTGCATAGTACATGTCTACATAGGGCCTCCTCCACAGGTCAGGTGGTCTCCTCTCTCCAGAGCCAATTCACTGGTTGTCAATTAACTGGAAACCAAAGGAGACAATCAGTCCCACTTGGATTAGCAGGTTTTGGGGGTTTGTTGTTTTTGGTTTTGCGGGTTTTTTGGTGCTGCAATCATCTCTGACTAGGACTGAATTGAGACTGTGATGGAAGACACACAAGCTGTTACATGGCCTGTAAGCCACTGACACCCAACCAGGGTGCCGCAGAACCCTAGAGCATTATACAGATCTTTTCAGGGTGCTGTACAAAATAGCACTGTTAGGTGTGCAAACGCTTGTGTGATTTACAAGATAAACCAAAAAGATTGCAAATTGTTTTTGGCATTATGCATTTCTTTCTGACCCTTTACAGTCTTTCCAAGTTCTTTTACCAGAAGAGCCCTATTATTTTTCTATAGTCAAAAAACTAGTGAAACCTAGGAGCTGGTATTTTAGGAGGGATACTCGAGTCTACTGAGGGGGGCGTTTGAGTCTAAGAAAATTGAGAACCGCTTCTGTAAGCCCTCAAACACTCCCTGGGCAACGCAGGGCCCCCTGCCTGTTCCCTCTTGTGTGTAAGTCAATGCCAGGTAAGTCTCAAATTGTTTCATTCATAGGAGGAAGTGTCCATCCTCTCACCAAATAATTCTGGTTAAATTACTCATTTATCTTGTTTCTTCCCCCACCCCACCTCTCTTGAGTACTTACGTGGCTCTGTCATTGGTACTCTCCAATGTGCTTCTGCTCATAACACATTTGTATGGTAGGGATGTGCAATAATCTTCATTTACGGATGGGGTTTGAGGCACAAAGACTAAGAGCAGTGTAATGTAAAATTCCTGAGCTAGTTTTAAACAAAACTTTAAGCATTTCTCAACAGGGTTCATTAGCCTGCATATAGATAACCTGCTTTCAATGCCCAAACTAGCTTGGGTATCTTTATGCTACATTACAGCCTAGACATACTCCCATTGACTTGCTCTGGTCACGTAGAAGGTCTGTGGCAAAGAAACGTCATGAACCCAAGTCCTCCAAGTCATAGATTAATGCCCTAGCTGCAAGACCAGTGTTCTCCTTTTCAACTAATATCTGGTGCCACTTCCTTCCTTCCCCACCTTTCTCTAGTAATCATTTATTTAAAAGTATTCAGAAAAAAGTAAAATAAAAAAAATAATTCTTTCAGTTACTTTAGTAGGAAATTAAAAGGCACGGGTAAAACCAGGCAAGGAAACTGAAAACTGGCGGTAGAAACTGAGGAACAGGGAAATATAAATTACATCAGGAAAAATGGTGGTAGCATCAGGGACAAAAGCTAGATATCCCGTGGTAGTTCTGTTTTAAGTACAAAAGCAACCTTCTTTCTTAGCAATGGTAACCTCTCTGATAAGCCATGGCTGCTATTCCAAGAGATAACGTACCAGTATATGAAACTATACTGTTCAAGAAAGAAGAACTCAGACTGAAACAGAGGCAGAGAAAGCCTAGGAGGATGATTAGGGGAGTGGAGAACCTATCATATGAGAAGCAACTAAAAGTACTTGGTTTGTTCAGCCCAACTAAATGAAGGCTGAGAGAGGATAAGACTGCTCTCTAAAAATACATCAAGGGGTAAATACTAGAGCTGTGCAAAATGGCACTGTTCCGTTTCGACTTGCATTTTGACAGACAGCTTTTCATTTTGAATTTCATTTCAATTCAAAACTTTTGTTCCCTTTTGTTTCGTTGAAACAGTTCCGCTGTTTTGACGTTTCGCCCATAGGCTGAGGAAACTGGGAACAGCCTATAAAACTTTGTCATTTCCAGTCTGATTTGGATGAAACTTGCAGGGCTGGTAGCCCCTTCTGAGGGCATGAACCCTGCCAAGGTTCAAGGCAATATATGCAGGGGTTTCAGGGAAATTGAACCTCGAAATCTTGAGTGCAAAAAAACTCATGTCACATATGTGTTAAGCCAAAGTGGGGTCAAAACTGTAGGCATGCTAGCCCCTGCAGAGGCAATGAAGCCTGCCAGGTTCCAAGGACAGGGGCACAGGGGTTTGGGGGAAACTGCACCTCAAGTTGTGGACAAGCAAAACTCATGACATGGGTGACACTGTGCATGTTAAGGTGCAGCAGGATGAAAGCTGCAGGCTTGCCAGCCCCTGCTGAAGCCACAAAGCCTGCCACCTGTCAAAGAGATAGGTACAGGGGCTTCTGGGGCCCTGCACCTCTGGCTGCTGACAGAGCAGTTTCCCTCGGAGTAAAGGCTGCCTCTCCTTACTTTAGTTTGTTTCCCTGCAGGCAAGCCCAGCTTGAGCTTCAAAACTCAAAATGTTTTGAAACTTTCTAAACGTTTTGACTTGCCTCTTTTTTTTGAGACTGTTTCGAAGCTCTCTGTTTCATTTCAATTTTGCTGTTTCGAGCTCAAAACAAGTTGAAACAGCGCCAAAATGAAACTGCCAGCAAAATTTCGCACAGCACTAGTAAACAGCAGGGAGGGAGAAAAGCTATTTAAACTAAAGGACAATTCTGGCACAAGAACAAATGGATATGAAGTGGTCATGAATAAATTTAGTCTAGAAATCAGAAACAGGTTTTTAATCGTCACAAGAGTGAGGTGCCAAAATAGCTTTCTAACAAGAGCAGCGTGGCAAAAATTCCACGTAGTCTTAAGTTGGAGCCTGATAAATTTATGAAAGGAATTACAATATGTGCTTGACTGTGGTTGCAAGAGATGAGATGCAATGACTTCCAGTCCTACACACTTGACACTAAAATCCACTGGCCATTCCATCAACATATCAAAAGTGCAACCAAGAAGATTTCTGAAAGACCTCCCCGTACCAGAATGACCACACAAGGAGCAGTGTTGGTTGGATTCACTGAAAGGTGAAACATGACAGCTTCTAAGGGAGAGAGCTTTCAAACAGCCAGGTCTGGGAAGAAGGCTTGAGCTGAATTTTTATATTATGTTTATTAATAAAGCCAAACCCCAGGAAAGAGGTGAGCTTTGACTAAGCACAGTATGCGGACTTTGTTCCATGGGGGTCAGAAAAGGCACGTGGTCACACCAGCAGAGTTAAAGGGGTCCTCATCTTGTCACAGAGCATTCCAACAAAATCAAGAAATGAGCCCCTGGGGAGCAATTAGGATAGGAATGTGAGGGCACATCTGGCCTACATCACTTAAAACCCACCAGTAACAAGGCCCCTACAGTAGATCTACAGGGGTTAGACAGTTTTGTCTTTCCTGAAACATCCATCAGCCTGGAATTTGAGAGCAGAAGGAAAGCAGACAATTTCCATGCACGCTGAGGAGTGCTATAGAACTACATGTAGACCTTGTCTAGCGCTAACCCTTCTATAAAGAGGTCTGCTTTGCTTTCCCTTTGGCAACATGTCTCAGGCATGACCACATCAGCCCTAAAATGTATTCTAGGACCTTCTGATATCCAACAACTGGCAATAAGATGATCCCATCAGAACTGTCCTACATAAAACTCAGATGGGCCCCATCAGCCCAGCTCAGGACACAGCCTGGGCACCCGAGTGTCTTCCAAGTCCAAAGGAAGGACAAAACCCATAGTCTTCAGTAGACTGGTCTCAGAGGTACTCCATCGCCAGTAGGTTAGGCACATCACAGACAGCAAGAAAACAATACCTTCTCAGCTCTCATAGGCCTTTAAGAAGAGTCATTGTTGTTACCTTGATGTTGCACTTTATTAAAGCTCTGAATGTTGCTCTAGATATCAGGTCTGATATGAGCCCCCATACTTCAGGGTACCAACTTGTTCAAAACCAGCAAGTAATACTTCGTACACTTTTCATCTGAGAAGGAGTTCAAAGCACTTTAATATCATCAATCCTCATAAATCAATGTCCCCGTGAGGCAGCAGCACGGGATGATGGATTTAGTTCGTAGCTAAGAGATAGGAACTCGAGTGCCATCCTCTGTTCTGACACCGACTCGCTGAGTTTATTGTCCACTTAATAATCTCCTCAGCTGTCAAATGGAACTGACCTACCTCAGGAAAGGTTTCATGTTTTAATGAAAGCACAGTATGGCAAAACCACAGAATCACTGTGAATAAGAACGGGGCATTATGTATGTATTTAGATTTGTAAAAACATTAAAATGGCCATCTTTGCTTAAGCTCTAAAAGCTGTAATCTTTAAGTACAGCTGAGATAACCTACAGCAAATCTTTTTTTTCCTTAAACACTACCCCCTTCTTACAATTATAATGCAGCGTTATAATGTTGTTTAATACAATGTTGGTAGGCATCGATAACACTCATTTTTCAGATATACAGAAAAAAAAAAAATAAAAAAAAAAAAATCGGTCGCTTGACCAAAGTGTGTGAGGGACAAAACCAGGAACAAAAGAGCCCTGGCTTCCAGCCCCTTGTCCTAGCCACAAAACTTGAGTCTATAAATCAGCACTTCATTTTCAGCCTCTCCCAGCACAGAATATTTTTGCTTCTGTAAAATCTCTGGATCACCCAGAACTCCTCTGCTTGTTGCTCACTAAGCTAAGTTTGGCTGTTAGCTCTCACACCTTAGTCACTCAGTTCCTGTCAGCACCTCAGCTCTTAAAATTTCCTGAGAACAAACCCCTGAACTGTACCCAATCCATCTTTAAAATAAAGAAATAAATAAAACATTTCTGGTTCTTCCTCATGCCCTGCTCTCTGATTTCATCTACTGCTAAGAGCTCACCATTTAACATCCTACCTCTGCTATTCAGCAAGGTCACAAATCCCCTCTCCTTTCAGGACCTAGAGAGCTTTCACTAGAACTTATATATGTTCAATGTTTTCTTCAAATCAAAACTTCCACCCCCATCCTCCAAATGACAGCTAGACCACTGCCTATGTTCCTCCCATCTGTGAGGATGATCCAGCTAAAATACCAAAAATATATGAATAAAAAGAAAAAGAAAGAGCAGAAAATTCCAAGAACATAGACCTGGTGATACTAGAGAGATTCTTCCAACTATAGCCTTAGTTCACAAGGACCCCAACACTGGCTTTTCTCCAACAAACCTTGGACCTAGGTAAAGACTTCATAGACATTAGGGCTGGAAGGGACCTTGAAAGATAATTGGGTCCAGTTTGCAATCTGATCCATTTTTGAGAGGGACTGCACTGGCATGGGACCAGATGATAATATTTTCCCTTCCAGATCAGAATCCTCTTTGTCCCTATAGAATATCTTCAGCAAAATAAAATAATGAAACACTCTGTACTATTAGAAGAAGAGAATACCTTTCCACTGAAAAAAAAAATACAGGGAGCCTCCAGAAAAAGCCACAGCACAATATGTTGCACAGGTGATTCAGGAGCCCTCCAACTCACTATTAGCTGAAGCATCTGGTGATGGGATGTATGTAGTCACACACCTGATCAAATGCCTTCTCCCAGTGTTCTTGGAAATAGGAATATTATTTTAATGTGCTTAATGTGGCTGACACTTGTTCAGCAGACCCTTCTTTCCCTCTGTTTCCTCTGTTATAAATGACCAATTACCTAATCTGAGGTAATGCAGACTCTGGTTGAAGCTAATGAAGACACGGTGGGTGAGATCCTGCTTGCAGCACATAGTCCCATTAGGGAAGATTAATCACCTTTTAACTTGCATTCCTGAATCTTGGCTCCAAGCCGTGAGAAAGCAGAGAGAGAAGCATCCATCATGTTAACCAAATAACACAGCAAACATGCTGCAGCTGGTCAGCTGCAGGGCAGTCTTCTGACAGGAGTGCCAAAGATGCAAGCCAAAAGGGCAGCAGTGGCTCTCCAAGAAAACCTGAAGAGGCTGCAGATTACTGCTAAGGAAGCATGATAAGGAGATCTCATGTACAGGCTTACAAAGAGAGAGAGCATCTGAAAATGATGTCTATTCAGCTTACAAGAAATGTTAGGCCTCTGGTAGCTACTTTAATGAACTGTAGGTGCCATCTACTTAATGCAATGCTCTGAAAAAACTGAGGGTTATCAGAGGGGAGTAGGAAGAATCTTCTTGGACATAGTCAAACTCTGAATGTTCTATACTCCCCCATCCTAAACACCATATAGAAGATGGCTTCAGAAACTAGGTGTCCATGTGAGACACTACTGCACAGTTGTTACTGCACAGTTATTTAATACTTGTATTAGCAAGCAGTAAACAAATGTGCAGCACCTGGAGTTATTGTGCAGTAGCATTGGTGAACATCTTTTAGGTGATGCTATTGCACAATAGCCTAACAATACTCCACAGTAGGGTATTAGCACTGTCCATGCTGTAACGCACTACTGAGTAGCATTTTTCAACTATTGCAGTCAGCATCTCATGAAGACACACCTGGTGTTACCTTATCTATCTGTTTAATTAGTATCAGCAGTGTAGGGATGCAGCTGCATGCCCAGGGCAAAGTGGAATCTGTGATTTACAGTTCATGATAGTAGACATACAGCTGCTAGCAGCAGCCACTTTTTTTTTACCCTCTATCACAATTCAGTGCCTGGGGTGGTTGTCCCTGCTGCCCCCTACACTCACCTCTCCAGTTATGCCACTATGCAGTATTCACCTGAGCAACCAAATGAGCACCAGAGCAGCAAATGTTTCACTGCTGTCACCAAAACCTGACACTGATATAGACTATCTATGCTCCTTCATATTCTCAGAAGTTCACCTTCATGAGGACAAATCATGCCATTCCTTATTCACGTCCCAAAAAGGAATGATACATTACTTACGTGACTGGAAGGAGAGAGAGGGGGGATGACAGCCCTGGGAGATTTCAGCTCTGATTGACTGCAGACTAATGACAGATAATTACTTGAGCTGAAGCAGTGGAAAGGAGAAAAAATGACTACCTTCATCACCAAGAGGGAGTAACCCAATAGAAAAAGACCAGCTTCATATAGCAAACTTTTTTTAAAGCTTGGATCTTTGTGGTGGAATTATTCTAAAAGTTGTGTTTCAGTGGCATTGGCAATGACTGTTAGACCTGTTGGACTGTGACATTTTCTGTCCTACTCTCTTTCCCACCAAAGAAAGCCTCTCAATCCCTTCTCAACTTCAACAGGAGTGGGGTTCTTTAAACATTCCTTCATGACTTTCTGCAGCCACCCCATGCACCCAGTGAGCAAGCTGATTTTTCCAGGTCTCCACAGTTCTTAAAGTCATTCAGCCTCCTTGGTGCCTGATCAGAGCAATTCACTGGAATCAGCAGTTGTGATCATTCAATGAGGGGTCTTCTTAAAGCACCAGAACACTGAACCCACAGAAAATAATTCAAGAAGCAATGCCTGGCTCCCACTCCAAACAAGAAATAAATGGCAAGAAGTTAGTACATCCAGCCATGGGCATCACTTAGTGTATCAAAGGACAAACCAGCACAACGGGGGGAAAACAAACAACCTAGAAAGATACAGAAAGTTGCACTAGCCCATGAGAAATGCCCAATGACACTCAACTCATTGCTATGATCTAGGAGAGAAGAATACAACCCTTTGTCTAGAAGTATTTCAAGCAGCTGCTCAGAATTGGGCTCCTGCTATTTTTCAGGCCACAGAAAAGGTACTGAACAATATTGCTGCAGAAAGGTGACAGTACAAATTGCCCCAGCAGCATACTTCAGCTCTGACCCAGATGTCAGTCTTTGTTAGAACTAGGTGAATAAACCATATTGGACAATTCAGACAACAGATGTTGCCTTCCTTTTGATTTTTGAAACGGCACCAAATTCTCAAATTTACTTATTAGGTGAAGTTATTCACCAGCTTCTTTGGGGAATGATTCTTGGCTTGCACCTGATCTTTGCATTATGCAGAGTTTGCAAAGTCCTGGTTAGCTGCATAAATATCATGTGATTTCTGTTTCTTATGCTGCAGGGTCTTCCCCTTGAAAGGACAAAGCAATTCTTCTACAACCAAGTGAAAACAGGCTTTCTAAGAATATTCAAACTTGGCATTTGCTTTTTCAGAGTACTATCGCTACTAAAGCTCAAATATTCACGTTTGCAAAGAACAAACACTACGTAGTCAGGAATATGCTCAAAACAAAATTTGTTTTAGTATCTGAACAATCAAATGCGAACATATATTTTCCACCATTCACTTAGCAGAGAGCCCAAAGAGTGGGGGACCCATGAAAGCTAATACATCTGAAGTTCCACCCTAAGAACCAAATATGGGCACTGATGTAGGGACTTGTCCTCAAGAACTAGGTAGAGACTCTGTCCAATTCTTAATCTCCTATAAACCACCTAATGCTAGGGTTGCCAACCCTCCTGGATTGACCAGGAGTCTGCTGGAATTGGCATTGCTCTCCCAGTGACTATTGAAAACAATCCTCTAGAGATATATATTGTGAACAGGTTGAACAGTACAATTAATAATTTTATGTCATGTTGGAAAAAATCTCTCGAGTAATAGCTTCAGGAGAAACCTGCAGATTTTGCTGTTTTGCAAAAAGCTCTCTGTAAGCTGGCAGGGTTCCGGCCTGTGAGGGAGCAAGAGGAGGGTAGTTAGGCAGGGAGCACCTAGTGCACATGTGCGCTCACCCATGCATCTGGCCGCCAGGCAGTCTGGAGAGCAGCTCCTGCAGGTAAATGGAGGTGGGGGAGGGGAATGAAGGGAGGGAGTTGAGCAGAGCTGGGGCTGCTGCCCAGTCAGGTGCTGAGTGGGACTTGGGCCCTGATAGGGCAGGACACGGCCATGGGCAGCTCGTCCAAGGGGTTGGCAGGATGGGGCCAGTTCCACACCACTGCGCACATTCCCAGGGGATGGGGGGACCTGTGCCCCCTAGATTCATGTGCAGAGTGGAGGTGGGCCTGGGCACAGGCTGCCCACTGCACTGCACACTGGTGTTCCCTCTGCTGCCCTCCCTCGAGGCCTCCACAGCCCAGCTGGTGCGACCCAGCAGTCCAGGGCACAGTGGGGCCATGCAGAAAAGCCTCTTACCACTGTGAGCTCTGCACTGCCCTGGTGGCACATCCTCAGCGCGCGTGACAGCAGTGAGAGGCACAGCCCTGCACCACCACTGCTCCTGCTACTGCCATGCTGGCAGGGGACACTGTGCCAGGGCCGTGTGATGCTTGCCGTGGCAAAGAGATCCCTGTACAACCCCCCGTTCCCTGCAGCACCAGGTTGCATCTGGTGGTCTGCACAGGCCCCAAGGGCACCAGGAAGGGCACCAGGATGGGAGCCTGAGCCTAAAATGGGCAACCTACCTCACCCCATGCCATACCTCACACGGGTCCCTACTGCCCCCCAGAGAATTTGCACAGTGGTGGGGAGCAGCTCCCCCTCCGCCACAAGCCTGCAGCAAGCAGGCAGCAGGGGGGAAGCCAGGCTCTGCTCTGCTGCAGCAGCCACCACCTCCTGCTGAAGGTAGGGGGTTGTGGACCTGGGTCCCTGGCCCCACAGCCCTGGCAGCTGGTGGCCCCCTCTGGCAGGGCTGGGGGGGGGGGGGGGCCGGGAAACAAAAGTGGGCCAGGAGCCGGACCAAGGGGCGAGTTGGTGTACGTGGGGGCCGGAGGTGAGGGGGCGGGGGGGGGGCAGG
>JAGPOW010000304.1:38043714-38175130 GCA_030014935.1 Caiman crocodilus
TGGCTGAGGTCCTGTGACCCCAGCACTTGTTCCTGCCATTGGCAGGGGGTCAGACTAGATGGCCTGCTCTAGGCCCCTTCTGACCCTAGATACTATGATGACAGTCTTATACTTGGCTACTGAAAACAACAATTTAGCACGTCAATGCCCATTTATTATCCTCAAGCACCAACTGCAGCATCCAAATGTGGATTTCATATGCCTTACTAAGATGCTCATATTTAAGAATAAGATTTAACTGATTACTGTGTAACAGGAAACCCTGTCCCTTGTACTAAGAAGGTGGGGGAGGGCAAGAAACTTGGAGCTAAAACCAGCAACTAGTAGCTGAACGGGTGGAATGAATCAAGAACTAAAAAAGCCAGGTGTTTAATGATCTAAATAGCTAATTATCCAGGCCATTTGGCCTTGGGTACAGGAGATCCAGTCACATGACTGGAAGGCGGCTGGCTTTGGGCATATAAACCCAGTCCCAGACCATAGAAGGCTAGGGAGCTTCTAGGAGAGCTCTAACTACAACAAAAGGCTAAGCTAGCTTGAGAGAAGTATCTGGGAGACTGGAGAGATGGAAGGTAGCCAGCTTGAGAAGCAGGGCTTAAGCCCTAGATACCAGGGGGTTTATGTTTAAGTGGTCAGGTCATTGTTTTCTGTTGGAGTTTTTCTACTGGAGAACTGGGAGATGCCCACAGGTAGAGATGCTTGGGAGGCACTCCCCATTATCCACAACAACACCTAGACCTGGAGCTAGAGGGGCTGAAGCTGGTGGAGCCTGAGGAGGGGCTGCTGCTGCCCAGGAGTTGAGTTCTTACACAATAACTCAAGGCTCTGGATGTGGCTAGAGGAAAAAGGGGCTAAAGCTGGGATGGCTGAAGCCCCAATACATGCTCAAAAGCCTGAAGAGGCACTCTATTAAAGGGGTAATGCTTGAGGAGGAGCACAGACACCATGCTGGGTGGACCTATCAGCAAAGGTAAAGCCAACCAACAAGGCTACACTCAAGCCCCAGGGATTGTCCCCAAGGGCCCTAGAAGATGACATCAAAGTCATCATGGCAGGTGAGACTGGAGATGAGGTGGGGCCTGCAAAGTACACAAGGGCATCTCTGAGGTTAATGGAAAAGCTGTTTGAGATTTATTCAAAGGGGCCTGCAAAGACCCAGCAGCTGAGTCAGATGATAGGGGAGGAGCAGGGGTCAGATAATAGGGGGTGGCAGACCCCTAAGGCCTGCTGCACACTGAATTTTTTTTTTCATTGTTGTTTGTTTTGGTTTGTTTGGGTTTTTTTTTTTACTTTAAGGCCAATCTTAAACACCTTCAGGAAATCATGGATGCAGAGCTCTTTCACCATTAAAGAACAGCTATTTTCTGTATTTAAAGAACAGAATCCATATTCTCCAAACTTCTACTATATCTTTGATTCTTTCACACATTCATGTTTACAGCTTTAGCATAGATCATTTTGCAAAACAGACTTTTTTTTTCAATTGTTCTAGAAAGTAAGCAAAGAATAGAATTAACTATTTGCCTGTAGGTTGTTACAGCCACCAACCTAAAAATCAGTGATACTGTGAGACTCAGCTTGCATGATTTTAGGAGGAGAATATGCAATGTCTTAATGTTACCTCACAGTATGGCATATAAGGCTAGCTTTCTGCCTGTACAGCATAAGGAGGGCACGCTTCCTCATCTATAAGGCTGATGAAACTGCCCAGATTCAGAAAATAATGATAGAGCTGTGACAACTACATCCTCATCCTTGAGATGACAATATGAACAGCTACAGGCAATCTCAACTTGGTATACTTCAATGAACATACGAATGTGCCTTTATATATGCAAACCTACATCTCTTCTGGACTAATATCTCTATACCTTTCCTTGCTTCCCAAAGATACAAGTTCTATACGCAAAGCATTCAGTTACATCCAACTTGAGAAGTCTAATGGCAACAGACTTCGGCAACAATTTCAGTAGACAAAATCCAAAGGCTGGGCTAGACTAGACTGCAATTGCTTTAAATAAAAAGAACCTGGTGATTGAGTTTTCTTGAAAAGCAGCTAAAGCAAAAGCAACTGTATACTTCACAAACTGCAAGACAAGTGTTGACTTCCATCTACTGATTACTGAGGATTACATCAAGAAGCTACATGTGGTACATCTACACTAGGTGCACAGGGCTGACCCTGAAGGTTACCCTCCAACCAGTCTAAGCCATGTGTGCTACCCCTCCCAATCTATTTCTTAACCAGCAGCCCACAATGGAGCTGTAGTGTAAATGGATTTTTGTTCCTTGAATGGAACCTCAGTACCAGTTTGCCCACTACCTGTCTCCTCCTATAGTTGCCTCTGAGGGCAGTAGAGGCAAAGATGGAAGGATCAGACATCAAGAACAGGAAGTTGTGGGATTGTTATTGCTAGTCTTCCTGAGTCTGCAGCCTGTTTGGGTGAATTCCAAGCACCCTGCAGGGAGATGCAGACAAGGAAGGGGCTCAAACCTCAGCCCAATATTTAGCAAAGCTTCTAGGATCATGCTGGACTGCTGCAGGGAGCAAAGTATAGAGATTTCATAGAAGATGATCTGTGAGTATAGGCTTGAGTTTGACGCAAACCATCAGTGTAAACATAGCCTGACAGATTCAGTTAATAGAGATTAGATGCTTATCTATACCACACAGCATTGAAATATTCAATGAACCTATGCCAATCCATTCATCTCAGGTGCATATGTGCAAGTCAATTATTATAAATGGGAAGAGAAAGTAGATTCAAACTGCTCCTAAATTCATTTTAATTTTCACTGGTGTAAATCCAGAGTAATATAATTGACTTTAATATTCTGCATTTATAACAGCGGGAAAACCGATTAAGAAGCTTCACATGTATTTGAAGAGCATCTCACCATTTAACAGAAGCACACATCTATGGTTAAAAAAAAATAAACCTCAACCCAAAAGTTCCAAATAGTTCTAACCCACAGCTGGGGCTAGGGCTTGTGCAATGGAAATATATTCTTTCCTTCAATCCATTTTACTTAATCCAGTTCACATGACACTTACTCCACCCTCCCTTTACAATGGAAGTGCCTCATTTGCAAGAATTTAGGATATAAACAAAACATTTCTAGTGGAGGAAGGAGGAGATACAAAGATAGGTGGAAATCAATTGTAATACAGCAAGGTGAGTAGTGGCAGAAATGTGTATTTCATGCTTCAGTGTGTGGTGGAGGCTTTTAACATAAGATGGAACACATACCTTTTCAAGATCCCAGCAGATCTCTTGCTGCTTTGGAGAAGTCAGTGAGACTTACCTTTCCTGCTGCTTTTCAGTAGCATATCCTCCTACCAGAGTTTCAAATTCATTGACAAGGGCAAACACATACACTAGTGACATTTGGAAGCTGGTCACCTCACCTGAGTCACTATCATTTGGATCAAACTACTATCTGATTGCTCTGCATGGTTTCCAGCTGCCAGCTCTAAAGTGGCAAGGAATTCTCAATTAGACTCTGGAACCTGGCTTGACACTTCAGAGCCTGCCTGAATTCATTAGCAGCACTGTAACAAGGGCACTGCAACACACTGGAGCTGTGAAGCCCCATACTTTAGGAACAAGAAACAATGTCCATAATCCCTTTAGAGCTCTCCACATACTTAAATGCAGCCAACTAGTTACAAAGCAATGTTTCTCCTGTGCTACTATAGCCTTTTAATGCATTTTCCTTAGCAAATCTAAGCTGAATGAACTACAAGGTCACCACAAAAATAATGAATTGGGGCCGGCCCAGATTAAAGAAAGATAGGAAAACTTTCAGGACCAAATTCTGTTCTCATCAACACGGACGCAGATCTGGAGCAATTCTTCTGGATTCTGTACCAATCTGAGAACAGAGCTGGGCTCTGCCTTCCCCTAGATTTAAGGAGTGAAACATAAGAGCAGTTTCCCTGCAGCCAGCACATTCTTGTGTTTGCAATAGGTAGTAGTGCCCTTCTTACACTGCCCCTTAGTTTGATAGATACCTTTCTCTGACAGAGTGAAGGTGAGCTTTCCAGCATGTGTATATGCTTGGCAGAGCTGTGCTGAGGGGAAAGGGAGAAAGACTCGAACAGTTTCCACACTTATCAGTGACTCATGGACAGTGTGACTTAGTGGTCTATAACATATCTAGGAACATATCAATAACACCTACTATTAGCTTTGTGGCTGCTGTTCAGGAGTACTACATTCTTAAATGTCCATATAGTGCAGAGAGTGATATTCTGAGGTTACCTAGTAGGACCAGTGGTAAGTAACTAGCAAGATCCTTGCAGTGCAGATTTAAAAAAAACAAACAAACCAAAAAACGGATTTTTTTTGTTGGTTTTTTGTTCTAACTGAATTATGCAGTAATGGTCCAGATGACTAGAGCTCAAATCACAATACTTATAGCAGTACTCACTCATAGTACTGCACTGACTCCTGTGCTGGACCACTACCAGAGAATGCTGCATTTTTTTAAGAAGGGGATCTGGGGATGCTGGCTCTGGGCCCAGCTGCTTTCCTTTAGGCACCAAAGATGACTGAAGGGAAAAGGAGATTTACAAACAAAAAGAATAACTTTCCAATTTTTCCAACTTCATTAATAATTAAAGACCCTTAGGACAGATCTGTTGAGATGAGAATACTCCATGTACTGAGAGGGTCCAGCATTTCAAAAACAAACAAATAAAACAAAAAACCCAAAACCAATAAAAAAAAACAACCCTACACTTAACGTTTCATGTTTAATCTCCTAAAAAATCTTAGCCAAGCACTCTAACAGTCAGTAACCAAGTTTCCATATTTTCAGAAAGCAAACACTTCAGGGGCAGACAGTTTATGCAAGTCAGAGCTGAGTGATCCTAGGTTATGTTTTTGCCAAAGAGGTTCAGAAACAATATTAAAATTATACAATCCCAGAATGCTAATTTTTACTGAATTCAAAGCATTACCCAGCACGTGTAATTATGTTCAACATATGCAAACACAGACATTCAATGATTATCATTAGATCTATTTGTTAATATGAGGGCAGAGTCAATAAGAATTTACATAAAACTAGATCTAAGAGAAAAATGATTTACTGGATCTTGCATCAAGGGAAATTGGTCTTTTACATAGTTTTCCATGAAACCAGTGGTTTGTCTTCATCATTGTGAATGTTGTGTTTTGTTCACAATCCAGCATACAGCATTTTCTGTAAGCCCACCGCACATACCTCCCAGCTTCTTCAAAATAAGGGAGAAGAAAAAGCTGGTACTTACGGTCATTGCACTGGCTGCCTGAATATGAAGTCATGGAGCAGTCACAGGTGAAACCTTCCCACTGCTGATTACAGATGCCTTGATTAGCACAGGAATCTTCTTGGCAAGTGGTACTTGGTCCTGGAGAGGGGATGAGGAAAAAGGGGTGGGAGAAAGTCAGGAGGAAAGGTTAGTAGATCAGGGACATGGTCGATTTATCATCATCATCATGCAGAGAATAAAAGTAAACCAAAGACTTTTCCATTCTTGGACATGCAACAGAAATTCAGGGCAAACAGAAGACACAGAGAATTGCACACTCAGCACCAAACAGCAGACTGACACACAGAAGAAAAGAGGAGTGAACAGCAGCATATTCCCTCTTATACAGACTCAGTTATTATGCCTAGGGCTAGTAAGCCTGTGTCAGTGCATCCAGGTCTCAGATGCCTCTGAGCACACCCTACCTACTTGTTTCTGTCCACACTTTCCAAACCCAGAAACATACCAATAGAGCTGTTCCAGAGTCATCCAAAGCAGCCGCTCCAAGGTCTCTCTGAGGTGTCAATTATGTCCACACAGAAATCAGAAGAGACATCCCACAGTGATCTCACAGGCATATTTCTAGGTTGGAGCAGGTGAGTGGAAGTGGGCATGCTCTGAGGGTTTCTGCTGGATACGCTGCTGTTACATTGTAGACACATGTATCATGTTAAAAGGAGAGCAGCTGAATTACAGTCCTGTTGTGACAAATTATTTAGGGCCCACATACAACCTACTAATAAAGCCCCCTAGCAGATAGAACATGGCCAGCCCTGGTTTAAAGTTCAGTACTTCATAATGAAGTGTTCTCTGCTCTCTTTTACACGGCATTTCCCAACCAAGCTCTCTTTCATCACTCTGTGATTTGGAGGCATGATAAAATTTGCAATCCTGCTCAAACACACTTTGCTAAATTGAGGCAGGTAAAATCAGCAAAAGCAGATTCCAGAAACGAGTAGCTCTCCACAGCTTCTACTGACCCTGCCGGAAGGAAGTACTTTTACTGTTGGTCACCTGACAGGACCTGCTAAATTACAGTAATGGCCAGGGTATATAAGAATACAGGACACGAAGTAACGTCCTGGGATATCAAGTCCAGTCCTTCTTATTGCAGGCAATCACATCATATATTAGTCATGCTCCCCCTTAAAACTAATAGGGTTTTGGCACCCATCACTTCCTACTAGAAGACAGTTCCAGAACCTCATTCCTTCATGCCCATCTGTTCCTGTTCAACATTGTCCTGGAGTTTTTATAGCTCTTCTCCCTTCCCAGAGTTTCTCTCTTTCTCCAATTAATTTCAGACAGCACTTGTATTTCTCTCCCTCTCAGTACTAGATAGATATCTTATATGTTAGCTAAGATCTTTCAGTGTTTCATCATTCAAATAATAGAATCTCACAAAATACAACAACAGACTTCCAAAAACTGCGCATGCATCATCTGTATTGAATAGTGGCTCCTATGTCTATGATGAGTAGCTGCACTGATCTGGACAAAGGACCACAGGAATCAGATCTATTCTGTATTCCCAGCTCTGCAACTAAAGTGCAAGGTGGCCTTTTGCATGTCAGATCACTTCTCTGTGCCTTGGTTTCCCCCTGTAAACAATGAGATAATACTGAACTCATCTTAGTAATGCATTCCTAAGCTTATGGTCAAAAACTATAGGGTATTATTTTAATCAGATATTGTACATCTAGACATTTGCAAGTCAGTCCTTTCATGCATTGTTTGGAGGGATGCACACAATTGCTGATAGCACCCCTGGTAACTGCTGCCTTGACTTATTTTGAAAAGGAAAAGTGAGGCTAGCAATGAAAGGCTGAATTAGCCATACTAGCCAAGGTCAAGCCATTAAACTACCTCTAGGTTAACCTTGAAAGCTATGGTGTCTCACATTAGACCACCCTCCTAATTGAAACTATTGGCCTCAATTAGTAGTCCTAAGCCTCAGAGCAATCAAACCCTAATTAGGTCTGTGCAAAGCTTCAGGTGGTGATTCACTTTGGAGAAGATTTGGCCTGATTCAGTGGTCAAATCTCTGAATTGAATCAGGAGACCGGTTTAAAGGTCCAAATCAACTCAAAGCTCTCCGAATCTTCAGAAAAGATTTGGACAGTCCCCAGTGGCTGCAGCTGACTCTGACCTGGTAAGTAATAGGGGCAAGGCAGGGGGAAACCATGGGGGGACACCTGCCAGCTCCCCTGACCCAGCCCTGCTTCCCCAGGGCTGCCCCTACCCGCCCTACCTCTTGGCCCTTTAAAAAAAGGGCCCCAGTACTCACTGGCTGCTACGGGGTTTGGGAGTGATCCCTGCTGCCCCACAAGGCATGGGGGGGGGGGGCTCTGCATGAGCCCCCCCAGGCCAGCTCTGGCCCTTTAAGGACAAGAAAAAAAAAAAGAAACAAGAAAAGCCCTGGGACTCACTGCTCCTGCAGCAGCTCCGGGGGCTCGTGCAGAGCTTCCCCCACAGGGCAGCAGGGATCGCCACTCCTGCCAGCAGGAGCAGTGAGTGTAGGGCTTTACTCAGCTTTTCTTTTTCCTTAAAGGGCTGGAGCTGGCCTGGGTGCAGCACTCATGGGGGGGGCAGGTTGAGGGAGTGGGGAGGCCTATGCAGACCCCCATACAGAGGGGGGCAGCAGGGAGTGCCCCCCTACTTAACAGTGCTTTTTGAGTCAGGGCTTTTTAACAAGTGTGGGAGCTGGGGTGGGCGGGGCAGCCATTGCTGGGCTGGGAGAGCAGGTGGGGGATGGGGCTGGCCTGGCTGATTCAGAGATTTGGCAGAATCAAATCGGGACAGCAATTCAAATCACCAAATCTGCCAAATCAGAATCCAAAGCAAATACTAGTTGCTTCACACAGGCCTACTAACCAGGCAGAGCACCTCAGAGTCCTAAATCTCCAATCCTGCTCCAGACACTATTGCACCTTACCGTGAAAACAGACTGGGCTGACTGGACTTCCACGTGTCTCCATCCCTACCCTTTACCTATATATCCCCTACTTCAGGAATCCTTCTCTTGCTCTGGTCCTCCTCCTCAGTTTAGTTCAGGCCTGTCACAGAGACCCCATCTTGCTTCTTCCAAAGCACCAGTGCCAACCATGAATAAAGTAGGCTCATCACCCATATTTAGAAATCATGTTTTTGACTGTGGATGCATAGAACCTGTCTGAAGTTCTTCAGGCTGCCCTTCTAGCAGACAATCCATTTGAGTTGTGCTCATTGGAGAAATAGCAGCAGCTGCCTGCAATTCTGACAGATGGATCTGAACAGGAGCAGCTGGAGAGTTTAACCAGATATTAGCAAAATGTCAAGTTTCTGTTGCAATCTGAACTGCCCTGCAAAAAGCCTCAGGAAAACAAAAAGGCCATTATGATGTTGGCACCACCATCTCTCACCAAGTGCCTGAGAAGCAATCCAGCTGTGGAATGGTGGCAAAAGCAGCAAGGAAATAGGGCATTACAGACTTGGAAGAAGGGTATTTCTCAACCACTCACACTTTCTCTCATACATTTAAGAAATTAATTCTGCTTTCACATGTACCTGGCAAATACTGAATTCAACTCTGAGTTAACTAAAATGAACTCCAGATTTCCAGGAGTGTGGATGGAAAAGAGAATATGGTTCTACAGGCTTCTCTTATTCACACACACACACTCACAATGACCTACTTATAATGGATACACAGGCATATGTTGGCTGCTTAAGAGGTCTAATATCTAGTTTGGACTGAGCCTCATGAAGATGGTGGAGGAGATGGTGAATTTGACAAACTGTAGTAGACCTGCAACAGAGGAACAAGCAAGAAGTGGCGGGTGAGGAGTCTACCTCTTCTATAGCAATAGTCCTCAACAATGTTAAGCTCAAGACACCCTTGAAAAATATCAGCTTAGTTTTCAGTCTTTTTTTTTAGTACAGAAAAATAATACAGCAATTATTCTGTTGCAAAGAACCCAGACACCACAACAGGCTAAAATGTGTTTAACACTGGAGTCCTCTGTGTAATCTCTGGATTTATCTTGTGAATCATGTATAGGTGTTTGCAGACCTAACAGTTCTATTATTGTAGAGTACTCTGAGATACCCTTAAAAGGCTCTCATGGCACCCTAGTTGAAAATTGCTGCTCTGTACCATAGGGTACTAAAAAGTCTCCCAAACAAACAAAAAGTTCCTAAACTCATTTCCTAGTCTAACCTTTAACCCTGCACATAGGACACAAGTGCACCTACAGACCAAGTTAAGAAGTCCTAACTCTCAGTACTATTTCCATAACATCAATCTTGTGCTTATCCAGCACAGCTTTTCATAACATGTAACTAGAGCACTTTACTTGCAATTAACTTTTACTGCTTTTTTTAATCTTTGATTTCCATATTGTTCCAAGAAGTCTCACCCTTTTTCAGGTAAATGAAATTGGCAATTGAAACCACTTGGTGATGGCAACTTCTGACTGGTGCTTCTGAAATAAGAGACAAGAGGTCTGCTCTGGGCATAGGGGTGGGGACAGGAGGAGGAGCTCAGTTAGGAGTAGTATTTGTGGCTTGAGACCTAGATCACCCTCTTCTTGGTGCTATAAGAAGCACTACTTAGAGGATGGAGAACAAAAGACCTGAAAAGAACTGGATGTATTAATAGTGGTTATGGTCTACAAACTGCATTTTACTGGAAGCAACTATGCTACGGTGCCTTAAAAGCAGGGGAGGGGATGGAAAGATTCTCTTTGAACACCATCTGAGGAGGAAGAATTTAAAAAACCTGACATTGCTCCATAGAAAAGCCTGAAAAACTGATCTATCTTTAAAGTCAGTTGTGATGGTAGGGCAAAGATCTGAGGTATTATGTCTTGCCTCACTCCTTAATTCTACAGGGCATTTGCATGGTAACCAGATCCTTGTTTCCAAGAGTTCATCTGCCCCTGCTGCTTTTAGTCCTTGCCTGGTGTCATAATCCTCTACTTGTGACTCAGAATCTTGTCCAGAGCAACTAAGAGGGATGTCACAGGGGATTAGAATTTGGGATTAGGGAGTAAAGCAACAGGAGCACAGGGTGGCTTATAAAACCCAAGATCCTGGCTTTATGCACATGCCTGTAAGTGATAATGGACGTAGGAGGGTAGGGATGCAGAATTTATATACAGGGCGGCAGAATTAATTTAAATGTGTTCCCAAACATCTGTTCAATGTGTTAAAAGTCTATTGTTATTGTTATTCCTTTGCCAGTATTTAAGATGTACGAAAAAAGTTAAAACAAAGTTCCAGACCTAGCAGAGTAACTCTACAGATGTCATCTCTCTCAAATACAAGTGTAGACATCTTATTCATTTTAATTCATAAGAGGAATGCTTGATTTTTATTTTCTTCTTGAATTTATTTGTGTGTATGCGCATGCACATACACACAGGCTCTGAGTGTGTTCTTTGATATTTTGAGTGGATTCTCTTGTCTTCTGAACCTACCGACTGAAACTGACATGGATTTAAAGTAGCCAGACATGGGAAATGGAGAATCTGCTCTGTACAGGGAAAGTTTTCTGACTAGCAGAAATGGCATTTTTGCCTCTTTGTGCTTCGGCCACAGCCTAAAAGGACAGAGGGGGCAGGCTGCAAATATGCGATGGCGCAGCAGAGTTTTGCTACAATTGTTCCTCTGTGGATTAAAGGCCCCTGAACCACAGATCTATCTGCACTGAAATATAGCTAAACTATACAGTGGCTTCCTGTTGGTTTTCCCCTTTACATCAGCCTTTTATTTCTCTTTGGAACTATATGGATGAGTATCTGAATTCCATTGTATTTTCTGCTTATGTATTTTGTAAATCATCCAAGGCAGGTACAAACCAGATGTGCTCACCACATTCCACACTGGAAAACCCCTACATTTCTGCTGAAGCTTCAGTTGCATAGAGGATTTTTTTTCACCCTGACCTCAACTGCTGTGGGTGTTGATACATGCTAGGCTCAAATCACTGTGTCCACCCTATAGGAAAGTGTATTTCACCACCAAGTGAAGCCCTTTCTACTTTGTAATTTTAAACCACTGTGGTGAAGGGCACTGTAGAATGAAAGTTATTGCAGTGATCAGCATTGTGAGACACCCAGATGATTTGATTTCCCAATGTGACAGTTTCAGGCTCATAAAGCAAGTGGGTTTTGGGCTTTGGTCATGCCTGACATGGAATGATAAGCTTTACAAAGTATGATCTTCCATATGGCATCTTCCTTCACATGCTGAAAAGCAATGCACATCAGAAGGATTGGGCTATTTTGCACCATACTGTGTCTTCAGTAAAGACACAGTGAACACACAATCTGAATACAATTGAAACTGTATAATAGAGACACACGTACAGTGCTGTCATCTTTCCTAAATGCACTGCTGACCAACTCCTTCAAGGAGTGGAGAAGTGGTGGAAAAAAGTATGCAGGCAGGAAAGCTGTGCTAGGGGATACCTAACAAAACAAAAATCTGATAATTAGACTGAAGCCCAAGAAGTCCAATGCACACAAGGAGGTAATGCAAGCCCCCTGTCCTACCCCCCCAGACCTACAATTTATTTAATGAAAAAAATGCCCCTTTTTTGGACTCTCTTTAAGGTGTACAGAATCAGGGCAACCCTAGGACCATCGACCAGCTGGAAGCTACCTTGGATACCCAGTTTGCAAAGCAGAGTCCTACTCCCACCCTTGTCTCTTTCTTACTGGGGACTGAGGTGGAGGCTGGAAGAACAAACTCAGTTTCTGAATCTTATGAGAAGTTAGGAAAGCACAGGCATCATGCTGATGCTTAAACTAAGTAAATCAAGGGCCTGATTCTTTACTGCATTGTGCCTACTGTCACAATTCCCACCCACACAAGTGGGTATATCATTATTAAATGCCAAGGGTGGCATTTTACACCCACTTCCCACAGGTATGGATCACTACAACAGATTCAGGGTAAAAACAATTAGACCTTCTATCTAGAATCATAGACAGCACAACCAGAAAATGCCACACAGTGGCTGTAGTGAAGCAGATGACAACTGAACCCTTGGGAACTCAGGGGCAGATTTTCAAAAGAGCTCAAGGCCAGATTTCTAAGTGTTCAGCCCCCAGAAATAGTGCCATGTTTTTGCTAAGAGCTCTGCTCCTATTTAATCATCTAAATGTTTTCAGATGTACTCAGAACCCAGCAGCTTCCACTGTCAGCTATAGATTTTCAGAAGGACCCACAAGCAGCATGCTGAGTGCTTCGGAAAAATCTGACCATTTATTTCAGTCTCAGTGGAAGCTGAACTCTCTTAATGCCCAGCCTCATTGCAGGTGCTGAGTGCTTCTGAGAATTCTGCTTTAAACACGTTTCTCCAGGGAACTTTAGGGACTTGGACAAACTGAGCTAAATATCCTTATTAACACAGTGCGTGCAGTAGAAATGCAATCTGCACTCAGTGACAGAAGAGATGAAATTAGCAGCAATAGCATCCCATTGAGAATGGTTTCAGACCTGCTTTTGAGATTTCAAACACAGATCCTGAAATATATTTGCTTTCTCCCTTTCTGCCTAATGCTCTGCCCCTCTTTCCCAAAAGGTATGGAGCCTGGGGAAAGTGGAGACAAAAGTAACCTCATAACAAAAAGTGAACTATATAAAAGGGAATATATCTGGGAGGGGAGGACCATAGGGATGATGTAGGGAAATGAACAATATTCATCAGATGTAGAAATTCAGAGCAAACTAAAGAAGGTGAGGGGGGGGAAAAAGACAAGAAGACTGAAAGTGCTCAATTTGAACAAGAAAAGGAAAATTAAATGTCCTTCCCCACCCTAACCCTGAATCAAAGAAGCCCCAAAATGGTGCCACTGGGCCTCTCTCGAGTTTCACAAATATCCTGCGGTATTCGACCCCATACTGCAAATGCTGGTTTCCTGAAAGTGAATGACCCGTGTCATTTGGTTGCCATGTTGTTTCCCTATGAGGCATTCTCAGTGGTTGCATGTGAAAGGCAAAATATCCCTATGCCATTAACACAGCATTGTTAATACTGGGCCCAAGATGGAGGGAACTGCTGTTTAGAGTGCTTTTGCTTATGAGCACTTCATCATCCCCTGCAGAGTCTAGAAACCAAACACTATCTATTTCATTTTAAGATCTCATCTCTCTGCTGCTCAGAGTTCCCATCCATCTCACTGGATGTTGTGACACTCCTGGTTAGGCAAAGGGAGCCTGCAACTGCAGCTGAGGACCGAGACACAAGGTATTAGCTGTGGAAGTAGCAGCAGACACTTACAGACTTCCTAATCCTCTATGCTGCATTTAAGTGGGTGCCTCACAGCATCTTTGCTCTACAATGATCACCTCTCCAGTGTATTCCTGGCTTCCCACTCTGCTCCACACATTTAATTAGTACACCCACCCCTCTCCTAAGCATCACCCTCATCTACTTGCATACAAACAAGCTTTGGAAATGAGCTGCACAGTGACTGAAGGCTGGAGAAGACATCTGACATCCTCTAAAGTTAACCAGCCGTGGGTGCGTCCCCATGAGTGTGCATGTGCATGGGTTCACCACACTGCTAGTTTGCAGCACAGGGGCAGGGGGCAGGGGTTGACACTGGGAGAGCCTAGTGTCAAAAAAAAAAGAAGGCATAGAAAAAGGTGATGTAGCACATGCAATAGTAGTGTGCACTGCTGGAAAGGGAGCCTATCTGACCAGGACCACACTCTGGCTGCCAGCCAGGCTCCAAGTAGCCAGATTGTCATCACTTTTGACCTGGGAGGCCTCCAAGACCTCAGTTAAGGCTGCCTGGGCCAGAAGATGTGCTAGCCCCAAACTTCCCTACCCCACCTAAGGTAATTTGCCCCATGCCAGAACGCGCATGTAGGGTCATGTCCGCACATTCATGGAGACGTGCTTCTTGAGGCCAAACACTCAAACTCTAGCAAGAGCCTATGCCCCTACGACACCCCCTGTTGGGGAGTAAAGGTCAATTATCCCAACAAACCCAGAGTTTCTGACAATCTTGACACAGCTATACCAACATACTTGGTTCCATAGGAATGAGGCATCCTCATCTGACTTTCTCTTTTTCTCTGAAGTCTTTTAGATTCCCTTTCATTTGAACCTCTTCACAAGCACTGGAATTTAAAGTATGAAGTAATTCTACCATTTGAGCAAGAGACTTGCTTTGTTCTGATGGTTGTCTGCTGCACTGGCAGATAGTTTCAGGAAGATAGTTTGACTGTTAAAATATTAAATGATTTGCAAGATATGCGCAGAACACCCAACTATACCATGGAAGTTTTTCTACTTGGATGAACCTGGCATATGGGATTGGTACTTTTTATCCTGAAAACTCAAGGAACACTGCCTCTGTAGTCTTCAATATTATAGATTAATTGTCCCCTCCTAGTTAACAAAAACAAATGCTAATAAGCATTAATAAGAGTTCCATGCATGGAATAGCTCTAAATGCTTCTTAACATATACTGTTAAACCATCCAGCTTTCAAGAGTCACCAATAAGTAGTAAAAGAAAAACAAAACAAAACAAAAAACAGAAAGATCAAACCCAACCTGGTGAAAAAAAGGATTTGTAAGTACTATTTGCTGGTGCTATTTGTATGTTTGATTAATTGAAATTCATAAACTGTTATATAAAGAACTAAGTGATTTTACTGGTGGCTAATAGTTTATTTTTAATTAGAATTCAAAAGACCTCTAAGTCTGCATCATTAAAATAGTCATCACCATCCACTCTCATCTCTAAGTGGTGCTGAAATTAAGACTCCAAGTTATCCCTTCTGTCCTGTAAAGCTCTGATGGCCATCTGTATTTCAGCAACCAGCTGTTCAGTGGCAGCAACCAGTAACCATTTCAGGAAGTCAACCTGTGCAGTTGGGGACACTCACAGTGGGCAATACAGTCAAACCTCTTAAGCCACCAAAACCACTCCCATTATTACCAAATTCCCACCCAAAGCTGTCCCTCACTTCCAAAGGGAATGAGGGCACCTCCCTTTCTGGCCATCCTAGAGGTGTGACTGCATCCAAAACAAAGGAATCTGAGATAACATAAAGGCATCTTTCAGTCCAAACTCGTAATGGGAACAAGAACCTTCTCTACCTTGCAGGTCAGCTTTGGTCAACTCAACTTTGTTAGCAAAAGAACAGAAAAAGCGAAAACAATAAATCAGAGGTTAGTAAAAAGGCAGATAAACAAGGGTAACATCACTAAAGGTAAATAAATAAATAAAAACAATCGACATAACCCGCACAGCCCAGATGCACAGTTAATATACAAACGACGGACAACTTAAGCAACATGGACACTTGAGGACACATGGTGCTGCCTCAGTTCATCATCACCACAATGAAAGAAAACCAGGCAGATGTCAAACCAAGGATGACAGGAAAAATGCATTTCTTATACACACACACAATAAAACCAGAACAGAACATCATCACAATTTACCAACAGAAAGTAGAAATACAGAGCACCTACTCCCACCCCCCACCTCTTGGCACTTATTGACCACTTCATTGGGAACCATTTTTTCTACTGAGAAATAGTGAGAATAAACTTGAACCAAAAAGTTATTTGACTTAACACAGAATATTTTTATTTCCTTGTGAGACCTAGACTCTGGCTGGTAATACAAAGCTGCTCCCCTCTACTCAGAGCACAACTCCCCATTATTTTTTTTATCTAAAGTTAATGTCATGCTGGTGAACTATGAGGGATTAAGAGTCTTGAAGAGCAAGGTCCTCTGTTTATCCCAAAAGTCAGGTCTGGCACTAGATGGTATGCGACTGTGCAAGCTTTATTTACAGGCTGCATCCATCCCCTGTGCCTATACCCATTCTGGAGGAAATCTAGGAAAGAGAGGACAGTTCAGCTTTCAGGATCCACTCCATCTTTGGCAGTCTTGTTAGTTAAGTCATTATTGGTGACAATGCTGCTGCTGCTAGTGCACTACTTTACCCAGGTAAGAAGGGACCCATTCTTCCAGTCTGACAGACAGAGAACTATAATCTTACCAAAATGTAATATAACCATTAACCTACACTGGGTGAAAGGAGCACAGAGAAGAAAACCCAGAAAATGTTTCACTGGGGTGTCTAGACATATTCTCCTCAGCTATTCAGAAAATCACTCTCAAGGGCTAGCCACGGATTTTGATGTCTTAGGCTTTGGATTAAAGTTGTTTCTTTCAGCATGGAAAGCAAGGAGGAGGAGGCAGTGACCAAGTGCAAAGAAAGGCTCCCAAATTTCTTCTGACCATGCAAAGTTGCACATTTATTTTACCACAGCAATGGGCAAGACACACTAATAAAACCCTAGCCCTTTTCTGCTTCTCATTTCCCCATGACTTGAGCACACTCACCTTTGTATCTTACTGTTCCTAAGAAAGAGGATCAACTGCTGTCCTGAAACTATATCAGTAGATCCCCCCTACATTTACTGCTCTATAAATTGGAATTGGCAATTTAGACACGTGTGCAGTTTCCCATGCATCCCATAAAATTTAACATCTTGAACCTTGACTATTGTTTTACAGGCCATAGTCCATAAAAACCTCAAGATAGCAATTGCCTCCCTTTTCAAGCCTTATTTTTGTTTCCTCCAGAGCAGCTCCATTACACAAAGTCATAAACTTCCACAGGCCTCTTAAAAAAAAGAGAGGAAGCTTAACCCATTTCGCCATGCCTTCTCCTTACCATTTAGTCTAATGAAAAAGTAATTTGCATAGAACAAATGAGAACCCCCTCGCAAGTCCAGTTCCTCATCTTCCTTCTATCTGATCCAGCAGTGAAGTTCCCAGGTAACATTTGTGATGTTATTTATTTCTTTGGCAATGGAATATAATGAGAGGTAATTATCTGCATTAGTCTGAGGTCAGGCAGAAGGCAGGGTAGTGCAGAATTCATTATACCTTATAGACTAACTAAATCAGAGATATTTAAGGTTTCATAAGCAGCAGATTTCTTCATTAGATGCTAAATAGAATACAATGTCATAAGGAATGAAGGAGATGACAAGTTGCATCAAACTCTCCATCACTTAACACCCTGTCACATCCTAGTCAGTCTCCATCACCTTAGAGGAAGGATAAAATCCACCATCAGCTTTCAAGTCCTCATTTTTAAGAAACTGAAAAATTACATCTTTTTGATACTATGCAGTGATGGGTTTAGAAGCAGGGATTTCATTACCTTTTCCACACACCTCTTAACAGCCCCAGTGTTTCACTTAAGCACCTTACCCATCAATGAGTTCTAAAGGGTAGCATGCTGTGAAGAAACATAAGGTTATGATTTCACTGCAAGATTTGTAAAAAGATTAAGGTGGGCTGAGAGAAGAGACAATCCCATGTCATATCCCAAGATCAAAACATCTGGAATAGTAGGATGGGAAACAAAGGTAGCCTCCAGCCAAATAATAATCGCTTTTCCTTGTGAACATGTTTTGTCTTGCTAAGTTAGTTGTCATCAGTGGAGTCCAGCCGGAGAGATGAAGAGAAGAGTGAAAAGCTATCTTACAAGAGGAAGAAAATGACCTCTAAATGCAGTTCAGTGGGGTGATTGCAAGGCAGTATGAAATGGATCACTGAGAGATGGAGGAAAATTCTGGATGCTTTTGATGAATGTTAAGCAAAGTAAAAATCCTGGGATTGCTGCATTCTGCTGCATGGCAAAAACAATGAAAATAATGGCACAACAAAAAAGCCCATTACTCATTTTTGTAAGGGCAAAGTTCATACTCAGATATGTTTTCTTAGTCATCAGTTTTAGCTGTGTCAGAGTGCTGTCTAAAACACTATGCCACACTTGAGTCTTACATACGGTGCAACAAATTCAGGCACTCATTTCAAAGGAATCAACCCACGGCCAACCCAGAGCTATTGAGTCTGTGTAAGCTCAACAGACCATGAAGAGACAAAATGTGTCTAGGGCTAAGACTGAGTTGATCTAAGTTATTTTGTTTTATATTGAAAAAGAAAGGGAGGGTCTCATTGATCTCCATTAACTTCCTCATATGCACTCTGTCCTTGATCCTATATCTCCTATGTAGGCACAAATAAAAAAGAGATTTCTTCTGGAGACCTATAATACAATTCAAGGTGTGCTCCTGACACAGTCAGAGCAATATAAGTGACTCCCATCTTTCACAAGGTGTGCAATACACCTGACCATTCACAGAGGTCCTGGGACTCTGAACATGGGGTCCTGGGCGAGGGCATATGGCCTCTTTCTTTCCTCTCAAAATTCAAACAATTTTATCATCTCTAGGGCCTTCCCCTCAATGAGCTGACAGGACTTTAAAGAGTCAAGTATTACAATGCATTGTGGATAGGAAGGTATCATTTCCAGTGTTACAGATGAGGGGAGCAATGAGGTAAAAGAGCAGAGGATTTAGTCAAGAGCACTCTTCAAGTCACTGATCAGGTTGGATTCCTAGTCCTCTGAAATTCAAGAGCAGATCACTCTGGTTTACCTCCCGCTTTGTTTCTTGATATGATTATCCCCAACAGAGGATTCTTTGGCTTACAGTGCTAATCGGTTATTCAGCCTCAAATTGCTTTTAGGCCAGGATCATTTCATTATAGCCATTGCCCCATCTACAGTTTGTGCCAGTGCTGTCAGGATTGGTTACCCATCCTTCCCCAACAAGTCTAAAGGTCTCCTTGCTGGCATGAAAGATGAAATGAAAGGTGCCTCAAGTGTGAGAGCTGGGGATGTTCTATGTGAGATGAACAGTGAGGTGATGCAGTTCTCCTGGGTACTGACACACCGAACACTGACCAGGCACAGATTCAATACAACAGTAAGCAGCAAGGTTTTTGGCTTTGCTGAACAGTTTTCAGGAGAACATGAACTGTCTCAGTGTAGTACTGAGCAGACCTTTACAAGACCAGGGAAGGGAATGGCTGCCAATCACTCATGTGCAAACAGGAACAGAGAAAATGAAATCTGTTGCAAAAGAGCACATGAAACAGTGGCATTAGTCAACTGCTCATTTGTCATTTCAGGATTGCCTTGGCTCTTGGATTCTTTAGGACAGCTGCCCATAATATTAAAACCCATTTCTGTCACATGTGATGCTCCCTTGGTGCAGTTCAAAACAGCTTGGTTGTAAATGTCAGAGATGCCATTTTGACTAAGACACTAGGGTGTGAAGCAGGAACCTCCAGGAGCTGAAAGCATTAAGTCTTGTACAGCTTGACCTAATGCTAGGATTGCAATCAGACCATATCCTCTGTGGAATGGGCACAAAAAGTGGCTTACGTTAATTCTGCTAGTTCGGCCAAATTCTAGCCTGACTAATCACTTTCTTTCTACCACAGTCCTTCCTGTGGTTTTAATTAGATGTAGAATTCCTCTTGCCTCCAGGTCCTAAACTACTGCATAGCATTACTATGCACAAAAAAAACACCTGCCACTTCCAATCTTAGATGTGTCTGCAGTTCAGCTGGTGATTCCTGTATAAAATGTGCCTCCTCAGAGGAAAGACAGATAATTCTCTTAGTCTTCTGTAATACCATTTATCTTGAAGTAGCCCTTATAATATTTGTGGTGAAGCCCATAAGGGCTATCCTGAAAATACATATCACTCTTCCACTGAACTATAGCCACCTCTGGGAAAGAACACGGTAGCCATGTATCACTGCACCACAATTTTAAACAATTTTTTAGCATGGAAAGTACAGAAGAAACTTGCAAAGATATTCATTGACCTGCTGAAGGCTACACCATAAACAGGTCAATAGCAGAGGCAGGAAAATAAGATTCCCCATAGGTTCTCCCTGGCAATCAAAACCCTACTGACTGGCAATATGGGATAGGCCCCTGAAAAATAAACACAACAGCTATGAAATCAATTTAAAATGGTGCTGTCTCTCTGTGGGAATACTATTAATGTCCCCTCTCTCATAACTCATATGTACTACTCTGCCTGGGATTGTAGGAAGTACTGATAAAGGGAACAAACTAACTGCTCCAGGGAAGATGCTGGGCCCTATACATTCAGAGGTGGACAAATTTAAGCTATGGAAGATACACATGGGCAGAAATCCCTCTCACTCTGGGTTCAGCAGATAAAAGTTGAAGCACACTTGGGTTCAAAAGGATAATTCTATGTTCCTGACCACCATCATAATTCTTCTCCTATCGAAGGTAATGGGAAAGCTCTCGTGATCTCAGCTAGGCCAGTGCCAACTACTGTAGAGAATCCCACACAGAGGGTCAACTTGACTCTTTGCTAAGGCCACGTCCTGTGTCTGAACAGTTCCTTCTGCAGTGGAATTGTTCTTTATGGCTGTATCATTCAGACCCTCCTTCCCATACTCCCCAAAAATCAAAACACAGCACAAAATGAGATTCTGTCAAAACCAGGTTGTTTATTCCAAATATATGTATGGCATATGTATGGCATAGAGACTGGCCATTTTTTGGGACTTCAGCTTCTTGGGCTGGGGCTGAAAGTACACCTCCAGCCACTATATAAACAGACAGCTAAATAAGCATCAAACACGCATTGCGAAAGCTTTGGCACCCACAAGAACAGCAGGTGGGGTTCAACCGCTGCACAAGGAAGACCCCCACGAGTAGGCAGCACGCCGTCTTAAATCTTGGCTGCTGCGTACTTCTGCCACAGGGGTTGCTGGAATTCAGTGCTAAGGGAAGAGAAGCAGCCCTGTCCCTAATTGTTTCTGCTGAATCTTCAGCACCTTTCCCTGAGTTCTTGAGCAGCGTTCATGCATCTGGATGTGGTATTACCTCACAAGACCAAGGCCCTGCAAAGCATCAGAAGGCACAAACTTCTTCACAGTTTCTAGTTCCCATCTTTTTGAGTTTCTCTTCATGTAGAAGGGACTTCTGCTGCTAGTGTCCCTGAAGGTGAACCAGTCTCTGGGTTCAGGTAGCAGCAATGCTGAACTAGGATGGCACAACAGCACAACAAAGGCCAGGATTCACATTGTGGAAACTCGAGGTGAAATGTTCTAACAAAAGGAGGAAGGAGGAGGTATAGCTACATCTAAGGCAGCCATTGTTTCTGTGCAATCTAGGTAACGGAGCAGTGACAGGAGCAAGAAGATGATAACTCTAACATGGGTCCCAGCTCTGCCAGAATAGTGACTCAGGTCCTGAGGGAGAGGAAACTATTTATGTCACTTAAGTGACTTGTGTCTGCTGAGCCCTAGTCAGCCTTCCTCAGATAAGCTAGCAGGTCACAGTAATGGATAGGTCTCCAAAAGAGGAGGGGACAAATGAAGGAGAAAGGCTACAATATCACAGATAGACAGTTGCAAACTAATATATTTTTAAACAGAATTAACAACCTTGGAGAAATTTTTTTGGTGCCATGGGAAAAATGCATGGAAATTATCACAAAGAGCATTTCTAGAATGGCAAAAGACCACATGAAAAAGCCCTGTGAGAAAACACTCTGCATGGGAGAGGCAGCATGCCTGTTTTGGACACCCTGGCCTATTCCATGTTGCTGGCCAGGCCAAGCAGGAAAAACCTGAAGCCCTACGAGGCCACTTCCAAACAGAATAATCAGGTTGGACGAAGCATGTAAAGGGCAAGAAGGACAAAGGACAGCAGATGGAAGAAGTCTGCTGCCGCTATGCAACAAGACCAAAACTATGAGCATAAGGTTTGTATCAAAGCACCTTCTTCTTCAATAAGAGGACACAACTCCTGCTAACCGTTGAGGCAATGACTTTTACTCTGCAACTTGAGGATTGGGTCAAAGGAACACACACGCCCTAAAAACACAATGCCTAGTCAATGCACTATGAGGAAAGGATTGGTTTTACATGGAGCTGCTGCTTTGGGGTTTCACAGATGCTCAGAGATTTGAAGATGGCACTCACCTGGGAGTTTTAAAACAGCCAAGAGATGAGCCTAACAAAAAGGAAGACCCAAATATTCAAATGATGATTAGTGGCTGCGTGGTGGGGGATATGGTATGTACCAGCTGGTGTTCACATAATTAAAGGTCCTATCAATGCAGATCAGCTAGTGGATGACAAAAATGCACTCAGCCAACATATCACACATGGATAACAGTCCCTAGTAAGGCTGTATGTACTTTCTGTAAAGAGCATGTTGTTAAGTTTCCTGGCTAGTGATTGATGACCTGCAATGGAGGAATATTCCCTAGCACAAGTGGCAAGCTAATGAAAACAACAATTTAGCTCAAGTGGCAGGACCCTATGTTATGGTCATGGAAGATCTTTAGTTCTAGGGCTACACCACAAGGTGGTCATTAAACCAGCTCTCTCAACTGCTGGAAATCTGGCCTGGAGAATAAACTCTTCATTTAAACTGTCAGAAACCAACAATTTATCCAGGTTCCCTGCACCCCAAAAATACCTTCAACAATTTGTTTCTGGACCAAAACAATGTGTTTCTGTTCTCCAAGTAATTCACTGAGAGATCAGTTTATGACAGAAGAATCCTTACCAGTACCCTGTCCTCACCTCCTTCCCTTGACTCTCATGCTAGGTCATACTTGATCTTCACAAAGTTTCATTTCATGGGCTTCCAAAAGGAGCTATATGGACCATTAGTGGTCTGAAGACAACAGTTGAGGATCTCTGACTCTGGACCAAACTAAACCTAAACACTTTAAGGTATTTAAAATACAATATTCTTATTATCAATAAGTTGCTCTTCAGGGAAAAAAAACCCACAAGTAAAGAGAAACCCAATACAAACCAAACTCAACAACTTTTACACTGATGGAGATGCAGTATCACTGGGAGGGATAACTAAAGAGCCATTTACAAGAGCAAGTTACCCCCACCCAGGAGCGACAAGATGTTGGCAATGAAGGACGTCACAATGAAAGCAAACCAAGATGATGGTCTGTCAGGCAGATGAGCAGTGGTGCAGGAGGCAGTGAGGATATAGGGGGTGCTTCCTGAGTGGGAAATGCCTCTAAAGTAGGTTGTACCTTCACATCCACGCTCTATTTGCCCACTGCGATGGAGGGCATCATTGATCAGATCTGGCAAACGCCCGTTCAAGTCCACTGAAGCTAGGCAGCCCTGAAACCCATCACGTGAGGCCACTAGCTTCGGAAGGTTGCTATACATGCCTTGAGCCAGGCCTGCAATGTAGAGATCACCTGGAAATAATATGCAAAGAAAAGAAAGTCACTCAAATGCCTTTCAGAGTTGCACTTCTAACACATTTGATGAACTGTACTGCTTCTGAAGAAAAAGTAAGCCAAGAGAGACATAATACAAGACCAGAGGCCACTTCTGTCAACTAATCTCATTAAGTATGCCCTCTACTTTTCCCAAGCTCTCACCCAATTTCGTCACTGCACCCAGCACCTGAGCCCTAAGCCACAGCACTTTTGACAATTCCTGCCTTGGGCACCCACCTACCTCTGTAAATTCATCTCAATCTCAACCATTTATGAAAGACTTGTTCCTTGTACTCAATTATGCCAATTTTCCTGGATCCTGATCAGGCTCCTTGATCCCACACTATCACTCATCTTCTCAGAAATGTACTCCCCACTTTGTTTCATTATTGTGCATCCACAGTGGCATGCATTACCCTATTAGCTCCCCTATACTCTAAATGACAGGGCTTTATGAAGCAACTCTTTAATCACTGCCCTGCTTTATTTCATCTTCTTTCACTCTACAATGCATACCAGTAGCTCTGCCAATGTTATGCTTGACTCTTCCTGATGGTCAGATCTTATTCTTCCTTAACAAAAAGATGGTGAACTGGAGATTGACTGTATGGTATGAATAGTTCTGATAAATATATCTGAAAAGCCATACAGACTAACAATATTGCTTTGGAAACTTGCCCAACAGAAAAAGCAGAAAATTAAATTCAAAGCAAAAAAAAAAGTAATTATCTTCAGCTTTCTACTCTTTGTGCGGTACGTGGACATTCTTCATGATTATTGCTCTCCTAACCTACAGGACTAAATACATACTGGCATCTTGATGGCACTTACCTTTAAGATCAAGATTTTTGGCACCATTGATAACCTGAGTGACCATCTTGTTGTCCACCTTTAAGCTGTGGGTATTACTGTTGTCTCGGGTGATGACGACATTGTGCCACTGGTTGTCATTCAGGGGACGATCACTGTTGCCTTTGATGACATTAGGGCCATTACCAAGATCAAAAACATAATGTATATACCTGAAAACAACACAAGTTTCATTTCAGAATGGACTCGAGAGCTGTTGTAGGTCTTATTTCAGACATAGCTGAGGGACTCATGGCAAAATAAAATTCCATCCAAGCATTATGAGATAAGGTAGACATGCTGCTGGGATCTGACGAGGGAGACGGCAAAGATTCCATTCCCCTGCTTTGAAAAGCTCATTCCCCACTTGTTTGTGGACAAAGCCAAGAAACCATTTTCTAAGGAGGAAATATATTTAGAGTAATTAAATTCCAGTTGATTCTCTTAACCGAGTCTGTTTCCAATGAGGCTGAGGAATATCTGACCCTCGGGATAAATTTTATATTTTATGGCTCTCTCTGCGGTACTGAAATTATGACAACTCCAACTGGAAAATGCCACATTGGTACAATGCTATTATTGGTGCATGTGCTGCTTTACTGATTATGTTTTGAAAGCATGTTCAATGCCTGCTCATTCCTGCATGAACAGTGTAGCCACTTCTGTGCAGCACTGAGTTTGCACTAATAGTTGTTAACTTCTGTGCATCAACTCACTCTTAGTTCAGTCGTCTAGCTCTTCAGGGTTCCAGGTTGTAGTTAAGAAATTCAGGCAGATCTACAAAATACTATTTTTCTAATACTATTTTTGTAAAGATAAAAATAACTGATTCCATGGGATGAAGACAACTAGAGCAGGGGGCTAAATATACCGCATATTGGTACACACATTCCAAATCTGTATTCCAAAGAATCCTCGAAAATAGCTTGATGGATATTTCCTCCTTAACGTATCTGTGATTCCCAGTCAAGCCTGCTCATGGTCACAAAAAGAGCTTGAAATTATAATAAGCCTTTTGGTAAAGTTGGATTAAACACTACATTTCTATGTAATAAAGGCCCAAACAAAGCAAACCATGTATGGGTCTGATTGTCACCAAGAAACATTCAGACAAGGTTAATATGAGCTTAGTCTGAAAATGATTTATTTTTTTTTTAAAGGGAAGTGGTAAACACTTTGAGTCCCTACCAGAACAGCAGGGGCTCGTGGCTGTCTCTTCACTCATTCAGAATATCTGATTACACAGACACACATGGAGTTTAAAATGAAACAAATTAAAGCACAGTTCTACAGAGAAATATAACTATTAAAATGCATTTGATGAACTCAATGCATGTATCGTTTCTAGATGACTCCAGATCAAATCTGTTCATTTTACAAGCTTTCTTTCTTCTACCTGACAGTCTTAACACATTCCCTGGAAGCTGGGAGACAAACTGGATCCTTCCTTCCAATGCATAAGAACCAGAAATACAGGCCATGTTAATATAATGAGATGATTAGATCTGAAGAATTTTATGCCCCAACCCAAAAACTGTGTATCCTGCCATGCAAAACTCGCATGGTGGGATGTGTGATTTCTGTAACAGTGTATAAAATTCCCCACTTCACAAATTGTGCGACTACCAGAGCTAAACCAGGCTGCCCCAGCCCAGTCCCAAGAACCAGGCTGGGAGTGGTCATTTACCAGACCCTGGGGCTGTCCAACATGCCAACATTCAGCCAATCATCAGCATTTCCCAGGCCCAGTTCAAGACCCAGGAATGTCCTAGTCCCAGTGCTGACATTCAGATGAATTTCTACATTGGGCCAGGTCTGGCACACAAGCCACATGCTCAATTTAAGGTACCATACAAATCAATGACAAAGATGTTCCACACAATGTGGAACCCTTTTTTTTTTGGTTGGTTTGCCACTTTATTTCACCATAAATTGGTTTAACAAATGAAACATTACAATTTATGAAAGAATGAACACCTTCATCATACCATAATTGTAACACTTTCCCAGGGGCCACAAATTTGGCTGGTCACATTATAACTCGTTGGCACCTGCTCAACTCCATTGTCTTCAATGGATGTGCACAGGCACAATTTATTAGAATTGAACGAATAATCTGATATTGATGCACATGGAAGAACAGACTCCAGATCTGGAAGTTTTAACATTCTGTTATGACTATTTCACACTATGATTGATTTAAAATCATAGAAATATAGGACTAGAAACGCCCACCTGAGATCTTTTCATTCAACATCTCACACACAGGCAGGATCAAGTACAACTAAATGATCCCCAACAGATCTTTATTTAATTTTTTATTAGAAACGTCCCAAGAAAGAGGTTTGACATTCTTTCTATGTAATCTCCTCTAGTTATGGTTTGAACCATGTAAAATTAGAAGTTCTCTCTCTAATATACAACTTAAGTCATCCACATTGTAACTGAATAAAAATTATTTTTCTCTCAACAGGCAAGAATTGATCACTGTCCCCTAATAACAATCTTGTCACCCATGAGTCTTCAGTAGACTAAAGCTCAATTCTTTCCATCTCTCCACACAGGTTGTTTTCTAAGCGTCTCATAATTGTTGCTGCTCACTTCTGGACTCTCTGAACTTGCCAATATATCTTTCTTAAAAAGTAGTAACCAAAAACTTGGACATAGTGTCTAAACTGAGGCCTCATCACTGTCCCGTATGTAGAGAAGAACAATCATCTCATGTTTTACATATGACACTCCTGTTAACGTAACTCAATGACATCCTGTCTTTTTCTGGCAAGAGTCACTTTGTTATTTCCTTTTTAGTTTGCAATCCAGCATATGCCTCATATTCTTTCCTGCTGTACTGTTGCCTTGCCAGAAATTCTCCATGTGCACTTATACATTTTAGTTAATTTTGTTAAATGGCACTTTTCTTTATTGAATGTAATCTTTTTAAGCACTTTTACAGTGCTTTAATTAGAGCACATCTGAAACCTTTATTTGGAGCTTGTCCATTCAACAAGCTTTAGTTCAAGTGCCCCTGCCACCATTTTTAAGCATGAAGACGCTGATACATGAGATACAGGAGGCTGCTGGGGTGCAGCAATTGCCATGCTCCAGCAGACTCGATTAAATTGAGCCTGCCCCAAAGCATCAGCATTTCAGCACATCAGAGAGCCTCTGCACTCGTGTAGGATTTCAGATCATCTCTCTAATTTGTCAAACCAATTTGAACTCTAATACTGGCCTGTTTGCAAATCTGACACTCTACTCTCTTCCTCACCCAGGTTGTTAATGAAAATATTAAATGGAATGGGGTCTGGGACCAATCCCTCTAGCATCCCATTTAAGATGCCCTCCACATTTGGCACTGGAAATCTGATTGCTACTCTGTGGACATGTCTACACAAGATGCTACATTGCTGTAGTTATGAGCTACGGTGACATAGCTGGTCAATACAGTGATGTAGCCTCAGCGGGCACAAACCATGACACTGATGCTTCTATGGAGTAACTGATTGCTACTGCACAATAGGGTCAGAAATTAACTATGTGCTGCCGGGACTGCACAGTAACAACTGCGCAGTCGGGTGCACATGAAGACATGCCCTGTGGGAGGAAAAGCTTTTTGTGGGTAATACCTTTTATTAGACCAACTGTACAATTGGGAAGGATACAAGCCTTCAGGTATGAAGTACCCTTCTACAGATCTCTGAGAATTCTCTGAGAGAGATTTTTCAGATCAGTTCTATAACACCTCATCTGTTGGTCATTATGCCTAGACCATACATCCTTAGCCTGCTTATGAGGTCAGTTGCTTCAGCATTAAGAAATTCAAGATATATCAAACTACTGCTCCCCCTTTATCCACTAGGCCATTATCCTGTCAAAAAGAAAATTAGGTTGTCTTGACATGTTCAGTTCTTGACAAAACCTGTGTTGGCTCTTTCTCACTTCATTACTTGATTGTTTAACAATTTATTCCCAAATCTTTCAAAGTTAGATTGATTAGTCTATAATTACTGGTCTCCCTTGTTTTCCTTGCTTAAAGATAGTTACCATGTTTACCTTTCTCAAGACCTGTGAGACCACTCTTGTCTTTCATGTGCTTTCAAACATGAGTGCTAATGATAAGGAGATTACTTTGACTAGCTCTTTAAACACTCTGGGGTGAATTTCATCAGGACCTTGGACCTTTTTTTTTTTTTGAAAGCTGATGGAAATGCAGGCTTGAATACTTGAGCTTTCCCAGCATCATTTAGCAATAGGCCTAAGTATTCCTTTGGTTACATCTTACTTCTAATATAATTAGAGAAGCTTATCTTATTACTTTTTTATGTATTTGGCCAGTTGAAACTCCTTTTGCACCTCAGCTTTTTTACCACCCCCTCATGATTATCTTTAAACACGTGCCCTTGTTTCAATTTTTGTAACATTCCTGTTTGACTTTCACATCACTGAATGGCTCATGATATATTCTATGTTCCTTATCCTTTCCCTTCCATCAGGAAAGGAACTGTCAGCGCTTTCACACACATTTACCTCTTATATAATCTTCCCAAATGACCCTGTCTGGCAGTTCCCTGAGTTTGCTGAAGTCTGTTTTTATGAAGTCTATTTTTATGAAGTCAATCATCATACTATTGCTCAAATTTCTTCCTTTCCTTAGGATAGTGATAAATGCTATCATTTCAAGTCTAGATTCTCAAACAATATCTCCATACTAGTCCCCTCCTGGAAGGTGGCACAGAACTCACTCACCCCTTGACCAGTTCAACTGCAATGAAGTCATTGCCATCACCGCTATTGAAGAGGATGAAACCATCAGCTGACGTGGTCTTGAACTGAAAGAAGAGGTGCATGGAAGTGTAGGCTTGCAAGGTGGCTAGGCTCAAGTAGCTGCTTTTGGTCTTGAAGGTGACTGGATCAGCAATGATGTTACGGAGGCCAAAACGTGCTTTTAGCTCGCAGTAATCAATGTCACCATTCTTGCACAGATCAATGTAGAGCATCCCATTAAACATAAGGCTCTGGAGGTGGCCGATGAAGCTGGAGGGGATGACTGAGATGTACCGTTTCTCTGTCATGATTCCTGTCTCAATGTTGTGGAATTCTAAGCGGGTGTGATCTCCCACCATTGTACCTGGATGGCAGAAACAAGAAGATGTAGAACAGCTAGCGTCTGAGAGCATCAGAAATTAGCTGCAGAGACTCTGACACTTAACATTTCCAAATCAGCAATGATATAAAGTAATGATATAGTATCTGCTTACTGTATGACAGCCCATGTATAAAACGAATTGCTGGGAGAAGTGAGAGAGGTGGGAGTTCAATTCAGTTCCTAACAGATAAGTTTTGAAATGACGAATCCACTGACACTCTTTTAGGCAATCAGAAGAGTGAGGCAGAGGAGTGAGTGGAAAGTGAAATCTCTGTTCCTTCATTGGGATGGGTCCTATTGCTCAGGGTTGTTAACACTTTATGCAATCGACCCTCCTGTGACGTATCCAAGAACCTCATTTTCCCCTTATCTCCCCCCACAGGCACAGGGACCCCATGCAACAAATGCAGAAAAGATGTGCTTGTAGGAGATAGACATACTTAGCTACCACAGGCAAAGGATCTACCATTTCCCTAACAAGACAGATGGGAACTAGCATATATATGTGGAACTGATTTAAGGAGAGGATGAAAAGGAGGAAAGGTAGAAGAAGGTTGTTAATTAAGATGGGAGCAGGAGTGAGGTCTTCATTTAGCTTTTAGGCACATCCCTTTGATTTCTGAGCTCCCAAAATAGGCTCAGTACTGTAGAGTTTGTCAAGGAGACTAGATCCCTTCCCCTGGGATTTGCAGTTTAATCATCCATCTTTATGTTGAGTACCTCCTGCTTGGTGTGAAGTGCCCACAGCTGCCATTTAGACCAATGAGAAGTAAAGGCAATTAGGACCTAACCTGATCAAGCCTGGGGCAGACAAACAATTCAGACACTCTTTGAAATAAATGTGCTCAGTTTCTCAGTGAAACTGTGTTAAAAAATATAAAAGAGAAAAGAATGAGAAATGAGGACACAGTCATAAAAATGCATTAACATTCTTTCTACCACTCCATACAAGGAAAATGGTCTCTCTCAAAGTTTGATATTTTGTTGTCAGTTGGTTCTGCTCAGCAGCATGGCAGGGGGTAACACACGAGCAGGCAACAGATGAAAAAGCTCCATTAACTTCAAACACCAAATTACCACATGGTTTGGACTGCACATCTCTGTGATAATTTTTAATTATGAAGTACAGAAAAATAGCTAATTATATTACATTTATAGTGCATTTAGTTATTTTAATAATTACCCTTAGTAATTACTATAGTATTGAGCCCATATTTATGTACTAAGAGAACATTGTACTTAGATAACATTATTAAAGTTGTGAAGCCAAAGTCAGAAGCATCAGAAATAAGGTGACCATATGGACAGCCTTTATTCAATCCCTTGGGCATATGGATTGTGATACAGTCTTTAATTACATGGCCACACACTATTTTTTTTCTCCAGGGCTTCTGCCTCATTCAGTGCACAGGATGAACAGTCCACAATTAATGAGCAGCTATTCAATATTTTGTTTTATCCTCATTGTTCACTGTGGGGCCCCAAAGCCTAATTTACTGCATATTAATCAAACAACTGCTCTAAAAGACAGAATTATTAATTTCCTTGCGGCCATTTCTGTAGTGCTGATTGCTATATGAATTTAGTTTATCTTTCCAAACCCCTTGTGAAAGGCAGGGGGATTATCCCCACTTATAGAAGGGGAGTTGAGGACTTAGGTCATAAAAGGATACTTTTTTGCATTTTAAGCTTGGGTGCCACATTTGAGACAATGGTGATTGGACAGTGGAAGTGCTCTACACTGCACACAGCTACATACATTCAAAGAACAGTTCCCACTGGACATCTGAGAATGCTCATCATTTCTTTCAATAGCAACCAGAGCCTCAAGTGGGGTCCTCAGAAAATGTGGAAGATGCAGGTAGTGGTCACCTGTTTCAAGGAACTTGCCCAGCATCACGTAGGAGTCTGCAAGACGTAGGGATGGACTCCAATTTCTAGGGCAACAACAAATGTCTATACCACAAGATCTTTCTTTCTCCTTCTGCAATGTCTTATCTCATTCACTATAGAGCTCTCAACTTCTTCAGTAAGTGAAGCACAGGTCCTAAGGCCAATGAACTGTTTTGCTATTTAGCTCTGATTCACCCTGAGAGTAGATTTATCTTGTACACTGAATAAGGCGTGGGTCTTGGGGAGGAAACAGTACTGAGCACATAATTAAAACTGCATCAGATATGCAAATAAGGCAACCTTAGTTCTGGCATTTCTTCTTTCTAGCTCTGGCAAGCACTGCCCTGTGTTTCACTCCATAATCCTAAAATAATTTTTTAATGTAATTAACATCATTATCATGTTTTAACTCCCTAGTGCTTTTCAAAAAAATCAAACTGAAGAAACAGAGATTGTTTTTCTGTTTTGAATCCATTCCAATGTCATGAAACCAGTACTTATACAAAAGGATAGACTAGCGTAGTCTTTGTGATGTCAACTGTTACAGAACTTTTATGAGATTGGAATTGGAGAATTGAATAACATAATGATGCCCCCATAGGTTACTAACAGCATGGGAATCCTAGATCCACTGTACAGACCTGTGTCAAGTGAACTAATAAAAAAAACTGAGTACTCAGCAGGAATGACTGTCTCATTTCCATTGAGGACTGGTGCCCTCTGTGGCACAATGGGAATGAGACAGTTTGCCAGTGGAGTTTATAACATTTTCAGACAGGAAAGAATGTGAAACTTGGTAATCTTGGTTTCCATTCCAGGTTTTGAAAGGAAGAGTACAATTTTAGCTCCCTGAAATCTCTCTCTTCCTCATCCTATAACTGTTTGTCCCAAATACATTCTTCCTATCTACTGTCCTTCCCAGCCTCAGTCTATAGTTTCTTAGGCTTCTCATTCAGTTTCATTTTCCTTGTGCAGGTATTCCTAGTCATCTCCTGAGTCACTGTCAAAGTCTCAGATACCCCAGTTCCCAATCTCTCGTCTTCCAGTCCCAATCTCCTTGCTCATCCAGTTCTAATTTCTCCCCAGGTCCTTGTCCCAATTCCACAGTCCTAGTTCCTCATCCAATCTGCCTCAGGCAACCCCGTGGACTCTAAGTCCCACCCAAGCTTGCTCTCTTCATCCCTCATTCAAGCTCAGTCTCAAGTCCTTGCCTCCTAGTCCCTTCTTGGGTGCTTTACCCAGGTTCTTCATATAACATGTCTCCATTCTTCCTCATTCCTCAGTTCATTGTCAGATCTGAGATATGCTCCTCTCTTCAAACCATAGTCTCCTTGCTCACTAAATGTCTCCAGTGGCTTTCAGGCCCCTTGCCTATTATGTCTCAATACCCTTGACCTAGCCTGTTTCTTTACCTACAACCATGGCTTTTATCCCCTTTTTATTAGAAACAGGCAGATTTCTTGAGCATGCTTTTGCTTAGAGTTATGGCACAAAACTGAACTTAATGGTTACTCCTGTTTGTGCCAGGCCAATGTGAGACTGGATGCTGGAACTGAGACCAGGGTGCCTTTCTCTCCTCTAGGTAGCAGCTAAATAGAAATCTGCCTGTTTCTAATAGTATGCTCAATAGCTGTACTGAGATGGTGCATTCCCAGTACTTTATGTGCAGTAGTTCTGAGAAGATGGTGCTTATGAACAGTCTAATTGGCACTAGGGGCTATGAGAGGCATGAGCCCACTCAGGGTAGATATAATGTTCAAATCAACAAGCCCAGCTATAATGCACCTCAGAATCTTGGGTTAAGGTTGTTAGGTAAGAAGGCTCTCTGAACTGCCAATGTTGTTTCTTAGAAAACTGGAAAAAATCCCAAAAGGGTTAAAGAACTGCAACTTTGGCTTCAATTTTTAAAAAGGGTAAAAGAAATGACACAGGGAAGTGCAGACCTGTTATCTTAAGACTAATTCGAGGAAACTGGAAGGTTAACCTGGGACTCTATCAACAAAGAATTTGGATATAAAATTATGAATTCTAGTCAGCATGGGTTCAGGGAAGGTAGGTCTTGTCAAACAAACCTGTGAGGGCTTTTTGGATAGGGTTCCTGTTTTTGACAGGATTACAGATATAAAGGCAACTGTATTGATACTACATTTGGATTTCTCTAAGGTATGTGACTTAGCACCATGTGACACTTAGATTAGAAAGCTTCCATTTATAGAGCTAACAAAAAGCATCGTAGATCAAGGGTCAGCAACATATGGCCCTTGAGATGGATCTGGGCCTGAGGAGCCAATGGATCAGGGCTACAGGCTGAGATGAACTGGTCTACCTTACTGGGAGGCTTTGTGTGCCTCATCTCCCTGCCCACCGTGAGTAGTAATGGTGGGGGTAATACAAGCGTCATCCATGCTGCAGCTAAGCAACAGGGAGAAGCTGGGACAGCAGTGGCTGAGGTAGAAGACACTGGCCTGCCTTGGACTCAAGCCAGGCTATTCCAGCCCACCTGCAAAATCCTGCTGACCAATGTATTAAATGGATTACTAACTGGCTCACTGACCAATTTCAAGTGTACTTAATAAGGAGTGGGAGCCATTTCTAGTGGAGCTCCCTAATGATCCGATCCTGGTCCAATTCTAATTTTATGATTATAAAAGATGATGTACAGTCTTTGTCAGTCAGGTTTGCAGAAAAGACAGGTTCCTGGTAGAGAATTATCTTTATTTCCTTAAAAGGTCTACAGTCCAATAAGATGTGCTTTTAGCATAGTCAAATGTAAGGTATTTTGGAGTGAGAAATGAAAACGGAAGTGATGACATGGAAAAGGTTTCTGGTGTCTGTATGAATAATTGTCTCAATATGAACTCTCATTGCAGTGGTGTAGCAAAAAGGGTTAATATGAGTCTTGGATATTTAAACAAGAAGAATATCAAGTAGGAGTAGGGAAGTGATATCACTTCTCAACACAACACTGGGGACAATATTCTAGTACATGTCTGACCAGTTCTTGTGTTCATACGTCAAGAGAAGATTTAAAGTAAGACCACAAAAATGATGAGGGGTTGGAGATCTAGTAGATGGATAGTTATCAGGGCTGGCTGGGAGTTTTCTAGTGAAACATTTCTCCTTTAGAAAAATGTAGAACCATTGAAACTGGAACTGGTTTTTTGGGGAAAGGGTTAATATTGACAAATATCTTGATTAAAAGAAAATTTGAAAAAGTTTCAGAATTGTCAAAACATTCCACTTAAACATTTTCAAAAGTAAAAGCTCCAGTTTGGGCTTGATATGAATTCTCATTTTGAAACTTTAACTAAATTCACACTACAGGTAAATAAATGAAAGAAGTCAAGCACTGAGTGAAATAGTCTTTCCTATTTTCTCTGGGATCTGACAGAAGTGACATTTGTTGCATGATTGGAAACTGATCTACAGCAGTGCCGTGACACATCTGTATGGCTGCAAAGCACTTTAAAAGTGGTCAATTCCATAAATTAATCCTCATCTAATGAGGATTCAGATGAAGGTGTTCCAAAGTGGAATGCCTTAGGTAACTTCTGTCAATCCTTGTGCATGAAAGTTCTCTCTTCCACCCCTGATGTTGCCTGCAGGAAGGGAGGGGGGAGAAGGGAGGGGGAGGCAGCTGTGGGCTGGGGTTTTTCTAGCCTAAGCTGAAGAGGGGAAAGGGGGCAGGTGAATTGGAGCTCCCTCCCCCACTACCTCATGTGTTGTCTCCGATCAGTTTAGGCTGGGCAAGACTTGGCCCACAGCTCTCACCTTCTCCATTCTCCCTACTCTCTTCCAGTAGACAGCCCCAGAGCTGTGGGGGGTGGGCTAGAGGATGCAGGCAGGCTCCTACCTTGGATCGACTCTGAAGTAGAGCTCAGTTTCCTGCCCCCACAACCCAACAGATGTTTTCAGTCAACAGTGGCCCTTGGGTTGGGGCCAGGGGGGCCACTCTAACTCATGGCACTTTCTGTGAAGTGCCATGAGTTAGAGTAGGGAGCTGCATGTATATCAGTGCCCTCTATGTTCTTCCTACTGGACTAGAGTAATGGGAGGAACCTGTATGACTATAATGCAGAAGGCAGGAAACACATCTGGAGAGGAAATGGACAAAGGAGGCTTTGGGCAAGAAACCCAGGTAGTGAAGTGGGGAGACTGGGAGAAAGCTGGGGAAGAGGATAATCAAAAGTGATTGTGGGGTCTTGGTGAGCTGAGGAGAATGGGATAAAAAGCCAAAGAAGCTTAAGACACAATGTTAAAAGGATGATAATGCTGCAAGTCAAGCACTCCAAAGTGAAGTGATACCTTTACAATCATAAGCCAGGCACTGTGTTTTTGCAGAATGATATGTTTTCCAATTTCAGGATCACACACCCTTCTTTTTTTTTCTCTGAAAAAAACATCCCTCATTCAGTGCACAGGATGTACCATGGCCTGGGGATAAACCATTCTGTAACACAGAGAAGCCCCATAAGGAAATAAATAATTTCATTTTTAGAGCAAGGCTGTATGGTATTCATTGAATAAGACATGGAGAGAGGGGGATGATTCCAGATACTGAATAGATGTCTACCTCAGTAACTGCCCTCCATCTTGTGTACTGAAGGAGGCAGAAATGCTGTGGACAAAATATTGTCTGCAAACAAGTAATTAAAAGCTGGATCAAGATGGATATGAGCAGGGGCAGATCGAGGGGCAGATCCAAAGGGGGTAACAGGAGCAGCAACCTACACTTCAGGGGTGGCTGTACCCCCAGCTCATAGACTCCTCCACCCCCTCCCAGTGGTGCAGGCAAACCATGTCTCAGGGGATTTTTTTAAGTCAGTAAAGCAGGTGAAAATCCCTTCTTCCTTCCCCTTCATACCCAAAGACACGTCCCTTCTCCTCCTCTTTACCTAGCCCCTGCCTACGACTGCTGATTTCCTTGCTGCCTTGGGGGCCAGGAAGCTCTGAGATGAGACAGGCTGTCCCAAAAACAACAACAGCATAGTGAGAGAGTAGTACCCCGCTCCTTGCCTGGTCCTGCTACCCATCTCTCCCAGCAGGAATAGCTCTGCTGCTTCCCTCACCCCCAGGACAGTGGAGAAAGCAGCAGGGGCAGCTGGAAGAGAGGGAAGGGGAAAGGAGGGAGCACACGCTATTGAGCATGAATGGAAAGGTGGAGGGTGGGAGATTCACCTGCTTTGGGGACAAAGTCCCCAGAGGCTCCTGCAGTGTGGTCAAGTCCAGAAAAAAAGGGCGGGGAGGGAACTGCAACCACACCACTGAACCTCCTTTGGATTCACTCCTAGATATGAAAAAGGGGCTAAATTTAGGTTGTGCAGATCATTTTTAATTCTGGGTTTTTTATAACTTTTGAGTGCTTGATTTGACAATCATTGCATTTTAAAGAGATTTTGGGATAAACTATAGGGATCCGTAGGTACATGCACTTGATTGTAATGGACAGCGTCCGCATTTGTTACACATGAGCTCAGCTTCAATACTGTTTTCTTTGTGCACCCCAATTGGTAAAGCTAAGAGTTCCACCTAGTGGCCATTATTGAAAACCTCAGTACAAGATTTGTGGTGTTTGCCAGTGCAGTTTAACATCATTAATTCATCTGTAGGCTGGAAACCAGAAAGCTCTCTCAAATACAAAAATACTCTTATATATTGAAGGACTGATTGAACCTCCACCAGTTCTAGTAAGGAGTAGATGGATCCTCCTCTCATGTGTCCAGAAATCTTCATCTCTGTTTCTCCTCATAACATAGGATGCACATTTAACTTTAGTGATTTAGAGTGTAAGTGCACACATGATCAAATAGTTTGGAAGCCACCCACTGAGCCCACCTGTTAGAGATCATTTCATATCCTATTACCTGTCTTTTGGCTTTATGCTGACATTTTTATGCCAGACTGGCACTGGAACAAGACCTGGTTGAAGACAGAGCCAACCTATATCCTCCTGGTTCTAAAACTAGGATCCAAAAACCACGTAATTACCCTCTGCCTCTTCTCAGAAGCTCCTCCAAAGTACTACATAGCTGGCACAGATCAATCTAGGCCATGGCTGAGCAACTCCATTTTGGTGAATGAAAGGCTGAGTGTTGCTGACTTTTAAACAGCTGCTTCTGGGATGCTATTGAGAGAACCCCAAATCTTATGACTTTAAGACTAAAAAATGCTTTTGAGTGTTAGTGTTGCCAACACTGTTCTTTTCATGCACACCATCATACAACATGGTTGTGTGGCTGTGAGGAATTAAAAACAGAGACACACACTTACACCCCTCTCCAACAACTTTATCCCCACAGTCTGTTCCAGGCTGCTGGAATTATCATGGAAATTGCCACCACTAGTTGAGGAGAAAAGAGCCACAAAGAACTGCACAGAGGACAGAGACTGAATTGAGAGGAAAGGACAGAGGAGAGACAGAAGGATGGACAAAAGAGACAAAAAGATGATGTGCCTGTGCTGAAAAGAGCCTGAAAGCTAAAGGAGATGAGACCTGAGTTACCAATAAACTGGACTTACCCTCAGCAACATCATCATCCACCATCAACTTGAGGCTTTTTCCTCGTCGCACCACCCGGACCGTGTGCCACTCATTGTCATTGAGTTTTTGCCCAGCATAGAGAGTTTCAGGTCCTTTGCCTGGGGATGGTGATAAGTACAAGAGTTAAAGACAGACCTTACTATATTGAAGTGCCTGCCTGATTGGGAGAGTCCACAAAATCATCCTGGTGTGATACAGCCCCTTGTTTATCAGCCACGAGGGAGGGACTGCTACTCCCCAGTTCTATCCCTTTCTCGCCGAAACAGAATGGACTTCATTACCCACTCATTGCAAGAAGCATTTTTCCTTTGGGGCCCAGAGGGCACATTATCAAAAGGTAGATGCAGGGTTACACATCTTTCCTGCATCCTGCATTGCCATTGTTGGTCTAACATTGTAGTGTATCACACTGAAAGAGACTTATGACTTATGATATTGTGAATAGCTATGGTGTGAAACCAGCATCAAGCTGGAATTCTGTAAGCACTTCAATTCAGAACATTCACATCATTCCACTGGATATTAGAGTTTCTTTCAAACTGGTTCAACTGGGTTTCCCAATGCTTATAAGGTATCATACACCAGGCTGGTTTCAGTTCACAGGTCTCCAACCAAGACAAAGCACTCACCAATTACTAGAGAACCTTAAGGCAGTGAGCCTGGCTACAAATACCCCCGGCATTTTTATTCCCCTGAATCAGCACCTTCCATCCAGGGAGGATCCCCCATAAAGAAAGAATAAGCACAACTCTCCTTACAAACAATGCTCCTGGAGGGAAAACAAGGCAAACAGCCACCCCTAAGCATTCAGTTTCCCCTCACTTATTGTATCTGGCAGTCAACCTACTGAAATGTTAATTGCTTTTCAATCCAAAATCTTGTTCCTGTCAATTGCTGAGTGAAGAATTAAAGAGCAGTTTGTGCTATGTTAAGTGTATTTGCTATTTGCAGGTTAATCTTGACGTTATTTGATAGAGTTGTAAAGACAAACCCAGGAGTAAAATAGAAAAGGATGAAGCAAATTGGAATTTGGGACACTGATGAACTGTGGAAAAAGAAAGGGAAGTCCAGAATGAAGTTAGGGACAACCCAGAAGAAGCTGCTTCTTGTCAAGACCCTCTGTGCATCAGTGAAGCTGGGTGTGGATAAGCAGATCATTTGTGCATTTGTATTAAGTCCCAGAAAGACATATCCATTGTTTTCAAAAACACAATATAAATGAAGCAGTGAAAACTAAAACAGAAGACTGGCTGAAAAAAATTAATTAAGAGTACAGCAGCCAAAATATAGGATCTTATGGAGGGCTTCATGGGAGTGACGCAGTACTCCAGCTAGACTCACCCATAATTGTCTTGATACAGTGTGCCTGGAAAGGCATCCCCAATACCTGCATCCCCACAAGTAGGACACATTGCATGAGGAAATATAAAGGAAGCTGATGTTCTGCAGGAAACAGATAAAACCTATACAAGAAGCATGCAAGATCTTCAGTATGTAGGCAGTCTTCATTTACAACTTCAGCCTATCTAGCATTTCCCAATAGCTAGCTAAGATGGAGTACAGAGTCTCCTTAACACAGTCCATGGTTTAGGACTCAATATATAAAGCAAGGAAATTCCATAGGTGGCGATTAAGCTGTGTTACCTTTGCTGCTGCCACCTTCTCAAAGATGCAAAAAATGTGCTACCTTGGAGTTCATGCTAGTGTAAAAAGGGAGCTTATTCCCTTTCAGAATCAAGTACCTACTGCCACCTCAAATGAAAGAAAAATGAGGGCTGTGGAATGAAAAGGGTAATCTTTTTCCATGGTTTAAAACCAGGGAATGATTCTCAAGAAAGGAAATGTTTGGTTAACAGTATGCAGATGATTTATCTTTGATCAGGGTCACTTCCCTGTATCTCAATAAGTCCCAACTTGTGACTATATCATTCCTGAGTGACAGTCAAGTCTACAGTATAAAGGCAATGCAGACAGCCAGGTTACAAGCAAAGGGCCCAAACTGTGCTCTGTTTTAAACTAGTGTAAATCTACGAGCATTCAGTGGAGTTGTGCTAGATTCCCATCAGTTGGGGGGAGTCGGGGGCACACAATATGTTCTATAGTATGTATTATGAAATGATGCATTTGGCTGGTCAGAAAAGGGATTCTGTATGTGTCACTATACCAGATTCACCTGTTCCAATGGCTACCTGGGGATATTACTACAGTTAAGATATATCTGTGGCCACAGATATTGTTTTTAATGGTATCCATTAAACATTGTACACAAGCTATGAATTTCTATGCTGGAAGTAGAAGACAAAAGTTTTTGAACGGCATAGCAATAAGTTTGAAGCTATCTAATATGCACCTTTTATCACATTACATAATCCATGTTCCAGGTTTTTATTGCTGTTTATTACCGTCTTTGCAGATGCTATGCTATCTGTTGTCCGTATACACAAGGGTGTTTCAGAAAGTAACAGAAATTTCAAAATAAAACCATTTTATCTGCAATAAGTAGGAAGTTACATAGTAGGAGGGAGCACTGATGGTGGCATTGTCCAATGCACCCATCATTTACAATTATGTAGAAAACCAGTGTGGTCCAAAAATGATCACCATACACAGGATGGTTTTATTTTGAAATTACTGTTACTTCCTAAAACACCCTTATATAGGTATTAGGGCTGAACTGATCTTAGCCAACATAAATAGTCAAGTCGTTGTTTTAGTCAGAGCTGCACTCCTATAAAAAAAGTACAGCACCTTCTTAATCCACACATCCGCTCCCAAAATAGCTTCAGGAGTCAAAGCTGCCAGCTTTATTGGGACAAGGAAGCTTCACTCTTATTTGCCATACAAAGATGGCGAAGCCAATAATAATCCATTTGGGTTCTATTCTGCCTCATGCTGCCTGCTCTGCCTATCGCCTCAAGCTGTCATCTTGGTTAAAACTACAGCATCTTTAAAACTACTGGTGAAATAAAGAAGCAGAAACACCCTAGCTGGCTTTTTCAATCAGGCTGGTTGAATTAACTGCAAATAAATTATCTGACAAATCAAAGCCTTTCTTCTGTCCCTGAACAGCTCCTAATTTATACTAATAGGTTTGTTATTTATAAGTAATCATCAAATTGTCTGGGCCAACAATTTTCAACCTAAATCTTGTTTGTATGTCACTTACTTTGACTGGTCATGCTCTGTGCTCGATCAATTTAGTGCTGCATCATTAGATGATTAAAAAAAACCCAGAAAAATAATTAACAATGTTGTTCATTCATAAACCACCTGGTTTGCATATGGTTGTGGCTTTCCCTTAATAAGAGTACCTTAAGCAACATCCCTTCACAGGGAAACCCATTGCATGAAACGGTCAAGAATTTTAAAAACAAGCTTAATTAAACCAGGTATTTGAAATGCAAATGCATGATTAACAAATCCTGGCTTAGGTTTATTCAAACCAGCCCTAATTTCAGAATCCTACCTGAAGCCAGTTGGTAGATTGACTTGCAAATGAAAAAAAAAATGTAGACCCCTATTTTGCAACTGACAATAAATGAAGGCATTATGGCACTCATTTGAAGCCTCACTGACTTCAGCGTGGCTCTGTCCAACTATATGGATCACCTGCTACACTATCAAGTACAGAATCTGGACCTTAAGCTTAATATTTATTCTAAATGTGTGTGCTGTTATGACAGAGAAACTTCACTTTTAATTGCACTTAAAAGGGGACTTTCAACGGGACATAGAAGCCTGTTATTTAGGTGCTTCTTAAAGTTCTACCCATATTCATTCATGTAGAAAGGAGCAATTTTTCTTAAGGAGTTGACTATAATTCACTCCCCACCTGATATTCCATTCCTGTCTCATTGACATCACAAATTATTGTGAGGCCAACAGTTTGGATCTTGTATAAAGGAGCAGGACAAAATAAACAAAGCACATGGACTGGGGGGGAACCCCCCCCCCAACAATGCACTTCATCTCTCTATGCAACAAAAGCTGGTAATAAAAGAGAAGAAAAAGTAAGTAAACAGCAGCTAGGGAAGTTGAACTGCTGGAAACATTTTCTATTTATAATGTTTTGATGAGATGACAGCTGGTCATTAGGCACTTCTTGCACATTACTTAATTTTTATGAGCAAGGACAAATAAGAGACAGAATGCTTAGTATCTAACAGGAAAAGGGCTATGTGAAGATTTGCATTAGTGAGAAATTAACCACTAAAAGGTTGGAATTTCATTGCCTTTAGGGCAAAACACAGTACTCCATCTCTGGTGCCTCTTGGTCCTTTGATGCATCTTCCTAACTTCTAGGAATGATGAAATTGTAGAACCATGATGATCCAGGGAACAAGTAGTCTCCAGCTCTCCTCTTTAAACCTGAATGAAACATCTTGTGGAAATTTCTTTCATACTCAGGGCTGGGCCAGCTGGCAATCAATCCTCAGTCCAGAGCAAATTCTTCTCACAATAATTCTTCTCACAAGGCTTAGAATCTGCTAATTCACAAATTCAAAGCAAGTTGGGGCATGGGGCCAATGCCTACTTAATGATGACTGCTACCTTGCTCAGTCCTTCCAACTCAGGTTTAATTGGGTTTAATTTAAACAGCTGCAAAAGTAATGCCCCTAATGCACATCCCCCATCTTTTTAGAAATGAGAAATTCCTGCTCAGGAATATCCCATATTTCTACATAAGTGGGATCCTATGGCCAATTAAGAAGGAGAGCCCTAGAAGGTAGGTGTGAGAGTCCCCAAAAGTGCCACACTAGACCAACAAAAAGAACAAACAAAGTAACTCAATGGCATACCCTCAGTCTTATCCATCAAACTGATTAATAGTCCAGAGACATATATCCAGGCAGGAAAAAAGAAACAGAATCAAAGGGGAATTAAGAGTACAGCTCATCATAGACCAATCCATTTATATGGCTGATTAAAATAGCCTCCACAAAGCCAAAATCTGCCTTTCTTTTCTGGAAGAGAAAAAGGTCCAACACCAGCTAAGGTTCCTGGATCTCAGAAAAGACATCACAAAACAACAGGGATAGACTGATATGACTGAAGAAGGCTTCCTGTCACTGCAGAAATAAAGATATAGATTTGCCTTGTATTGATAAATAAAGATTTTAGAGAAGACCCAGGAGTTAGACTGAAGAGGCACTGCATAGATTTCTGAACAGATGCTCTGCCACTTGTCTCAGCTTGCCTTGAGAGACAGCAGGGCCCAATACATATAGGGCAACGTCATCTGAGAAATCAGTCATATGTCCCAGAAATTAGACCATATTGAGAGTTTGCTTCATATTTGTACTTGAGGAAAATCAGAAAATATAGCTTTACTGATGGCAAAAAAGGTTATGTAACTTACATTAGTGAGTGTGTATCCATGGGTATGACAATGAAATGAGGGATCTGGTGTGCCTTTGGCAGCTTTTGCTTATATGAGGATTAGCCTGGACTAGTGCATCTGCTGAGCTGACTTCCTCATTGCTGGTGCATTCCTGAAGACAGGAAGAGCCTGGATATGAGGAAATGAAGGGAGAGCAGGGGATGTATGCCTGAGACTATTGATGGGAAAGATTAAAACAAGATGTTTCACACTGGCTTGGTGAATTCTGCTTATTCAAATAGTACATCCCACCTTGTCCTTTAACCGAATTTCAGTAGAGGACTTTCTAAGAATGAAGGTCTAAGAATGAAAAAGATAATATACAGCTCCTCATCTGGGGAGACTGGGGAGCTGGCAGAAATCATTCCTTAATATATTAGAAAAAGCAGGGAAGGTTTGAATGAAGTGAGCAGAAAGAGAAGAGTCCAGCGTAAAGACAAGAAGGACCCTAAATAACCTCCAATTCATTTGTGGAGCTACTTCACATCTAGCAAGCTACCTAAAACAAGCCAATTCAACAACAAATGTCTGCAGCTGAATGTAAACAATCAATAAGAAGTTCCCTACAGTATAATGATGAGACTTTTTAAAAAATCCTGCAGCATTTCAGCTGGACAAAGCCTGTTAGGTAGGCCTTTTCTTGAATAAGTCTGCTACCTACTCCAGGAGCATTGCTAATTGCAAGGGAGCTTAACACTCTCAACACATTGCAGTTCTGTTTAAAGACACCAACCACACACACACACACACTCTCTCTCTCTCTCTCTCTCTCTCTCTCTCTCTCTCTCTCTCTCTCTCTCTGGTTTTGCTCATATGCAGGTTATAGAACCCTCTGCCACACAGGCATGGTACACTGTTTGAAAGCAAGTGGGCATACTTCCCATGCAGATGGTTTGGTAGCTTCATAGGCCCTTGGCCTCTCTTACCTGTATGCACCTTTCCATTTCTTCTTGCAGCATCATTGCCATACACTACTTCAGGTTAAATGATGCACAATTTTGATGTAGCAAGTCTTTTAGCAAGGAACAGCTATATTTACAGCTTTACAGAGTGGTTCTAGCTGGAAATAGATAGTGTTCCACAAGTTTTACACCAGTCTACCCAGGGGCAAAGTTCAGCTATTTAGATTCATACAGTAAAAGATGCCTTAACATTAGGTGTCCTAACAATCAATTAGACTTACAAGTGTAAATGGGACCCCCCCAGCAGCAAAAATAATAGTATACAAGTAACAAATTAATTCAGGGACTAAATCAAAATAGCACAACAGCCTCATTAGCTCTACCAGAAACACAGACTAAGCCCTCCCCCACCTCCTGCCCAACTAATGGTTTACGCTTAAGTTCACAAAATTTCCCCTCATTCTAATTTAAGCAGGCACTATATAAAAAAAATTATACTTAAAAAATAATATATTCCTTATCCCCCTGCCTGCAAGTGAATACATGTAAGGTCAGACTATGACACTATTGCTTTTGTTTCAGTCTTCTTTACCAGTATTTTCAGAAGGACTATTCTTGGATGGGTATAGTAGTCCATTTGAATGAAGATGACCAAAATCAACCCCTCAGTTTGAAGGCTAGATTCAAACTGGTTCCTTAGGTGCCTGAATGCTTAAGTAATAGGCACTGTGCACCAGAAGAAATATCCAGTCTAAGCAGGTTAGGCACCTATGCATACTCAGTGAAGAAACTCTGGAAGAACCTAAAAGGAATTCAGGTTTGTACACTTGAAACGGAGAATAGGGAACAGTAGGTGCCCCGATAGACAATTCAGAAAATCCTAGACATATGCAACAAGAAGCACTGGTAAGTGTGAAGTCCCACCTCTTTCAGAAGCTTAAATGCCTGTCATACTGCAGGTCAGGCATTTATGTTCACTTGATACACAATAGTTAGCCTCACTTAGAAGATTGCTGTGAAGTGGTGGTGCCTTCCACCTTTCCCCAATGGCTTAGTGCTTAGAGTACTTGCCCAGGAAGTGGGAGCCTTGGTCGCTAGGACCTCTTCATTTTCAGGGAATTCAAACTCAGTTCTCCCATTTTGCACCAGACTGAAGGGAGTACCTGTCACAGCTCCTGCACTGGCCATCCATAATAGCATAGTACAAGAGAACACAAAGGACAAGCAACAGGGACTATGACTGTTGCCCACAGAGGAAGGACCTTTCCTGGGGTTATCCTGGCAGCAGGAACTGGAAGGTACTATTATGCATTTTACATTAGACAGTCACAGTCCCGTAGAGAAGTGCCATAACCAATAAGGAGACAAGGTTTTCTTTATATCTGTTATTAGGCTAACTGAATAGTTGGGGAAATTGTTCTTTGCAAGCTTTCGGGCACAAACACCCTTCTTCAAGCATAGGGAGACTCTTCAGGCATATAGATGTTCCCACATGGACTACTTCTGAGCATGTACAGAAACCCTACTATAGACATATATGGACCTTTGCCATCCAAGATAAAGGCTCCTAATGAAGTGAGGCACCTAATGAGTCCTATGGCTGCTGGCAAAGGGCCAACACAAATCATTCTTTGGAACACAGTCAGCTACATTCTGTCCAACTCTAACTCAGATGTCTAAGCACCAAGGTCCATCAAGCCCTATGCTCTTAGGAACAGACATTGTATATTGTCTTCTAGTGAGAAAAGGACAGGTTTTTATTCACAAATTAATGGTTAATTAAAAAGGACACAATTTGACTGACTGCATATATGCAAGAGATGAATTATATGTAGGCACTACAGTTTGACTATCCAATTTGGATGAAACGTAAGACTAATTGTATACCCTACTGAGTTTACCCCAATTTACGCAATGCTACCATGTTTGAATTTGTTTCACTTCAAGGGATATTTAAACCACCATCTCCACGTTAATATGCTATTGAAAAAAATATTTCAGAAAATCCTGAAAACATTTTCATTATGGCCAGTCAGAAAACTGATTTTTTCCTGCTCATAACATTTTCACCTAAAATGTATTCCTTGATTTTCTTTTTCAATTGCAATTGACATCTTCATCACAAAAAACTTCTATTTGAAATAAAAATGAGCAGATTCATTTAGTTTCTGTTGGAAGTGACATTTTCTTTCAACATTTCAAAATGAAACAAAATACAATTTTTCATTTTGGCTTACTTTGATGCATCTTTTTTAAACCGAAGAAAAAAAACCTATTTCCATGTTTTATTTGAGGGGATTATTCTACCTACTTTAGGTTTTTTTCTTTTTCCTTTTTTCATTTTCTGAAAATGGGAGAGGTTGAAATAAAGTGTGAGAGGGCATATCTATACCAAAGGACTGCACAAGGAAGCACTGCAGTATGCCCACTGTATGCATGTTAACTCTGGAAATGGATGCAACACTGCCAGGTTTGGAGGACACTGTGGTCAACTGTTGTGTTTGCTTACTGGCACATACTCAGCATTCAAGGCAACAACATCACATCTAGGTTTAGTGCACACTGAGCGAACATGCCATGCTTCAACATAGTGCTTTCTAGCATGGCCTGGGTATTGTGAAGACAGGAGCATCAGCATGGTACAGTGGGGTCTCATCCACTGTGAAATGTAGTGGGAGAAAAGTGGGGACATGCAGTTCAGCATGGCATTCAGGGCACAGTGCAGTGGGCAGAAAGAAGAGAAGGACAAGGCTAACGGCATACTGGGGCTGCATTAGCAGGAGCACTGCCAGCAAATCAAGGGAAATGATTCTTCCCCTCTATTTGGCACTGGTGAGGCCTCAACTGGAGAATTGTGTCTAGTTTTGAGCCTCCCCTACAGAAAGGATATGGACAAGTTGGAGACAGTCCAGTGGAGGGCAATAAAAATGGTCAGAGGGCTGGAGCACATGACTTCTAAGGACATACTGAAAGAACTGGGCTTATTTAGTTTGGAGAAGAGAAGACTGAGAGGGGATTTAATAGCAGCCTTCAAGTACCTGAGGGTGGTTCCAAAGGGGATGGAGCTAAACTGTCCTCAATGGTGGTGAATGACAGAACAAGGAGCAAAGGTCTCAAGTTGCAACAAGGGACATTTAGGTTAGATATTAGGAAAAACTTCCTCACTAGGAGGGTATTAAAACACTGTAATGGGTTACCCAGAGAGGTTGTGGATGACACATCCTTGGAAGTTTTTAAGAACCAGCTAGATAAAGCCTTGGCTGAGATGATCTAGTTGGCAATGATCCTTCTCTGAGCAGGGGGCTGGACTGGATGACCTCCTGAGGTTCCCTTCCAACCCTAATTTTCTATGATTATGAGAGGCAGCCCACCTTGTGATGCAGTAGGGGAGTGGGGTGAAGGCAGTGTAGTGCAATGCAGCAGCATGCAGCAGAGGCCTTCCCCTCCTCCCCTGCCACTTAGAAGCTGGAAACCCCTGTTGTACACCAAGCAGTAAGGTGTTTTAAAAATCAGTTATTTAAAAGCACCAAATAGCCATAATTTAAATAAGCAAATTTCAATAAATTCTTCCATTTTTACTTCAGTGGTCTTCTAAAAAAAGGTACATTTTCATTAATTGATATAACCTTTAACATAGACATTTACAACTAAATAGAGCTTTTATACTACATTTGGTACATCTTTCCCTACCTACAAGGGTACACTTTAATTACATACATATCATGAAAAAATTATAAAGGTTACTATATTTAGATCCTTGTTAAATTTATATTTTTAGAAAATGGTGAAATGCATATTGCTTATCTGCTAGATAACTAATTTATTGCTCATGATTTGTGTCAAAGAGCTGCATTAGAATGGTAACTGGAATTTTAATTAATACTCAAAAATTATCACATAAAATTTTTATTAAATAAAACCACCATAAACTTATTGGACAAAATGCCCCTTACCAAAAAATGTTCTACATTTATAACTCATTTATTGTCAACATTTATTTCAGATTCACCTGAAAAAATATTTTGAATGTGCCTAAATGAAAGTAAGGGAAACTTAAAAGCTCTTACTCAAGTAAATCTCTTTAAAATAAGACAAACCAGTAAAATGGACTGCCATTCAAACTCTTAAAACTAGTAGTTATAATCCTCAGTCCCTGCTCTGTTTCATATATAGTTTAAAATAGAAAGATTAAAAAAATATTCTTGCTTTTTCAATTCTCAGTCAGTTTCTCATCCTTGAATGAATGAATTCAACTGAAGAAAATATCTGGACTAAATCAGAAAACACAACTGCTATCAAAAGCTGGTTTAGGCCCCAGAAAAATCTGATCTAGGACCAGCCCTGAGGTTCCCCACAGCATCAAATTCTTAATATGACACATGGACCTATTGAGGCACATTCCTGACCAGGAAATGTTCTTGTTTCTTTTCCATTTCTTTCTCTAGAAAGACAAAACACAACCCACATCTCAGAGTTCCAGATAGAGCAGTGATTCTCAGCCAGGATGCTAGGATACCCTTGGGAGCTGAGAGATCCTCTGAAAGATGATACCAGGTGTGAGGAGATAAGTCAGACATGAGGAGAGGAGCAGATAAGCACAGACTTAGGGTCATCCCTGCCTGGATGTTTCCCTGCTTTACACTGTCTGGCCCCTCTGCAAGGAAGTAAGCACGCTAATAGATTAATTAGGTTTTTTAAATGGAGTGTTCAATTCACAAGAGCTATGGAGAGGTGTCTTAAGTCTGATGAAGGCTGCTTTGAGCCTAAAAATGTTGAAAACCACTGAGATAGAGGCTTATGGATTCTGTGCATTTATTTATATTAAAATGTTTTGAGATATTATAATAGGTTTGAGTCTTACAATATTTTGTATTGAAATCTGAGTTGATTTTAAATGGGCTAATTAAAAAAAGCATAATTTAAATATCAATTTAAAAATTGATTTAAAAATCTAATTTAAAAACAAGCAAAGAGTGGTCCACAGTGTTGTTACAGTGTGTTGCTACACAGTGCTTTAAAAGTTAAACTTAACAAGAGTTGGTAGCTGTAATTCAGTGGTGGATGAAATAACCTCACAAAGAGTCTGCAGGTGAGGTATAAACAAGTCACCTTCTGGGAAATATTTAGGTGTACTTGGTCAATGGATGCAGTACGCTGCTCAGATCGTAAGGAAAGGTTCCTTGGCTTGGCAAACATGCATGGAAAATGAAATCTTTTAAAATGGGTAATGCTGAGCGGTGATATTTTAAATAAACCGTCACAGCAGCAATATCACGTTGTGTGATCTGAACAAACCATAAACAAGAAGTCAGGAGTAGAGATTTACTTGTGACCTTCAATTTCAGCTAAGTTTTATACTATATCATCATATAACTTTACACAAATTTAATGTTGATCAAGGTAAAAGCTGCTAGATTCAGACAGAGATAGAAATGATCTGTTTACCCACAGCAAGAGCGGTACAAGTGCATGCTTCCAACATCCCACAACATCCCACCAGCCTGCTGAAGCCCTGGAACAGAGGGGCTGTACCGCTAACAGTAAGAGAAGAAGGAAGCTTCAATCCCATTTAAACCCAAGTCTCTACTGAAACTGTTAACAAGTGGGCAAATTCTAAGAACAGATTAATCTTGGTCAACCTATGTACACTAGGGAATGGAGTGAGCCTTGGCACCTCTCACAGGCCATTATACAACCCTGGGATAAGAATGCCTTGCCATAGATAATCTGGACTAGATTTAAATCACTCCTTCCTGGGAATAAATAGATTCTATTTTCCAAGCCAAGCAGCTTTGCAAGGTCCAGTAGCTAAACACAAGCTCACTTCTTTTGCCAGGTAAATCAAAACTCTAACCGGCACCTGTATAAATCTGTTAACTGTTGGATGGACTTAAGGGACCCTGGCAGACATTAAAGTAATGGCATGATTGGGATCTACAGGGTTGCCCCATCCCAAACATTGCACACCCAGACTTGCATGGTAGGATGCACAACATTTGGGCTACAACACAAACGTCACTGGTTCCCAGTCGAGGGATAGTCTGAAAACTGGGGATGGTTCAAAACCCAAGTGTGCTTGTGGTTGTGCTGACAATCAGCTGATTATAACCACTGTCCCAGACAGATCTAGGTCAGTTGAAGACCTAGGGCCAAGGCTGAAGATCAGCATGTTGAAGTGCCAGGTCACAGCGAGCCCTAGAACTTTCTGTGACCCGATACTTGGAATGTGTGGAGTAGTTTTGAATTGCCGGGTACAAGGGTTACAAGATTCCCAGCAGAGGGAGCCAAGGGACTCCTCTGTGGGGAACCCAGAACCCACCTGTCATGCTCTCCATTGTCAGCATTGGACTGATGTTGTCCCCATCCAATTCTGACACTCAGCATTGTCAGCATTGGGACCAGGGCAACCCCAGACAGATTCCAGACCCATCCAATCAGCTGACTGCCAGTATCAGAATGAGGAGCCATGCTTACATATTAAATTTGCAGTGCAATACAAACCAGCCACAAGGATGTTCCACATTTCTGTTAATGTGATAATCAGTCGGGCTGTGCAAAGCTTTGAGTGCTAATTTCATTCAGAGAAGATTTGGCCCGATTCAGTGGCCAAATCTCCAAATCCAAATTGAATCAGAAGACCAATTAAAAGGTCCAAATCGATTCGAAGCTCTCCGAATTGATTTGGAGTGCTTCAGCAATTCAGCTAGTCCCCACTTGCTGCTGCAGGGAGCTGGACCCAGATTCCATGCTGGTAAGTAGGGGGCAGCAAGGAGGGCTGGAAGGGGAAGGGGAAGAAAACCATGGAGGGATCCCTACCAGGCCCCAAGCTCTGCCTGCTCCTCCAGCCCCCCTGACTACCCCCAACCCCTGCCCACTCTCCCAACCCCCCGCCACCATGGCTGCCTCACCTGGCTCAGCTCCCAGCCCTTAAAAAAAAACCCTGGCTCACCAGCTGCTGCAGTGGCCTCAGGGCTTCTGGGAGCTTGTGGCAAAGTCCCCCATGCAGTGCAGGGTAGTGGGAGGGAGTGGGGGGCAGCGGGAATCGCACCCTGCCCCTGGCAGCATCCAGTAAGTTGGGCTTTTTTTTTTTTTTTTTTTTTTAAGGGAAGGGAGCTGGGCCCAGGCAGGGAGCCATGGGAGGGGAGTGGATGGGGGTCAGAAGGATCATGGCAGAGCCTCCCACATGGCATGGGACAGTGAGGGACAGTGGGAATCACCCCCACCACCACCTGGCAGCAGCTGGTGAGTAGGGGCTTTTATTTTTTAAATTGCTGGGAGAGCAGGTGGGGCAGCCATTGACAGCGGGCAGGAGATGGGGCCAATCTGGAGATTTGGCTGATTTGACTGCAGCTGAATCTCCAAATCAGATTCAGCCAAATCGATTCAGGACATTGATTCGAATCACTGAATTGAATCACTGTCCTCTGAATTGGTCGAATCCAAATCCAAAGTGAAATCTAGCTGCTTCCCACAGGCCTAATAATCAGTAATCACATCATAAATGTAGTGTGTGCCAGGGGCAAATATATGGTTTCACATAGGTTCAAAGAATTCATTAAAAACAATTCAAACCATTTACCATGTTTACTTGAATGGAAAATGACCCTGATTATAAGATGGGCCATTTTATATATAGAAAATTTATGATTTTTTTATTTTATTTTTGAGGTATAGAATCTAATGTTTGGAGGTTTGCCTTAAATTTGTCCTTCTCCCATTGCTACAGCAGGGAAAATAAATCAGGTTCTTCAGGTAGTTCCTTTGCCCTCTGCTACCCCAACCCCACTTTCCCCCATCCCAGCAGCCCTTTCCCCCTCTCCTTACAGTTAGACCTTGCTCTCCCTGAACACATGGAAATGAGGAGCAAATCTAACAAAAATGACCCTGAAATTAAACATGGCTTCAGCAATTGCATATAGTACCCATACACTTAGGGTACAAATCATCCAGAATTGATGCAGGTTACATTTTTTTTAAAAACTTGTTGCAAGTTTTAGCACAAGGTATTAAATAAACATACTGTAGGCAGCAATTTCATACCTACTTATATATAGTACAAACTACGCATAACATTAGTCCAAAGCCAAAGGCTCATGTTTTACCAGACTCTTCATTGGGCTGGACCCCAGCAGAGTCAACAGGATTTCAAGCCATTGTGACCCCACAGATCAGCACTTCTCAGCACATGTGTGTATTCAACATATCCATGTGTTAATTAGTGCCCTACTCATGACTTGTCATGAGTCCTGGGATGCTCCAAAAATTGATATGCAGATGAGGCACAGGGCAACCTCATCCTGCTTCACCTCAAGGATGGTGGGGCCACACCAATCATATGGGACAGGCTGAGAGAGGGGGCAACAGAGGGATTCTGGGTGAACTGTTTCGACCCCCATTTGGTGATGTTTGCCAGACACTTCAGGCTGGTGAAGAAAGAGGAATCATTGGAAATGGGAAAGAAAGGCACAGCTCAACTGTGGGACTAAACACGAAGTAAAAATATATGAAGTGTAGTGGCTCACCATGACTTGAAAAAGAGTCACCCGTGAGGAGGACTGTGCTTAATGGACAGTACATATATCTTAGTGAGATGGGTTTAGTTAGCTCTGGATCTAACACCTACCCATTAGTCCTCCATCAGAATTACAGAAAGAAAATGACAAGAATACAAACATAGAGATCCATGTTGTCATCACTGAACATATTTTATTGAGCAGACAGATATCCAAGGTAAAAAGTTTCCAATGATACAAGATGTATAAGTGCTAAGGTTTACTCACATAGACAGAGGAGCTAGGGTGGCTGCACACAGCATTTTAGAATTTTCCTTTGATGGTCATTTACAGGAGCTAGTTCCAACCTCACAGCTAGGATGTAGACCCATGACACTAATTCTGGTAGACCTTACATAGGCTTTTACAGTAAGATCTGGAGACAGCTGGTCTCCTCTACTCAAAATACCTGCTCATAGCAGGTGCCATTATAGTGTTTCACCAATGTGCTCAGGGGACCTACTTGAGCACTGAGCAATGGCTATGTGACCTGTACACAGAGGTAACTTAGTACTGACTTTCTGAAGAATAGCTCTACCCTGAAATAGAATAACAGTGGGATAGGACTGCATGTTGACTACCTGTTCTACATTTACACCAACGTAAAGGGCAGCTCACGCTGGTTAAATGTGTTGTGTCTTCATACTCCTGCTCTAACGCCTTTTAAGCCACTGTCTTGAAAACTACATGCAAGTGAGACTTTAAACTCTTCAAAGCACAATTCTGGTCTTCTATTGGGGTCGGACAGCTTTGCTCCCTCACATCCTGACTGGTGACTCCATATTTGGTAATTTTCTTCTCCAATCCCTGACTATATGCAACATGCGTGGTATTTAAATTCCATATTTATTTCATCCCAATAGGTTTTTATTATGTTATATAGAACCAAGCACCTTGGAGAGCTGAAACTTCATATGTAAATTATATAATTTCCGCACAAAAACAGCTACTATAATTCAGAAGCAGAGTTTTTGTTTTTCCAGGAGCAAACAGAGGGGTCCATAAATTAAATCTATGCAAAAACAAATCTAGAAAAGGTGTCTTGCATATGTGATATGGAGCAGAGACCCTGGCCACTTGTGCATGGTTATTTTCCTCCACACTAAAATAAAAGATTCTGGCCATGTTCTAAGTTGTATTAATCTATTCTCCCCTCCTAAGCACTCCTTTCCCATGCTTCTCCCTCAGCCATTGCAAACAGATGTGGGACTTTTCTTTGCACAATCTCCTTAACTATGGTGCAGCATTGCTATGTTTCATTTTTTTTAAACCCTCAGTTTCTATCCCAGACATGGTAGCATTAGAACACTGACTGAAGTGACCCTCATTGGTATAAATGCAACGGTGTCAAACTTAAATAAGCTAGCAGGCTGTATTCCCTGCCATCGTACACGTGGTTAATGCTACCACCACTGACTATGATGCCAGGGAATATGGCCTACCATTTTTTGTTGCCAGTAGTGACTGACACTAGTAAGTCTAACAATGAGAAAAGAGGATGGGGGCAATGAGCTGGTAACTAGCTTTGGCAGCAGATGCATTAACCCACTGTGGGTGTTGACTATACTGACACAGCAACTCTGGCCGCCACAGTGAGAAGCCCTGCAAATTGGATGACCTTCGCAGGCTGGATCTGGCCCACAAACTGTATGGTTGACACCCCTTGTGTATACAGAACTTAAAGATCTGATCTATATTCTATATTCTATATAGATTCTCAAACATTCTATATGTGGGGCTTGCAATGAATTGGGCCTGTACTACTACAAGTCTTCATGTTTTCATGCTGCTACTTCAGCCATAAAAAATGGATTTTTCTCTTAACATATCCTTATCCCTGCTGTTCTCAGCATTTGTCAGTAATTTCTTCATCTATGGTACAAAGGTTTTGGCTGTTCCTTCCAAAATCTTATACCATTTAAATGCCCAGACCAGTGTGACAGTGAATTAACTACACAACACTTTTAGGGATTAGGCGGGTAGACGTCTCCACTGTATACACAGGCAAACTGGAAGGCAATTTGTCTACAGATATGCAACATGTTGTTGGTAGGGTCAGTATTAGAACTGGGAATCTCCTGCCTTCCAACAGGGGACATGCTTTCCCCAAGCCATACCACTTTATTGCTATAAAGTTAACGTTTTAAAAATTAGTCATCCCCCAGATTGAAAACTCAGCAGTTTGTGAGATTTAGAAGCCAGCTGTAAGGCAATGCTGTTGCTGGGACTGTGGTATGTTTCAAGCAGCCAGGATATGAAGTAGATTAGTAGTCTGAGTTTGGAATTGTTCCCAGTCTTTCACCAGTTTGTTGCCAGGATCTCTCCCTGATCTCCATAATATGAAATCTAAAAGGATTCTGATCTAAAAGAACTTGGAAGCCTGTAGCCAAAAGCTCTTGCCAGCCACCAGAAGACTATATGGGCCCAGCTGCTGGAAATATTCTTTGAAACTGAACTAAAGAACCCACCTGACTCCACACTAATCCAGCCTACATCTCCCATGCCAGGAGCTGAAAGCCTTGAAGGGCTAATAATTAGCACTTGGAATTATTTACAGATCTAAAAAAAAATCTTGCCACCTTAGCCCTTCGGCATCTGTTGGAGAGCTATAAAGGAAGGATTATATGCTGGGCTGAAAAAGTTGTGTGATCAGCCACGTACTCCAAAGGGCAGATGAGATTTATAAATACTAAAAAATCCACCTGAAGCAAATTTAGAGAGCGCCTCTGAAATTCAGATTAAAAAAAAATAATCATAGCTTTTTATGTTAGCTATGGGAGATGCAAGGGAAATGATGAGCTAAGGAAAAAGTGAGGGCAGTATAAGCAGACAAGGTGTGCACTGGGTTGAAAAAAATCTGTATTTCTGCCTCCAGATCTCCTGGCTCCCACTGTCATGCAGCATACTAAAACTTTCTTCCTTCTTCATACTAATGCTTTCTTCCTTCTTCTCTATCATATACCATGAGTCACATCACCTCCATAACCATGTTTCTTTCTGAACACAGAGATTCAAGGCTCAAATGTTTTGAATGTCCAGGCTGTGCTGCATACCACACTGGGCACAGAATCAGATTGGAAGCACTAGGTCAACGTGTCACAAAATCTTATACCACTCTATGCCCTGCATCGAACTCCCTAACTCTTATTCAAAAAATTAGTAAAACTCAATTACTGAACTGGAGAGGTTACCCAGTGGGAAAGGTAAGTACTTTTGATAACAGTAGAAAGGTTCTGGCTATTAGCAAACAGATAAGGGAAGGGGCATAAGAAAAGGGATGAAGCTATTTCAGATCTCCTGGGATATGGTTCTGGACAGGGATACAAATAACCACCACACGCTACAAGAGCTACCAGTTTTCCTGAGGCAGGTTGGCCATGGCCAACCATTTCAAACCAACCATTTCACACGGCCACCATTTCAAAGTTGCTAAGGGAAACCGTCTGCTTCTTGGAATTCACAATTGGAGGAGCTGACAATTTAAGGGGGAAGCTTGTTTGATTTTCAAATGGTAGCACTTACTGGTTTCTGGATAAGCTGTAAAGAGTAGAACTGGCCTGGTGGGAAGGGCTGGACTCAAACGCTTCTCTAATCAATCCTTTCCTTCAGGAATCTTAGCTGTAACTTCATTCTACTGGGAGATGGTTTTGAAAAGCTACAATTTTATCTGAGATGCCATGTGTCTATTTCCCATTTTTTTTTAAAGCTAGCCTACTTGCTTCCTATTTAATCATGTGATAAAAGGGGGGCTGTTTGTCATTTGTGTGGGAGGATTACACAAGTCCCTTTTCTCCTTTCCCGAGATGCTGTTGGCCAGTGGTGCTTTAATGTGTTGCCTTTGGCTCCTGGTACAAATAGAGTCAACAAGAGGTTTACAGAGAAACCTACCATGACACCAGCACATTCAGCAAGCAAAGCAAGACTGGATCAGAGCAGCCTTGTGATGCAGGACCTCTGAGAAACATCTAGATACAGCAGGAAATTGGCAGTGGGAGTTTCACTGCTTTTCTCTCTGAGCAAGGGCTGAATTGGTGCCCAGCTGGCTGCCAGCTGACACTTACACGTTATTGCCCTTGATGTGTTCAGAAGTAAAACAGAGTTCCTGACCACATGTGGTCAGTAAAGATCATACAGCCCATTTTGTACAAGTAGGGACAAATATATTTCAATAAATACAAAACCCTGGTTAAATTCCAACTCAAGTAATTCTATTTTGATTCCTTAAAACTATTTGCATCAAGAACAATGCTAACATCAACTGAACAGCTGCTGCACTTCAGAAGTGGTCAAAGCAATCCCTCTACTTTCCTGCCACTTCCTTACCTCAGAAGCAACAGCTAGCTTTGTTCATGCCTATTTATAAAAGCAGGCTTAAAAGGCGCAATAATAGATGGAAAAGATATTAATATTGACATCGTCCATAAAATACCTGGTGGAAAAGGTAAGGGCTTTTGATAACAGTAGAACGGACCTGGCTATTAGCAAGCAACTAAAGGAAGGGACATTTAAAAAACGATATTGAAATGTGGGCCTGTATTTACTTTGATATGTACAAACCAAATACCTCAAAGACCTCCTCATCATTAGCAAGCCCCCAGTTCCAGCAAATTGAGGAAGGACAACAGGTATCCAGGCCAAACTGCTGGATCACAGTTGTGGTCCATGGCACAGGACATCAGGATGGCCATATAGGGTTAGAAAAGATGCTAAGAAACTCCAAGGAACAGGTCTAAACCAAGGACTACAGGCAGTGGCTTACTAACTTCACCTATTCTGCTCCCAGAATAAAGTTTACAGGATTGGGTCTTTCAAATTGTGTTGAGTGTATGCAAGTGTGCACCTTCCTCTAAAGGACAAGGGATAAGGCTACTATTGCAAATATAGCACCAGTGAGGACTGTTCACAAGCTTTTCCACAAGATCTGGCTCGCCCTAATGTTTCTTTAAAAGTGCACAAGAATCTGTCAGTTTGGGATTATTTTTGTTTTTATCATCAGTGATTTGGAATTAGCCAGCCAAGCCTATTAGACCTACTCAGCACACAGCAATTATCTAGCATGCCCCATATACCAATAACAACAGTGTGTGACTGAACACATTGGGATTAGACACAGAGGATGCAAATCATAATCAGGTTTGCAGAGGACTAGGATTAAAACACAGGAGGTTCCTGTCTCAGAGTCCTATGCTTAACCTACTGTAGTACAGTTTCTTCATGAATTAGTCCTGAAATAAATAATAAAAACACAATCTTAGGTGGCAAATCAGATTTTTCTGAAACAAGAGGGCTTTATTTTGCCTAATTGAAGTCTTTCCAAGGAGGGAAACAAAGGGTCTTCTAATATCTTGCAAAACTGTGGTTCCAAGTAGTTCTACCCATAATATTAATCATTATGTTGCTACTAAACAATATGCAGAAGAAAAGCTTCTTTCTTAGTATATATGGTATACATTTCTTTGCCTTTCTTGTGGGTTGGGCAATTCAAATTATCTACCTATCAACTTCACTTGCTCGTTCCCACCTGTACATTGGCACAATGCTTCAACGTCTGGGTTGCAAAGCACAAGGGGGAATATATATTGGTTTGTTTTAAGATTTCACAAATGAATTTCTCTTCAAACCCAGGTTTAAAATCAAGACTATATTTCTGGAAAGTTTTGATCTGTGAATGCCTATTAAACCAAAAGGAAATTATGTGTGTCTGTTGTCCATGGATTAGTGGCGTAGTTCATTAGTATGAAAGCCAAAATCACCCAGGTTTTAGATGCATTCATTGGTTGTAGTACTAGAGACATTACTGTAAAATATTTATTTCTTTAAAAAAAATTAATTAAAAAAACCAAGCAGGCATCCCTCACTTAATTAAATGCATCAAGACAATGAATAGCAAGAAAGAGAAGCATCTGACACCACAAAGAAAGCATCCCACTTTGGACTGTGGGATCACTAAAAACACTCGCTATAAACATAGATTACACTGAATGAAGCTGAACAATTCCTGCTATTAGGTTTTCAGCTGGAGCACCTGAAGCTTCTCTAAAACTGTTCTTAATGCTCTGCTGCCCTCTTGTGTTCAACACAGCTAACATCATTTAGAACTGAGTAGGCAGCACTATTAATTCCTCCATCACATCACACGATTCACAAAAGAGCAGTTAGTAACATTGCTCATTAATATTATTCATAGAGAACAGGAAGAATTGTCAAGGCAGGCTTTAGTTCAGCTTTATTTCTTTAAGATTTCTTTCCTGCAAGATTTTGCTTTTTGCTTCGAGTAATCCATGTCTTACTGAAGAATCCTGGTTGATGGAAAATATATTGTACATAATTGATTCTGATCTTAGGTGGATTATTTTCTCTCTCACTCATGCATTCACATACACACAGCTTTTCCCACTATGGAAATGTAGCCACCTCAGAGGTCAAACCTGTCATTTGAGCTGCATGAATAATTGATGTTTTGGTTTGATGGTCATACTGGAAAAAGTGAAAAAAAGAAAAACCTTTCAGAATGACCCAAAACAAAAATGTATCTTTTCCACCAAAGAAAAATCTGAAACTTTAAACAATTTCAAGTGGAATTAAAAAAAAAAATGTTTGAAAAATTCTGACCCTGATTATAATTTGCATTATCTGGGCACATCCCAACATGCAGAGATGGGTACTTGCAGTGGCAAAAAAAAAAGTAGCCCAAATTTTTGCTACCATTTTTTGTCACTATGCAAGCTCCTGCGCATGTGTTTTGGTGTGGGGAATAATGCCCCGCTTTGAGGAAACTGCTGCTCCTCCTCACTCCCAGCGTGCTGGAAGAGCTGGGGCAAAACTAGAAGGGAGACATTGTCCAGCAACCAGACTGTTTCCCTGGAGGACCAAGCCTCCATGTCTGCTAGTACATGTTACTGTAGCATGCACTGCATCACTTTTTTCTGTGGCATTTTTTTTTGCTGCTGGGATTCCCTGGTAGCAAATATTGCCCCCCATGCTGTAAATTTGTTTTAACGTGCCAGGTGTGCAGTCTGTGGCACCACAAACCACACGTGCCTCCATATCTGGATCTGGCCTCTGTGTCTAATACATGGGTGGGCAAAACATGGCCTGTGGGCCACATCTGGCCCACCAGGCCATTCTATCCAGCCCACGGGGCCCCTAAAAATAATTTAGAAAATTTGTATTTATTGGCTCCTGGCTTCATGTCAAAGATGACGGGAGCCAGGGGCAGTAGGACCCAGGGGAAGCCAGCAGCAGGACATGGCAGGAAGGCTAGCCCAGCCCCACCCCACCTTGAGGCCCAGCCCCCTCCCACTCCTGCTCCCCCCAACCAGAAGCCTCTGCCTGCTGCCACTTTCACTGCCCACTTGCCAGCTGCTCCAGCAGCACATGGCCCCCAGCTGCATCACAAGACCACGAAAGTACGGGACACACGCTGGTTCCCTAGGGCCAGGCACAGAAGTGGGGGGTAGTATGCATGCGTGCACGCAGTGAGGCAGGGAGAGAATGTGCGTAAGTGCATCCATAGGCCGAGTCCCGTACACATACACCTACACCTCCCTCACATTGCCATACATGCAGACACCCACACGCCCTCATGCATCCTAGCCAACCTCCCCCACACACAGCTCCCACAAACACCATTCCCACCTACACCCCATGTATCCACACACACCCACATGCTCCTTCACCCCACATGCACACACCAACACCCACACCCTCCCCCACACCACACATATCCATTCATCCACAGCCCCCCACAAACCTATACTTACCCCCGACCTCCCCACAATATACAAGAGCAAGACTTCATTTAAAGCTACTGTGCAATCACCTCTATTTGCACTATACAAACACATGTAAATCAGGACCAAAATATTTTTTTAAATGAAATTAATGAATGTTGTAGATGTTCAATTTTTAGAATATAATTTGGTATTTTTCTGGTTCTGAGATGCCAAAACTCCTTGCTGAAAGGTGTATATCCAGGGACATGGAGAAAGACTTCTGGTGGCAAAGGTTGGGAATTAGGAGACAGGACTTCTGGTCACAAGATGGCAACCACGGGGAGGGGCACCTGTCAAAGGGCAGGTCTACCCATGCAGCCCTTGACAGCTTGCCAAAACTCACTAAGCGGTCCTCCATCCAAAATAATTGCCCACCCCAGGTCTAATCCCAGTTTGTTTACAGCCACACACTACTGGCCTTGGATAATGGAAAATAAACTTTTCAGGGCTTTAAAAATACAAAGAACATATATGGCTTCATTTACTTCTAAAGAAGCAATGACCAAAGACCTTCTTCAATATTTATTTAAAAAAACAAACAATAAAAACCCCAAATAGGAAGTGAAGTTTTTGCATATAAACTACCCAAATCTTTACCAAAGCACCCTTCTTCTTCTTGCCATAAACTAGATGTGTTTCCAGAATCATGCACAAGCAATGACTCTTTCCATTGCCACAGTGAGGCTCCCTTTCATACAAGTATCACACTCAGTGCTTTTGGTCCAGGTGCTCAAGTGGTGAATGTTTCTTCCTGTGTATTTAATCCTCTGATTGTCAAGTCTCACACTGGGTCCATATATCTCAATCATGACCTCTTTGAGATGGGAAAGTATTGGGACAGAAGGATTTTTTTTAATTGCTGTAGTCACAAGGTAGATTTTTTTTTTTAGATAATGTAGTCACAAGGTAGATTCATAAGCAAACACTCAGCAAGAATTTCCTGGAAAACAATGTAGAACAGTGAGGTCAGTCTTTTGGCAGGCATGCCAAAAACTGGCCCCTTACCGTCCCCAAGTACCATTCTAATCCCCTGTCCCTTGCTTGATCTGCTGCCCTGCTTTCTCTTCCCTGTTCTGTGCTCCCCATCTAATTTACTGTTCTGCTTTCTGCTTCCTGTGCTGTTATACTGCCTATCCCCTCCCTGATCTGCCACATGCCACATACAGAGACAGCACTCTTACTACAGGTTGGCCACCTCTGACTTAGCCAATAATTGGAACCCTTAGAACATGCTGTCAAAAATTCCTGAAAATGTTCTGGAGATAAGAGGTGGTGACACTTCCTTCAATATTTGGTTATTTTCTATTATGTTCCATGACATGCAGTTGATACCGTATTGAGTAGCAATCAGCAGATACATGTCCACCCACTGGAGCAGCCCAAAGAGGCTGCAGGAAATAATTCAGGTGGTGTGACATAAGTTGTGATCCATTAACTTTCCTGTTGGCAAAAGCCTCAAAAGCTATTGCCAGCCTTGCCCTTTTAAAATTATTCTGCCCTACAATGGAAAAAACAACAAATAACTAAATACATGAAGAAAGAGACAGGAGCAATTTTCAAAGGTCTGGGGTGAAAACCTCAGAGTTACGTGTTGGTTGCATGAATGCTTTGGTCTATTCTACATATGCTAAAACCTGCTCAACCTGGTGGAGGGGGTGGGTGGGGGGGGGTGTGTGTGTACGCGCGCGTGCATGTCCGCACACACATTCCCCTCTCCTCTCCCCCACAACACACTGCTAGGTCCAGCATACGTTTATGGAACTATCCTAAAATTATGAAAATATATTATGTTAATATGGAAGCAGCTGGCCTAAAAGAGCTCTGTATTAAATCAGCCATGAAAAACTAGAGAGCAGGCAACAATCTTGCCACACAGACATACCATAGAGCAGGATTCATGAATCATTCAGTGTAAAGGGAGTCCAGGTTTCATTTGACTGGCCTTTGTGAATGTTCAAGTGCCTCTGGACAGCAAAGCTTAATATCTGGCAGGTGCTAGGTTGCTATGTGCTATGTAAAAAATCACGTATCTGTGGTAGTCAACCCAGCAGGGATAAACTGCTGTTCACTTCCAGTAGTCAGAAGAGTTAGTCCTGTAGCTCAAGTGGCAATAGTCTACACTTCTGCTGCTAATGATTTTGGTTTGACCATACTAACAACTCTAAGGTCTATATGTAGCTATGGGTTCATGAGAATTAGCAAAATGAGAAATACTTCTAGAACATAGTATTTGATGTCTCATGAACTTCTTAGGGTCCAACATATTGTTCACTGGGTTACCAGTAACTGAAGAGGACAAGGCAATGCACCAGGAAAATAAACTACCAAAGGGAATTCAATTCAGTAAATTTTAATAAGCCAGGTTTCCAAAATAATTTCTGCTGCATCCATGGATGGTCTTTATAGAAACTGTATTTCCAGATCCCACTATGTACAACCCCCATTTCATTCCAACAAAATCTAGGTGGTCTCCCAGATTTCACCATTATATATGTCAAAAAAGAGGTTAGTAAACACCCGGGCACTGCAGGTAACAAACACAGGAAATCTGTTGCTAGTAACTTTACTATGTCCTATTCCTGACCAGTGGCATAACTAGGGTGGAGAGACAGGGGCAACTGTTCTAGGCGCTGATGGGGATGGGGTTTTTTCCTTCTTTTAACTTACAGTAGGATCATCCAGAGCCTCGGGAATGTATACTACTGGTATTCTTAACTAACATAAAGGATAAAATGTACAAAGTGGGCTTTTGCCTAAAGCCTTCTGTGTCATCTGCAAAACTCAGAGTCATCTGCTATTCTGTCCCTTCAACTCAGCTCCCCCTTAGAAAAAGCTGTGATACTAGATAGACCATGAATGCAAACTGGAAATCAACAAATTCAAGATCTGATAGATCCATGTTGCTGAAGTCCGAGGTCAGTGGTCTCTCACTGAGAACGATTCACTTCCACAGCTCACTCATATTCAAACCAGGGTCTGTAATCTTTACAACCTACACTAATGTCAATTGTCACTGTGTCACAGGTGAAGAGGCAGTCTCTAAGCTAATCAATACTTAAATCATACAGGAGTTTTTAGGTTACATATTCAGTTGCACCCAGATAAAGTAACTCAGATACAACACGCTCCTTTTAAAAAGATGCCACAACCAGAAGTTTCTGAGAGGTTTTTAAGGAACAGCCTAATATAATGCATACTGGAATATTACAATCTGCAGGCAGACTACTACAGCAATATTTCACAGCCAAGAGAAAGGCCTCAAACTCCTAAGTAGTGCTGACTTATGGGTACTGCTATATGGATAGTCAAGTGCAACTGATGCTGTTGCAAACCTGAGAAACAAGGGATAGGTGAATTCTATGCACTGAGACAACTAGTATCACTTTGCAATTGCTTCCGATTGCTTCTCTTCACCCTGCAACTCTAATACTAATCTCACCAGATAAATCCCAGCCCGGTCCCTTTAATTCAAGTCCTGGAAAGGTACTGGGAATGAGGAGCACCCCTGTGTCTTGGACTGAACACAAAGCCAGCACACCATTAACACTCACTGAAGATATAAGTGAAACTAAAAAGTGGCAGACAAACCTTATGCTGGTCTTCTATGGAGAGCTGTACCTAAAGAAAGCTGCTCAAATGCACCAACTGATGGAACTGAAGCACAGGGCTGGGTGTTGTGCATAGAGCCCATACTGTCCAAAATATATGCCCTAAGAAGAGAGCAAGAGAAGTAACAAAACAAAGTTTTGTGGTATCCTGCACAGGAGCCCTCAGGGCAGATAAGCAACCACCCAACAGATGCTCTCAAAGAGAAAAAAAATATGCTCAAGTGATTCCATCTGTCTCTCTGTCACGCTGCATAATGACTTATATCTACAGCTGCTAAGACAGCCGATAAATCCCAAAACATCCAGATCAGCAAAAGTAGCATGATTTTTCATTCATGGCCAGAAGAATACTATTGCCCAATTAAATTATTTGATATTCATGCCATACCAACTTCTAAAACTATGGGTTAAACTACTTTGAACTACTTTGAAGACTACTAGAAGTGTTTCAATAATCCTTTATCTGTAACCTACCCCCCAAAAAGAAAGTGTTCAACCATATGTCAAGAACCATAGCATTGTCCCAAATGCAGATCTCACATATTGACACCTTTGGGTATCTTCACATCTTTTCCTTTCTGTTTTGCTTTTAGTAAATAATTAGAGATTAAGAATTTCTTTAAATAAATATTTACAGGTCCTACAGAGCTGAAGCCTGTAACCCCCTACTGGGAAAAGAGAGTAGCAGCTTTGGTGAGCTTCTCTTTCTGGGTGACCCTCCTCTGATGAGATGCTCATCATGTCTTCACATCTTTTTCCACTGCATCAGGGATGTCATTGTCAAGCCTGTGGGTCTCAGACCAACTTCATGAAGTGTGCACAAGCTGGACCAGCACACATCACAGGGGGTTGGTCCAGGGCATGCACTGGCTCTGGAACCAGTCCAGACTGGGCTGCTCTGGAACCAGGTCACAGGGCTGGTCTGGCAAGGCACTACATGTAGTATGTGGTCCATCCCAACACCCTGTGCTGTGTGTGTGGCTAGCCCAACTAAACACAAGGTGCAGCACATGCTGCCTTTGCTCCAGGGCTTCCTCTGTATACAGCACAGAGGGTCAGCATGGGGGGTAATCTACATGTAGCACCTGGTATACAACCCTGGCACACTGGCACTGGCACATGCAGATGACCTGGGCCTATCCAGACCAGCCTGGGTGCCAGTGTGCAGGGCTGGCCTGGTGCACACCCCATGTTGGTCCCCTGTGCTGCTTGCTGTGCTGCAGTACTAGATGCAGCCCAAATACCACATGCAGCACGAGCCCCAGAGTGGGCCCAGCACATTCTACATTCAATGTACATGGATAGACCAACAACATGTACTGCATGCTGTACATGGTGCCCTATGGGACCAGACCTGCATGCTGGCGCTGATGCAGTCCTGACCCAGCAGACAAATAGGGACGGATGACTTTGACGTTCCTGATCTACATGGCAATACAGAAACTAGAGCACAACACAGATAATTATGTCCATGCTATCTTAAATCTAGTTAGCACAAGTAACAACAGCAATGCAGATGCGGACAGCATGGATTTTTGCATGAGCTAGCAATCAAATTATTTACCCTGGATACCAGAAGGACATGTGTTCTGCTTGCTAACCTGTTCTCAAGCCCGTATCTCTATGTCTTCACTTCTATTTCTGTTCCTTTTGTTTAACCAGTGCACTCTAAACCTCAAGACTAGACTAGAGCTGTGGGAGAAAGACTGGCTTGGGGAAAGTTCCCTTTACTGCTGGGTCAGGTCACCCACTCCAGCTGCCATAGTTCACAAATGAAACAGATCCTAGAAAAAGTTTACCCCAACAAGAGCTTGGGGAAAGAGAAAACCTACTGCTGTTACCTGGACTGGCAAGATTAATGCTAACACATGGATGGTAATTTGAGCTACCATCATACTTTTATTTTGGTATAATTTATGTTAATAGCCATAGAGAGCATGCCACACTCCCTCTGTCCTAAAAAAACCCCTATATTTTATCACATAACACTTCCAGAAAAACAACATGCCTCTGTTATTGGAAGACAACAAGGAAAACACTTACCTTGTAATATAGGTAAGTAACTTGAGGTCTGCATTCATGTGCCAGGTCTACAGCAGTGCACTGGCTCTGCCTCTACATTCTGGGTCTGGGACTGTGCGCCAGGCCTGGCTGTGAACTGACTCTACACACTAGCCCAATCTGACATATGGAGTCAGCCAAGAGGGCTCCCCAGGAATCTAGGAATTTGGCAGTGGGGAAGTGGCAGAGGTGTTAACTACCATGGCTCCCAGAGATGCAGCAATTAACACTACCAATGCTCTCCTGCTACAGATTTCCAGACCCCTGGGGATCCATATATAATGAGTGCCTCTGTTTCCCTTAGCTGGTTTGGGGGAAAATATGGGATAAAATATTGCATTTCCCTTAAAATTTCATTAGCTCCCTACTCATTTCATAATTAACATAATAAAAAGCCACTCTTCTTCTTCTTTTCTCAAGCCTACATGAATTGCTCCAGCTGACCCTCTCTCTCTAATCCAGTTCTCACTCAATTGACTTGGGTCCTGACCAACCTTGCCATCATTAATAAGAAACTCCTCCATGATAGCTACTCCTATAATTAACAACCTGTGTTTCTCCATCATTTATCACATGCCATTCAAAACCAAATTTCCCCCATTTTGATTTCCTTTACCATTATTACATTATGTTTTCCTTGTTCTAGAGTTTTCTACTTTTATGGATGTTATCTCATGAATGAGTAAGGCAAAGATTTGGGGGGGATGAGAGATCCGTTATTGGATCAACTGCAGACTTGGGATCCAGTCACACATGCTTTTGAATGCAAGGCAGGTCTGAAGAAGGCAGCTTTGCATTTAAAAGCATGTCCAACTTTATCCCAATTCTTCAGTTGGTTCAATAAATGATATCACTAAAAAAAAAAAAAATCTTGCCTCTCAACTCCTGGACCATCATTAACGCTACCATTTTATGAATGGCACTACAAAAAAAAATAAAGCCACAATTCAATCTTTCTAAAGCAGTGCTTCCTTGGTCACTGATCCCTCATCCACACACACACCTGCAGAACGTCAGGCATTGTCAATTTTTACAAAGCTTCCCACCCTCAGCTCTTTTCTGACAAGTCATTCTCATACCCCGAACGGTATATTCAACACCATAGATGTCTAACTGTAAGCTCTTCATGGAAGGAACACTTGGATGTGTCTATGAAGTGCCAAGTATTTTTATGTTACAACAAAAATAAAGGTGAAAATCTCAAGTCATGTGTCACTGAAAAAATCTAATGATTTCCCAAGGGAAATGTTCTTTGCAGAGACCATTCTGTTATAATATTGTACTTGAAATTATTTCCTGTATACTTCATTCATTTACATATATATTTTTACTAGAGACACTGATACAACAAAATGATCCTTGTCCCTTAGGATTATTCTGTTCTTATGGCTTTTCTTCTCCAGACAAAGTCAGAATATTCCTGCCATTGTGCAGATGACTTAAAGCTTGGGAATATGGGACCCTAAGGAACAGATAAACTCTTAAGTAGCAAAGAGTTCATTGGCATGCAACTATCCAAGTAAATGGGGAAAAAAATATGACTGACAAGTTAAACTGTCTCTACATCATGGCTATGTAGTTAATGTATAAGCCACTTAGGGCCAAGGCATTGTATATTTATCTGCATGTAAAATGCATACCAGGCTATTAGAAAGCTGTATCAGTAAAGAACAAAGTTATGAGTAAGCATAGAACAGACTTTTTAATGTAGCTTCTTTCATCTGAGGATCTCAAAGTAAACTCTGTAAAGAGCACTGTTCCCATTTTATAATGGAGAAATGAGGACACAGGCATGTCATATGACTTGCCCAAGGCAGGGGAAAGAGATTTCGTGGTAGGGGTCTGCTACAGACCCCCACACCAGGGGGAAGAACTAGATTTGGAACTCCTGAGGCAGCTCTGAGAGATCATAAAGGCTAGGGAGGCGGTAGTTATGGGGGACCTAAACTACCCTGCCATCTGCTGGGAGACGGAGACAGCAAATTCCCACCGTTCACACAGGTTCCTATCCTGTGTACCAGGACCTCCACCTGACGCAGGAGAAACATGGGTCGCACTAGGGGGAATGCCTTACCAGACCTGGTATTGGCAACAGGGAATGACATGGTAGGGGACCTACAGATCAGTGGTTACCAGGGGGCAGTGACCACCAAATAATAGAATTCATCATAAGACGTAGAGTGGGAAAGGTAACTAGTAGGGTGGAAGTGCTAGATTTCAAGAAGGCTGACTTCAGTCAACTCAGTCGTTTAGTCAAGGATGCACTGCAGAGTAAGAAATTTGGTGAGATGGGAGCCCAGGAAGGGTGGCTGTGCCTTAAGGAAACGATCCTTCAGGCACAGAGGGAGATGATCCCAATGCAAGGGAAAGGGGGTAAAGGGGCCAAGAGGCTTCCCTGGCTGCCCAGAGAAATCCAGAGCAGTCTAAGGGCAAAAAGGGGGGCATATAAGCAGTGGAAACAGGGAGAGATTACTAAAGAGGAGTATACCTCCTCAGCTCACAGATGTAGGGAGGCAGTTAGAAAGGCCAAAGCTATCATGGAGCTGAGGATTGCATCCCAAGTTAAGGACAACAAAAAATTGTTTTTCAGATATATAGAGAGTAAAAGATCACTACTACATAGGGTGGAATAGGAACACTACTGAATGGGCAAAAGCAATTGGTGACAGACAGCGGGGACAAGGCTAAACTCCTCAATGTGTTCTTTGCCTCAGTATTCCTAAACAAGGGGTAAGACAAGTCTCTCACTGGGATTGTAGAGAGACAATTGCAGGGCACTAGACTACCAAGTGTTGACCCTGAGATGTTGCAGTCACTTGGAAAAACTAGATGTGTTTAAATTGGCAAGCCCGGATGAGCTCCATCCAAGGGTACTGAAGGCACTGGCTGACATCAGTGCACAGCCACTGACTGACAAGAATATTTGAACACTCGTGGCACACGGGTCAGGTCCTGGAGGACTGGAAACGGGCCAATGTGGTCCCTATTTTCAAGAAGGGGAAGAAGAAGGATCCAGGCAACTCTAGGCCAGTCAGTCTCACCTCCATCCTTGGCAAAGTCTTTGAAAAGATTATGAAGGCTCATATATGTGGGAGCCCAGCAGAAAAAATTATGCTGAGTGGAAGCCAGCATGGGTTCATAGCAGACAGATCATGCCTGACTAATCTAGTCTCTTTTTATGACCATGTTACAAAACACCTGGATGTAGGAGCAGAGGTTGACATAGTCTACTTAGACTTCAGGAAGGCCTTCGATATGGTATCCCACACCATACTGATGAATAAGTTAAGAGGTTGTGACTTGGATGATTACACAGTCTGGTGGGTGGCAAATTGGCTAGAGGATCATACCCAGAGAGTGGTGGTGGATGCATCGGTATCAACCTGGAAGGACGTGGGCAGTGGGGTTCAATGTCTTCATCAGTGACTTGGACGAGGGAGTGAAGTGTACTCTTTCCAAGTTTGCGGATGATACAAAACTGTGGGGAGTAGTGGACACACTGGAGGGCAAGGAACAGCTACAAGCAGACCTGGACAGGTTGGACAAATGGGCAGAAAACAATAGACAGCAGACGCATGACAGAGCCAAGGAGGTGATAATTCCCCTCTATCGGGTGCTGGTCAGACTGCAGTTGGAGTACTGCATGCAGTTTTAGGCACCACACTTCAAGAGGGATGTAAATAACCTGGAGAGGGTTCAGAGAAGGGCCACTCATATGGTTAAGGGCTTGCAGGCCAAGCCCTATGAGGAGAGACTAGGGCACCTAGACATCTTCAGCCTCCGCAAGAGAAGGTTAAGAGGTGACCCTGTGGCTGCCTATAAATTCATCATGGGGGTGCAAAAGGGAATTGGTGAGACTTTACTCACCAAGGCACCCCTGGGGGTCACAAGAAATAATAGTCATAAGCTAGCAGAGAGCAGATTTAGACTGGACATTAGGAGGAACTTCTTCACAGTTAGAGTGGCCAAAATCTGGAATGGGCTTCCAAGGGAGGTAGTGCTCTTCCCTATCCTGGGGGTCTTCAAGAGATGGTTAGATAGGCATCTGGCTAGGGTCATCTAAACCCAGCACTCTTTCCTGCCTATGCAGGGTGTCAGACTCGATGATCTATTGAGGTCCCTTCCGACCCTAACATCTATGAATCTACGAATAAAGGGATATAATCTAGGGATTCTGGCACAGTCCCCAGAATTCAGCTTAACTGTAAACCTAGCAGCTCAAAGCCCTAAACGTTTCACCTGTAAATGTGAACTCCAAGCCGTTAGTTAAGAGATCTCATATCACAGCATATAAAAAGTGGGGGAGTCAGTCTGGGTCCATAAGAAGCACTTAAATGCTGCAATTAGAGATCTTTGTGGCCCATACTTCAGCATTTAAGAAGCAATTTGCACCATTTATGCAGATTAAAGTGTGGCTCTTGAGTTCCTAGTATGTTGCCTACATAGCCATGAAATGGGCAAATCTGAATTCTTCCAATCTAGAAAAGATGAATTGGAAAATCCTCTGGGAAATGTTTAGTTGTTTACAGACTACATCTCTATTTGACTTCAGTGCCAATGAGTGGACCGCGATATGTTTGAATCCTTGCAGCTAGTGAAGTCAACCTGAGCTAAAACATTTCTAAGTGCCAGCTAGGAAACAAACCTCACACAGCTTTCAGAATGCTACACCCTGGGAACTACTCCATTCTCATACATACGTAATCAGATAGCTTCACTGAGCAGTTCAACATTACCAACGGTGCATCTATGGGTGGAGAGCCAGGGGGTGCTGTGAAGTCAGGATGGAGGATGCTTTTTCTGTCTTCTTTCTTGGCAGTGCTGTCAGTTTCCTAGACCTCAACCAACATTTTTGTGTTTTCAGCCCAAGTCACAGCCAGTCCATAGCAGAGTTTACAAGGATCTGACATGTTCTAATTAGAACTAGTGGGAGCAGACTCAATTAACCTAATTAATCTAATTAAAATGTTTTAGCATCACTGCAGTGTCATGTGTATAAGCCCCTGCAAGTTTAAAAATGGCCACTGGGGTGCTTTAACTAAAGTTTGTCAAATGAACTTTAGTTAAAGCATCCTGTGGCCATTTTTAAATGTGTGGAGGCTTAATACACAGAGAAACAGTTTGTGGCTTAACTCTCCACTTTTATACAACAACAAACAGATGGGGACTGATGCCTGAAATAAGTTTTTCAGAGAACAGTAATGAAACTAAATACAAACATATGTGTATGTGTGTGTGCATCTACACACACACACACACACACACACACACACACACACAGAGAAAAAAAACCCACTCCCTGGACAGAGACATCCATTTGTGATGACATTTCAGAGCCTAATCTCAACTGCTGTATTCTCATAGTCCCTTCCACACAACGGTTACACAAAGAAGAGTTTCGCTTAGATTTGCCCATTCTGATTCATGTCAAAGGGGCCCATGAAAGAACAGAATCAGGAGTCAGGAGCAGGTAGAAAAGGTGCAAGTCAAAGGAAGACAGTGCCACCTTTCACTTGCCTCTCAAAGCTCCTTGGTGATTAAGTTACTTCACACTCTATTACACATTGGGAAGAGGACACATGTCCAAGAAAATAAGAACATGAGTCGACTGATGTTGTGTTAAAAAGTATTTAAAAAACCTCTGAATCTGGGCCAGATGGACTAGGCTGGGGCTCGTGCTTGGCTTTGCCTGTCTACATGAAACCTTTCTGTCCCTTTTATTTAACCTGTGCACTCTAAGCTACAAGACTAGAGCTATAAGAGAAAGTATGGCTTAGAGAAAGTTTCCTTTATCACTAATCCATGTAACCCACTGCAACAGCCCAATAAATAAAACAGATCCTAGGAAAAAAAAAGCATGCTCCAAGATAGTCATTGCCTAGCCACTCCAAATGTCCATAAAATAACCCCACATAGGCATGCAAAGCTAAAGAGGAAAATAGGAACGGCATCAGCTTCATGCTGAAGGTTGCAGGTATGGTAAGGCACAGAAAAGCTATCCCAGAGTCCTCCATTAAGAAATCTGCTTCCTATTTTCTGGATCATGCACCTCTAGCCTCAGGAATTTTCAAATGTCCATTAGGAGACACAAAGCAGTAATGACAACTTTACTCACTGAAAGACTTTGAAAGCACAGTCATAGAACTAGAAAACATCTGCCTTAGCACAACTGACTATTCCTTTCATTTGGGAACCATAGTCTCTCTTCTGTCAATATTTCTGCCTGCCTTGATGCTCACTAGAACACCATGCACAAGTCCATGCTGCATCTCCTACTCTGTAGGAGAAGTCAAATGTTATTTGCTGGTAGCCATTGGATGTGCTCTAGGTTATATAACTGTTGAGTTGAAAGATCACAGTCTAAGGTTCAAGGCAGATTCCTCACTAACCAACTATCTACAATTCTATTTGCTCTATATTACTCAGTATGCAGTCTCTTCTATCAAGGAGAGAATTTTCCACATCATACAACACTGTTACAGCCATCATCAATCCTATGCACCCATTCTCCTGCAAGCACTACTACTGCTGGGAGGGAGGGGCTTAGCCAAAGTTTCAAAAATCTCTCCATCCAAATGGCTCTTTCTTTTCCCACTACAAAGGTTCCAGTTGGCTGGATGGAAAGAGGCACTATGAACACAGGGAGTAGCTACACTAAGGGCCAAATCCTCAAGTAACTGTTCTGGGCTCTAGGGTGATGCGGTGGGAAGAAGGCTAATCCCATCCTCAAGGCAATGGAGGCAACTAGCAAGGCCTCTGTGGGTACTTGTGTGTGTCTTCCATGGGACATGCACTGAGCCCAGGCACAATGATAAAGGCAAATCCAGACCCCATGCACAATAAAAAGTGGTATAAAATAAACCCAGGGGGCTGAGAGAGCTGGTTAGTGGCCAGAGACACCAGTCACTGGTGCTAGGATAAGCCTTGACAAAAATTCACTCTAAAGGACTGCCAACCTAGACATTCAGCCTCTAAATGGTTTTGCTCTTCTATCCCCTGCCAATTGTGTAGGTGAAAGGGAAGGATTTATACTAGCCCTTCATCAAGAATAACCAGTTCCTTCTAGCTGATCGCTTAAAAAATGCAGCTGGAAACTGCATTTAAATGAAATGCATTGCAAGTGGAGACTTAATGGGCATTATCTTCATATTACAGATGATCTAGCTTTAATTAATTATTTCAGATGAGATAAAAAAACACCTAAAACGTTGCTTTCATCCTTCTCAGAACTATGAGCTAAAGGATATTGTTTATTCATTACCTAATTTGAACCATTCAATAAGCAATGAGATGTTTATTTCTGTGAAGCCATTTTGCAGTAAAGGAATGGTGGCTGTGGGCAAGGTGGATTTACATCACTGAAAGCAGGATTCCTAACATATCTGTGAGAAGAGTAAAAACACTATCTTTTGCCTTGCAGGCACAGTTGGCAAGTTTCCAAGGACACTGTATTCCCAGTTTTCCTATCATTTTTGTAAGGGAAATTAAAAGAGTAAATAAGTGTTAGCATTCCTAGAGAACTAGGAAGAGGACTATGAATAGGAACTCCCATGAAGCAGAGGACTATGAATAGGTTATGTTCTCAGCTCTGTCCCTAACTCATTCAGCGACCTTGAGCAAGACATTTCATTTCTCTGGGATTCTGGCTCCATCTGTAAACTGAAGCTAGTAATTGCCCACTTTACTGGCAAGTTTCAAGGATTACAGTAAAAGCTGCCTTAACTGGCACCTTACAAACCAGCATGCTCAATTAACTGGCATGCTGGCTTATAAGGTAAAAGCAAAACCGGAAGTGCCCATAATGGACACTTCTGGTTTCGCCGAGTCCCCACATCCCTTACCAGGTGCTGGCAAAGACACCTGTTTGGGCCTCCCAATTAACCAGCATATTTTGTTATGTGGAACCTCCCATCCCCATGGGTGCCAGATAACAAAGCTTCTGCTGTATTTAGTTGATAAGCTGTTTTCCAAATGTGAAGAGCCTGACAAAATATTAATTGGATTAGTAAGGAGAAGAGGAGAATGCTTTCAGTGGAGGATTTTGCATATTCAAAGAGAAAGGTGTTTAGATACTTAGAACAGGTGTCTGTAGCTTATGACTTATGGATTGCATCTGGCCTTCAATCTTTGGATCTAGCCCACAGAGCCACAGCTTTGGCAGCACTCAGCAGCTGGGGAGCTCTGCCTGTACCACACTGCAGTTGGGCAACACATAGTAGGGCCGGGCAAAGCTTTGGATGCTAAGTCGATCTGGAGGAGATTTGATCCGATTTGTCAGCCAAATTTCCGAATCTGAACTTAATCAGGGGACCAGTTAAAACATCCAAATCGATTTAAAGGTCTCCTAATCTATTCGGAAAAGATTCAGAGATCTTCAGCAATTCAGACAGTCCCAGCCAGCTTCAGTAGGGAGCTAGACCCGGGCTCTGAGCTGAGCTGGTAAGTAGGGGGCAGGGGACCATGGAGGGGCTCCTGCCAGGCCCTATCCCCTGCCTGCTCCCCCAGCCCCCCAACCCCCGCCCGCTCTCCCAGCTCTGCCCTCCCCATGGCTGCCCTGCCCCCCCAGCTCCTGATTGTTTTAAAAAAAGCCCCCACTTACTGGGTACTGCCGGTGGGGGGGCAATCCCCACTGCCCCCGAGTACCCCACGCTGCATGGGGGGCTCTGCCACGAGCCCACCAACCTCCCCCTGCTGTCCTAGCCCTCCCAAAGCTGCCCTGAATGCCCCAGCTCCGGCCCTTTAAAAAAAAACAACAAAACCTGCATTCAGTGGCTCCTGCAATGGCCTCAGGGCTTTGGGGACCTTTAGGAAGAGCCCCCCATGGGGAGGCAGCATGGGTCTTCCCTTGGTGAGTCTGGGGTTTTTGTTTTGTTTTTTTTTAAAGGTCTGGGAGCTGGGGCAGACATGGAAGCCATGGTGAGGGATGGGAGAGCAGATGCGGGTCAGAAGGCTCGTAGCAGAGCCCCCCACATGGTGTGGGGCAGTGGAGGCTGCAGTGATCTTCCCCCACTCCCCGCTGGGCAGCAGCCAATGAATGGGGGCTTTTTTTTTTCAAAGAGCCAGAAGCTGGAAAAACAGGTGGGAGATGGGGCTTGTGTGATTTGGAGATTTGGCTGATTTGGCAGCAGCTTAATCTCTGAATCAGATTTGGCCGAATCAATTCAGGACAGTGGTTCAAATCACCAAATCGAATCACTGTCCCCAAATCAGCTGAATCCAAATCCGAAGCAAATACTAGCTGCTTCGCACAGGCCTAGATTTCAGCAGAAGAGGGGTGTCACCAGACCATGCCCCAGCCAAGTAGCAGTGTGAAGCATTGGCTAGGTCCTATTGCCCACACATCTCAGACCCAAGCTGGGTCATTCAAGCCGTCCCACCAGGAAATATTGCCAACACTACTAATATGATTAAAGAAGAAAGAAGAGGAAACCTTACAACATCAGTCCACTTTCTGTAGAGCAGTGTCTCCTGACAGAATATATGGTAGATCCCAATCCCCTACAGAAGATTTATTACACTGATTTTACCCTGAATCTCAGGAACTGATCATGAGTGATTCTGAAGGACTACTGGCTGACTTAGAATATACAAGTGAAATTACAGTATTGATCTCAGTCTCCATACCCATCCATTGGACTTCACTTGGGACTATCCTATAACAAGGTCTACTAGATGATGGTTGATAAGCACAAAAAAAAAGGAAAAGCATCATTATTTGACCCTTAAAACCATACTGGACAAATCCTCAAAGAATATATGGTAGTGGACAATATGGTTTAGACTCACATGAAGCTGAGATCCAACCAACTGCATCCACTTCCAGTCTCAGTCATTCAAAAACCTTCTAATCATTATTAGAAGTCTGGAAGGACTGCTGAACAGTTTCTGTAGAGACCCTAGCTCATCTTTGTTAAATTTAAGGCAGACGAATTACAATTCAGAAATTCCATATTACACACAAGCCATGAATCAATTGTGCTATCCAAAGCAATGAATGCATATATAGCCATCACATGATGCCAAACACTGTTAAACCAGTATGCTGAATGGAAATAAAGAAGATCTTGTAGACAGACAACTGGATGGAAAGAGCCGAGACAAGCGTATTAGGAAAAAGAAAAGTAGATAACAATATAAGAAATTCACAGCTAGAGGAATGAATTAATAGGTTCATAGAGTAATATAGGAGATAAGAGACATGGGGGACAGCGATACAAAGTAAGGTGAACAAAACACTGAAAGATAGAATGTGGATAGGGAGAAAGTGATAAAAACATAGGCAGGTTGACAGCATATGGAAAGGGCATAGCTTGATACTTTGTGAAAAATAGAGGCTGCAAGAACACTAGAAAGTAGGCAGATTGTGCAATAAGTAGCTAAAGCATGATAGCTAAAGCTGGGGGGAAGGGAAAAGTATTGTTTTTCCAGCGCAAAGCAGAGTAAGAACAGCAAACTGCAGGTCTTCTTACTGAAAATGGTATTTGCAGGTGACCTCCTGCTCCTCTTCAGAACACAATAATCCTTCAGAGTGTTGAACAACAAAGACAGCAATTGTAGGCAGCTTTCTGGGTGCCTCTGAACAGCCTCCACAAAGCACAACTGAATTTTAAACCAGCTCTCAAACATACACCACCCTCCCTCTAGCAAACCGAATGCAAAAGCAATGGGAGAATTTAACCATCACCAAGTTACTGAAATCAAGTCACGCGCATGGCAGCAGCCACAGAACAGGTGATATTATCACAGATCCAGCCACTGTTCTTAGTGTGAGTGTTTGCAATGGCGATGGGGGGAAAAATTGATTTACTGCTGTGATGCTCTATTAACTGGGTACATTGCTGAATATAGTGTTTCATGCACAGACACACACATATATATTTAAAAAAATCACCACCAACAACAAATGAAAAGGAAAGCTGAAGGTATTGCTTGTGCCAGGTAATTTTTTTCTCTTGTCCTTCACTCACACATCTGACAGATGAAAAAGGCTCTGAATTACTATGAACTACATCTTAAAATGTTTACTCTGCAGTACAGTGCCATTAGAATTCAATGGGATTCAGTGAAATTCTGCTCAAAGTAGCTATTAGAGTGGCCTGATTTGGTTTTGTCATAGCAGACAAAAATCTGTACACCTCTCTCTGCATACCAGCCAGCCTTCAACCCACAGGGCTGACATGGGCTATTTTATCCAGCACCTATGGAATGCTGCCAGTTTATTCTCAGCACGCTATATGGAAATGCCTCTCTGAATCACACCACACACAGCCCCAGTGGAGTTCTGTCAGAGATGAATTTGCCCCACCATCTCCACTGCAAGGACAAAGCTGAACCACAATGAGGTTCCTGGCAGCATCTCTAAGATAGTCATTCACTAGGATTGAGAAGTAATTCAGCTGAGCTGGTTCAGCATGCAGCAGCCCATTTCCTGAACAGAGCAAGTACAGAAATATCATCTCACATCAGTTCTCTATTCAGCATGCTATTTTCCTTTGCAGTGCTAGAACCAATTTAAAAAGGCCTAGTGTTTGTCTTCAAAACTGTGGTGTCCTGAGGGATTGACAACAAAAGCCTTAGGGGCTGGTCGCTTCCTCCCCACCATACTAAGAAAACAAGCACCAAGTGGGTTATTGCAACTGAAGATACTCCTGCTGCAGAAGGTCAGCAACAAGCCCTACATTGCACTGAATCCTTTGGAAAGCAAAGTGGCTAGGAAGTCATAGAGAGATCTGCCTTGGAAAAGTATGTTCAGTTCTGGGGCTTTAGTAGCAGAAAATGCATTATAGAAAGTGCAATACAGGGAAGGAGAAAGTGACCCTTCAGATCTGGGGAAAAGAACCAAGACTCTGCCTGGTACCTGGCTGTGGAACTCTGCCTTGTAAGGCTATTTTTTTCAGAGCAATCACACAATGCAGCCTTTCTGATGTGGAGATGAAGTATCAGTTAATACAGGCTCTTCTTTTACCATTGTTGTTTCCCCCAAAGATGCACATAATGAAACCTTACTACTGGCAGAGGGGAGGAGAAGGTAGTCTCATCCAAATGTTGATAGTTTTCATTGTTGTATCTTACACTGAGAAACCATGCTGATGACAACAATTGGAAGTATGCAGAAAGACATAAATAGATGGATAACAGGAAGTTGGACAATGCTAAATCATGAAAAACAGACAGCAGGCCTATTACTTAGTATGTTTTTACTGGTAAATACAGTGATCACAACAGTATTTAAAGATTTCCTGCAGCTTACTAAACCATTATATAAAAGCTAAAAGCAATGACAATGTACTGTAATTTGCACTGCAGTTTAAGAGACAGAAATAAATACAATTTAATCTGTAGTATTGTGGGATTTACTATGAAATTAAACCAGCAACGAACAGTAATTACACTGTAATTAATTGGCAAACTGTTGCTGTATCATTGAAGAGGAGTTATAATATCATTGTGCCACAGAAATTTAGACATTAAGTTAATTTTGATTCAGAAACAGTTTTGGATACTGATCACATCTATGGCACAAAACAGTCTAGGCAGTGCCAGCAATTTCACTTGAAAATGACTGTTTTACTTCCACAACATTCCAGCAGTAACACAGCCAAACCATCTTCTGCTGTAGTCTTGTCTAATCTCATAAACTAAATTGCAGGAACAGATCTGGCTAGTATTTTTGTAAAGGAGACAAAAGGAAAATCCAGAGGGGACACAAAGTCATTCTAGAGCCTCAACTAGGATGGTAGTTTTCCACTATCAGTGAGTATTGAACCAATTATTCAATATAATACTGAGAGGTGCCTGTCCTGAATGAGCAAACATTTTAATCAAAATGTATCTTGCATTATTGTTACACCTTCCATGAGGACATTTTTTTAAATTAAATCACAGAATATTGGGAAGATGGATTTATAGTTGGGTAAACTGAAGCACAGCTATGTTTGGAAACTTGTCAAACAGTAAGCTAGTGACAAAACTACAAGCTGAACCACAGACCAAGACAGAAGAAGTAAAATATGGTTTTGAGTGCCTGACTTGAAACTCTTTAAAAGAATAGGATTTTCAGAGGGTGGAGATGTAGCAGTGCACATTTGGGTGCCTGCCATTTTAAGGCTGAGAGCAGGCAGCCAGCAGGTGCCGGCCAGCCCTGATAAGGTGGCCATTTTAAGATCCAGGCTCTCAGGACTGGGGCAGCAGTCTGCTGTAAGCAGCAAGCAAGCAACAACACCCAGCTGAGCTGCTGCTCATAACACCTCACAGATAAGGGAGGAACTCTGGGCACAGCAGGAGGTTCGTAGGGGCCCAGTGAGGCCCCAAGGCCCAGAGAGAAGGCTTAGGGTCTAAGTAGAACAAGACACAGCCTTAGTGGCATACTGACGGGAGGTGGGAGCTGGGCTGGGGGGTGGGGAGGCCACCAGCTGGAGAGGCCAAGGTACCTTCTGCATTTGGTGTGTGGCCCACCTGTCTGCCCACCCAGCGGGTGATGTGTTTCTTTTCCTGTTCCAGATGGAAATTTTGACTGCCAGCCCACCCCTGGTGTCCGGTATGCCACAATGTTAATTTCCCCACAGAAGTGCCGTGGGGCAGGAGAGGGGACCCTGCTCACATCATCCCCAGGGGGGCACAAATGCATGCATTAGCCCCAAGGTGCCAGAGACCCATGGTACATCACAACCCGGCCTGAGAAGGGGCTCATGGGTTGCAGGCCTGCATGGGGGCTAGGCAAGTGCCTGATGTGGAACAGGCAGGGGAGAGGCCTGGAGCTCAGGTGAGTCCAGCTGAAAACAGAGCCATGGTATTAAGATCTCTGGAGCTCCGAGTAAGCCCAGAGTGAGACGGCTGTATGGAGGGTCTCAGAAGAGGACCCCTGCTGCTTAAGGTGCTGGGACCAGAACACCCCAAGTGCTCACTGCAAGAGGGCCAGGGCCAGAAGGCTGAAGGGCAATGAAGCCCAATGTGTGGAGCAGGCCTGGGTCATGATGGGTTATCTGGCACTGTAGCTGGCCTGGAGGTGGGGCCAGGGGCTAAGAAGGCTAAAGGTCCCCTTGATGGGGAAGATAGGACATTACTGGGGGAGAAGGCCAACAAGACAGCAGGCCAAAAGAACAATGCATAACCCAGTAAAGGTAAGACCAAAGCAGATAGGCTTGCATTGGTCCTGGGTAAGACCGAAAACTGCACCCTGCCAGGGAAGGGTGGTCTGGTGGGGCTGTCGTGGCAAGACAGTCCCCCCAAAATACCAGGCCAGTTATCACCCTAGTGAAAGGGTGCCTGAAAACCCCAGCCCCAACATCTTGGTGGTTTACCCACATCCAGAGACAGGTATGGGGGCCAGAAACATCTCCGGACACCTGAGTCCATGGGGTGCAAGACTCCAGAGGCCCCAGTGAGACAGCATAAGTGTAAGACCCTTGTGTGAGAGCATAGTTGGAAGATCCTAGAGGAGGGCAGGAGTTGAAGACCCAGGGATGAGGCAGAGAGGCCAAGAAAAGTCTACGGACATCTGAGGCCACAGCTGGGCCACAAGCCAAGACCCCGGTAAGCCATCAGCTGTGGTGAGGCTGAGTTTGGGTCAAAAGGATGCATAGTTGGCCCTAAGGAGGGAGCGAAAGTAACGAGTTACTCAGAATGGGGCTTGGGTCAAAGGCAAATTGGCTCAAGGCAAGGCAAATTGGCTGGTCACCATGCAAATAAGGGTCACAGATGAGGCTCAAAAGGCTGCACCAAGGCCAGTCAAGGAGAATGAGTAGGCAAGCCTGATGGCCTATGCAGTCGCTCAAGGGAGCAGGGCAGATGGGGTGTAGCTCCGTGAGGGGCAGCATGCAAGGGGCCCAGTGAGAGAGCACAGAGTATAAGAGACCTGATTAAGAGGGGGGCAGTATGAATGAAGCCCGATGAGGCAGAGTGAATGGATGAATAAATGAGGCCTAGGAAGAGGCTAAAAGTTTGTCCCAGCCATGGGTCAGAGCATAGAGCAACTCGAGGATGCCATCTGTGAGGCATGGGACACAATATGGGAAGGGCAGAGTCATGAACAGCACCCCCTGGCATCAGGGCAGTCAAATGGGCAGCCTCCCATACATGTACACCAGTCTTGGAAATAGCGAAGTCATGGCAGATGAGACTGGGTGGACAGCCCTACTTAGACAGGTGGGCAGGGCGACATGAAACCCAACCCCAGGGTGGCCCTCTGTCACAGGTTACTTAGCACTTTTGGAAAATCTGTCCCTTGTATGTCGTCTTATATCAAGAACCCTCAAAATTTGGGGATCTTTTTGAGAATGCTATTTAGTTTCCCAGTATCCTTCTTTAATATCTGAATGCACTCACATTCTTCTCCAAAAGATGATGCATTAAAGCAGATCCCGAGGTCATTAAAAGCTCTCTTGCAAAAGCTGAAGTATTATCATTGGTGTCAGATTCCATACTTGACATTTTCATTCTATACACTTGGATGACTGCATTTCTGTGATTGGATAGGGTCACTTTTGCTCCCTGTTAATACATTAACAATGTGCATCATGAGTACAGAGCAAACGGCTACTGGGTTCCACCCCAGAGGTGCCACCGTGTCAGCTAGGAGTTGATGTACATATTGCTAGCAACGCTGCAAATGTGCATAACATGTCTTACCACACTGAAGAATTAAATTAAGAGAGGAAACAGCCATACTTTCAAAAGAAAGAAGAAACAGACTGGGGAGGTAGTGAAGGGAAAAAGAGTACTATTCAAACTGTAATCCTAGTTCCCCATGAATTCAAAGGTAGTTTTGCCATTGGCTTGAATGGATCAAGCATTTCCACTTCTAGATTTTAAATTCTTGTTCATATTCTTCAAAGATCTTTCAATTACAAAGGTGGAAGGCAACATTAAAAAAGCAACTGTAAGCCAGAAACATCACCAGTGAACCCAAGCAGCAGAGAGGTTGGCAAATATATCCCTGCTTACTTTGAAGATGAGCATGTATAGTTCTGCTCTGCAATGCATTTCAAATCATCTGGAATACAGCAATGGTTTCACATTGGTACCCAATTTGTCCTGTAAAAACTGAATTCAAAATGGTTTCACCATTCTAAGGCAAGTGATTTTGCAAACCAAGTTTCAGGTTTGTTTTCTTTGACACAAGGACTGAAGCTGGATATTCCCCAAGGCAGAAGAGTTTGAGTTGGCTTTCTAAAAAAATATAGCAAAAATTATCTGTGATAAAGAAAAAAGGGTTTCTGATACCTAAAAGTAGCATGATATTGTTTTTTCTTACAAAGTTCCACCTTCCTGCAGAATAAAATGCAAGACAAAAGGGACTCCAATTGGCAAGGCACTAGCATCCCATTCAGGAAGACAGAGAGATGGACATTGCCTGCTCTGCCAAAGCCTTCTTGTAAGATTTGGGTCTAATATCACCGAGCCTTCTTATGCCTCAGCTCTCATCTACCAAGCTGGGAATAACAGCACTTCCCTACCACAAAGACAATTTTTTTAGATCAGTGAAGGCCAAGCTTTTTGGCAGGTATGCTACAGATTAGCCCTGCACCCTCCCTGAGTGCCATTCTGATCCCCTTCCCCTGCCTGATCTGCTGCTGCTCTGCTTTTTAATCATAGCCATGTTCTTCCCTCTGCTTGATCTACTGCTGGTTCCTTCCCTGTGCTCCCTGCCCCATCTGCTACTTTGCTTTCTGCTCCCTGTTTTGTCTACTACTATGCACCCTGCTCCCTTGTCAATCTGCCATGTGCCACATAGAAGCTGCCCAGGCCACATGTGGTGCCCTGCTATAGATAAATCTACTAAAAACTCTGAGATAATATGGTAAGGGGGAACATGCCTTATGTTATGAGAGTTACTTCAGTAGGTTATTCTAATTTATCTAAATCTAACACTAATCTACTTTAATCCTGTGGCCCCAGCTTTATGATTCGGAGAAATCTTCAAGAACAAGTCTCCTTTACTCCATTTCTGCACAGGAAATAATGGAACATTTCACCTTCTCCCAGTTCTAGGAAAGACAAAGAATGGGGGAAGACATAACTTCTCTGCTTAGTTTTACCCCTTCTTACTATTTACAATGTCCATTACCTGGCAGCTCAGTCTCCCCTCTGGTGTTTATATTTGTAAAAGTTTCTCTTTCCACTCTGCATAACCCTCTCCACAACTTTGCTAAACTAGAACAGATTTACCTTTTGATTCCCAAATAAGTAGTTCCCTTCAGACTTTTGTTCATTTTTAAGTCACCTAGGTTCATCATCTTTTGAGCAGCAAGCAGTCGAAAGCTAACCACAGAACAGATAGAATTGCACCAAAACACTAGAAAACGGAACGATTATCTCCATCCTCTGTGACATATGACTTTACACATGCAGTCCCAAAGGAGGCAGTAGGAGGTTAGTGGAGATAAGGATCACTTTTACAGGAAAGATAATAGACCAAAAGGAAAGACAAGTATTCGTCAAACTTAGCACTAATGGGGACCAACTGATACTCTGAAACTCGAATACTGAAACACTCAGTTTGAAGGGTCATTGGGAAAATTCTGTTTAGAGATGGTAATCAGAAAAAAGAATGAAAATGTCATGCCACTAAGCTTTAAAACACAGCTTTCCAATATAAAACTTGGGTTTGGCTCTTCTCGAACCTCTCAGCTTGCATGATTCATACTCATGTCACCCTTTGGGCTCTAGAGAAATTTCCAGTATTAAAAATAAAATACACTCCCTTGAAGAGGGGGACAAAATACTCAATCCTGAAGCCTGGTTGATATCTCATAATCAGAGATCCAAGTTTTCCACTTGCCATAGAAAAATATGGATCTTCTCTTTTAAAGGAGAAAACCATGGTTTTCCCCTTTATAGGAGAAAAATGCAGGAAATGGCAGATTTCACTTTGCAAACAAGCTGAGTGCCACCCTGCAAAGGGACTTCTTGGAGCAGCGGGAAGGATGATTGAAGGCAGGGGGTGCTACGTGCATGTGCCCATGCACATGGCAGCCAGGCAGCAGTGGACAGCATCTCCCAGAGCTCCCTCCAGGTAAGTTTATGGGCGTGGGAAAGGGCCACAAGCCACGCGTTGAGCGGAAGGGACACAGGCCACAAATCAAGGGGGCAGAACGAGGGCACGTGTCTCCTCAGATTTCTGCACCCACAATAGAGTATGGGGCTGCAGCTAGGTTGGAGCAGCTCTGGGCAGCAGCTGCCTCCACAGCCATCACCACCAAGGTGAGGTGCCCCTTGTCCACCCAGCAGCAGCAGGGGACACAACTCTGCACTGCTACCTCTGCCACTTCTGCACTTCACTATGGTGCACCCTCACACGCTGGGTCCTGCCCACTGGGCTGCAGAGGCTACTCCTGCCCAGATCTAATCCAGCTCTTCTCCACAATATAGGCACAAAATCTCAGAAGGCACATGTCCTCCTGTCTGCTGCATCACCTGTAGCAGAAATCTTTATGTGTGTGAGTGTGTGTGCGCGCGTATGTATCTAGATGTGTATATGTATGTGTGTATCAGTTGAACACACTTTTATTGATATATTTACAATTTTAAAGCAATTTGGAAGCCTACTGGTGCCTCAAACACTATAATAAACTATGCACACACATATACACATTATATAGTGTCATTTCTTTTTAGTCGTGAAAAAACACGGATTTGGGGTTTTTAATCAAAGAATTTGCAATTTTTTTTAGATCAGAGAACTTGAGATTTTTAAACATAGAAAACCAGGATCCCTGCTCATATTGCCCATTAAACAGAATTAAACCTCTCTCCCCATGTTACCCAAAGACCTGGTACCCCACCTGGTACTGCTATATCATTTAGAAAGTGATCAAATAATTGCCTGATCCAAACCAATGGCAATATACCTTTGAAAATACAGTGCTGAGATGTTAGTGTTCATTTTAGGGTAAACACTTCAACTTATGACAGGTAGGAGGGGATTCCAATTCCACTGGCTATCTGGATTGCAGGGGAGGGGAGCAAAAATCTGTCATCTCCTCAGAAATAAATGTTAAAAAAAAAAAATCTAAAACAGCCAAGTCCCCAGAAAGACATGCTGAGGTGGGGCAGGGCAGGGGGAAACTTAAGAGGGTAACCCTCCACTAGAGACCAGATGATTGTAAAAGAAAGTTGTTCTGGAGTAAGAGCTGCTTCTAAGCAGTAGTGTGAATGCTGGTTAGAGGCTGGATAAAGCAACCAAATCAGCAGGATCAGGAATTCGTAGCCTTGACTAAACAAGCCAGGGGGGAATGTTGGCAGCAGTTCAGAAAACAGAAAAAAATCTGCCCCTAACTAACAACTCTTATGACCTTGCAGAAACAAATTGCTTCATTCCAAGTAGCTCTTACAGAGAAACCAGGAAGCTGGCTACTGACAAGCATGTCTCAGTTTCCTTATTGTAAAGTAAAAATAATGATAGAGCTCAATTATTAGAAAGGATTTGGGAAAATGCAGTAAGGTAGTGTTACAGGAGTTTACTCAATCCCTCTCCTGTCACCAAATCTCTCATGGATTTAAAACAGCCAGCACTCTTCATTTATTCTACAAGATAAAAAAGTGTCACAACCAGGGCTCCCTTCAGGTCTCATCCCCAAACTTCCCTTTGGTTAACTCCTAACTCTGAATACCCTTCACAGAGGTCTGTCAGATTTTAATCAGTCTCTTCAGAGCTCTCCAAATTTAGTCTCCTCATCTACTAATCCCTTTATTTTGTGTTTGAACAGTACTTCATACGATAGCTGCCTGATCCAGGACTCAGGTTCTTAGGTACCACTGCAGGTACACGAGCGAAGTGCGAGCTGAGGGACTGGGATCATACGACAGACATCTGCCCTACAGTCACATGAAGACTACCTATGAAGAGATATTTAGAGTTTCAAAAAAGTCTTTCCTTCCCAAGTCAACTGGCTTTCAGAACAACTTTTTAGGTCTAAAAATAAATAAATGCTTCTGTTCATGCAGGGATCTCAAAGCACTTTACAGAAGATAATAAATATACAGGTTTAGTAAAGTGAGAAGCAATTTTGCAGGCCACTTTGAAGAACTGCCAGTAAAACTTTTCTCCAGCTTGCCATCATGCAATCCTCAATATGCCATGTGATGGGAAGTATTTAACAAAAGCATGGCAAAGGGATTTTAAAACTTCTATGCAACCTACTTGTTGGATCCCTTATTCCGTAAATCTGAGGGCTTTGGTTTCACAATTCCAAATGTGCATAGCTCTGGGGAAAAACACAACCTTCAATAATAACCAAAATAATTAGTGCTTTAAAATGCGAAAGCTCAGGCCCTTCCCGGAATAAACTGAGTGCTGTGGATATCTAGGAATCTCTCCTTCTTCGACTACAAAAGTGCTCATTTCTAGTACTGAAAAGGCAATTTTTTCACAGTAAGGGTGACCAGGATCTGGAATGGGCTTCCAAGAGAAGGTGGTATCGCCTAGCTTGGAGATCTTCAAGAGGAGGTTAGATAGTCACCTGGCTGGGGTCATCTGACCTCGGTCCTCTTTCCTGCCAGGGGCAGAGGATCGGACACAATGATCCATTGTGGTCCCTTCTGACTCTACAATCTATGAATCTTTGAACAGACTTCAATGTTGCAACTCAGTTCTCTCAAGTGCCCATTCTGGTACTTGGGCAATAGAATTTCAGGATGGAAAGAAAAATGTATTACTATTTATATACCTCCACATGTCCACTTCTATAAAGCTTGCTGCCTTTGACAGCAATCACCATCTTAAACTTCCCTTCATTTCCTGCTGCCACCCCCACCCCAGGAGCCCTCCAGAGTCTTGTCCACAATGTCACTGAATAACACTTATAACCCTCTGTCCTGTAATTGAGACAAGTTTTATTTTACACCACCCAATAATGCAACAGGTTCTTCTTATTGCAGATACAATGTCATCTTTCATAAAGGGGCTTACAGGCTACTTTTGGAAATGATGCAACACAGGGAGAGAACAAAACAGTAGGTACAGAGAAGGAAGGACAGGGGAGATTATTAGAAAAGCAGCTGTTGTTCAGCAAATTCTAATGCAAAGACTCACAGGGCAAGGTTTTGTTTTCAGCCTATAAAGGTAACCTAGAATTGGCCCCTGCCCTGCCAGCTGCAGCTATGGTATGATTTTCTTGAGGCCATGGTAGTGACTTTGCTGACCAGCTCCATTTATAAGAAGTCTATGGATCCAATTTTACATGTGCTTCATGCACAGAACTCCAAAATACTTAAACTGGAATTTTTAACAGATGTGAATGAGGTGCTGGCAGAACTAGATGCTACAAAACAGATGCCATCGGAGAAATAATAAAGGGCACAAAAACACAACTTTCTTCAATCCCTGCTCCATTACACAGGTAACCTGGCTGACAGGCAAAAACACCATGTTTTCTGAATCCCAATATTCATGCTACCCTTAACAAAGAAATCAGGGTGAGTGTGCTCCAAGGTCTGAATTACAGGGAAGCTTGCGGGGGAGGAACTAAGCCCCCTTCCTTACCCCCCATAGATAAGAACTCCCCTGTAAGATTTAAAAATCATAATTTGGGGGGGTCTCTGATTCTATTAGGGCATCATGATGGGTAGCCCAATTTTTTTTTGCAGACTGCCTCCCCCCCTCCCCCACAAAGTCAAAGTGTAGTTTGAACCCTGGTGTGCAGCCACAATCCAGACCTGCCACACAATAATCAGAACTGGCTTTGTGTGAAGCAAAAAGTCCTGCAAAATAAATCAAGTTCTCAGTGAATCATATTTCATGCCAGAACCACGGGGGAAGAGTTTTGGCAAAGTTGGACAGAAATTGCCCCTGTACAATATGTAGGATCAAGCAGACAGAAATGGAAGGACACTGATATGAGTATGGACAATAGCAATCACTAATCAGCCAAGTGGAGGAGTCAGTTTGTGCTATCAGAAGTAGTTAGGTTCTCTCCTCCAGCACGGAGAAAGAAGGCACAATCAGAGATTTAGGAGGTGTTAGGGATGGGAAGCTTTACTGTGGAAGTGATAGCACTGAACAACAGATTTTATTTTTTTTTGGTGAAGGCCGAGCTTACAGCCACCTTATAAAATGGCCACACAGTTGAACATCCCTTAATACTCCATACTTTCTCACATAAGTTAGCAATAGGGATGGAAACATCTAGTTTTATCCCACTACACAACTTAATTGCTTAGTGCACAGTTGTTATCTTTGGTATACTCTGGGTCCGGAGAAACTGAGAACTCCCCCTTCCTAATCTTCCCCAGACATACAGTAGAGCCACAAGGGCTCCAAAGCACCCAAGGATGTCCACAGCCATGAGAAGAGGGACAGATCTTCCTGCTGCCCTCCTTCAGGGCTATAACCACTTAACAGTCATTTCTCCTGCATCCTGTTAGCTGAGCATTATAGGAAAATATTCTACACAGAATTCTGGAGGTTAAATTAGGTTTTCATCCCATTCCTGTCACTGTGGACCTAGAGAATCCAAGGTGAGGTTAAGAATCCTTCAAGTACTCAGAGTGAACAGTTTGGAAATTCCTGCATATAACCCCTCTTCATCAGCTGGATGACAGCATGTTCTTCAAAACAGCACTACAGTCACTAAGGACCTGAGTGACTTTAAGGAGGAAGGCAATAAAACTGTATTAAGCAGCCAATTCTTGCAGTTGGCAGAAAAATGAAATCCCAAAGGTTAGCTCTTAGCAAGTTTTCCTGTACTGTCTTCACTAGTTAATGGTTAAAATGTATAGTATTAGAAGTGCGAAGGGGGTTAATAACTTCAGTAAGCTAGATGCTGAGTCTGGGTAAAGAAACCATTTAGTTTACTGTTTCAAACTCTACCAACTCAAGCAGGATTACGTATGTCTGAGGCCCAGTGGAAGACAGACTTCTGATCTATAGCCCATTTATCTGCACTTGTTAAATTATACCTCAACATTTAGCTGAGAAAAAAAAAATCTGAAACCATGGCATTCCTAGAGGCAGAAAAGTTCTTGCACCTCTAACCACACTCCATTCAATCAAAATCTAAGAGTTCTCTCACAAACAATGAAACAATTTGTCTCGCAATCAAGGGGTAGAAAAAACCTAACAAGACAAGCAAGTGAAGCATCCTGCAGGTTTTCCAGCACTACTCCCTAAAGTATAATTTCATATAATTTTTAAACGACCCAAGCAATTCATTTCCATCTTTTCACTCCTTGAACACATATAGAGATTTAAATTTTTTAGAATTAATGTAACAGTAGGCCAGACCTGCATGGACCTCAATGACTCTTGCATTGTTGATCACTCTTGGCTGAAAGACGCGACCAATTAATACTGAAAAGTCTCATTAAATGTTGTCAATTATAAATAGTATTAAAAAATGCCTCAACTTTGAGTAGTTCTTGGCCTGTCACTTTCCTATGAGCAGTTAGTTGCAAGTACCTGGTGCTTTACATAAAACTTGATCTGTACATGGCACAAGACTTATAATAGTTTCTGTTCAAGGCACTGGAAAAAATGCTCCTGAAACTAAATTTCCAATTACAGTAGTCATGAATGATAAATTTGCTCACTGAGAAACATTCTGTAATATAACCCTGAAGTGTGCATTGTTAGGAAACATTCCTGGGAATGGCACTCTCTGGAATATCTGTGACACTAACAAGAAGGATGTTCCAACGGTTACAGCTTGGTGTTCAGGTTTCAAGTCTACCCCCTCTCTTTAGTCTGTTTAGCAGGCTCAGGTTGTCCAATTACTATAGTACCCCCAGCAGAAGTGGTGACAAAAATGATAAAAGGCTTGGAAGATGAAGCACATGAAGAGAAGCTGAAAGAAACAGATATGCTAAGCTTACAGAAAAGGTGATTAAGAGGGGACATGTAGCAATGGCTTGAAATTTCAGCAAAGGAGTAAAGGTGGTTTACAGTCCACATCAGGAAAAACTTCTTCACTGTTAGAACAGTGAGGCAGCGAAATATACTGCCTAGTAGTCTAAGCTTCAGGTGCTGATTCAATTCAGAGGAAATTCTGCCCGATTCAGCAGCCAAATCTTTCAATCTGAATCAAATCAGGAGCCCAATGAAAAGGTCTGAATTGATTCAAAACTCAAATCAGTATTTGCTAAATAGATTCAGGACAGTGATTTGAATCACCGAATCAAATCACTGTCCCCTGACTTGGTCAAATCCAATTCCAAAGTGAATACTAGCCACTTTGCACAGGCTTACTGCCTTGGGAAGTTTGGGACTCTCCTTCAGTGGAGGTTTTCAAGACAGATTGGATAAACATTATTCAGGGATGGTCCAAGCATAACAACGCCTGGAGCATGATGTGAAGAGTTGCATTTGGAAGCCTAGGAATCCCCCACACTTGGACTGCTGAGAAATTATGAGAAGAACTCTGCAGCCCAGAGTGGTTGGAAATAGGATAGGGCCAGTCTCAGTGGCAAGAGAAGAAAGCAGAACTCCACAACTCGCTTAGTTAAATGAGAGAAAGGGGAGGCTTTTCATTTCAGTTAGCATGTGTGGGGAGATGGGTTCTGTCTCCTTCAGAAGCTTGGGTATTGGTCATAGCCAAGACTGAGTCATACTGATGTCCTGCTGGAACTAAAAAAAATCTGGAGGTTCAAGTTACAGGGTCAGAACAATGGCCACATGTGGGATCAGGGTGGGCTTTTAGCCTACTGTTAAATTGGCATAGACTCTGGGAGGTTTTCCCTTCCTCTATAGCCCTCTTCCTCGGATCTCAAGTGCATTTTAACAACTACTTTCTGTCCTTGCAGCAGCAGGGCATTGACAGTGCCGTTGTGCCCCTGCTTCACATGTGATGGGTTAGGGCTTCTTGGTGTTTTTGGTCAACATACTTGGTAGTTGACATGGCTGTTTTTGTAGTTTTAAGAATGGGTTAGGCAAACACATATATAGGATAGCTTAGATAAGGATGATCCTACCTTGAGCAGGAGGTAGGACTAGATTTCCTTCTGAGATCCCTTCCAGCCCTACTTTCCTATGATTAGTATGTATTAGAAGTGGAAGGGTTAATTAAGTCTCCACTGGCAATGCATTTCCTTTAAATGCAGTTTTCAGCTGCATTTTTTAAGCGATCAGAACTGGTTATTCTTGATGAAGGGCTGGTATAAATGCAGATTCCTTCCCTTTCACCTACACAACTGGCAGGGGATAGAAGTGGAAGGGTCATGGAAGAGTGCTTCTACACCTTTACCCATTCTTTCTGTACTTTATATCTTGCTGAAGAGATGAGTTCCTCAATAATGAGAATCATCAGCCATTTATTAACGATTCTAAATATTAAACAGATATGCTGAAACTTCATAATTAACTACAGCCCAGGACAGCATCTATTAAAATGGTTTTACCTGCCAGATGTCCCATTTCACCACCACTATAACTCAATAATTACATTAGGAATTAAGTGTATATCCAAAACCTCCAAAGACTTCTGCTTAAGATCCCTACACTAAGCATCTACTTAAGAAACAGGCAAACGCTGTCTATCAAGGACTGAAGATTCCCTTCCATGTTCTTCAACAAACACAAGACATGAATGACTGCAAACTGGTAAGATCAGTGCATTGTTATATACAACTCCTATTAACCCCCCTAAAGGTAACAATATTTGGTCCTATGGAAGTATTTTGGATTACCTCTATTCAAAGATTAATCAGATAAAGATAATCTATTCACACTCACCTGGATCAGTCAAATCCTAGCACTACATTGTATTATAATAACAGATTTAATAGGACTAACTTTATTTGTCACTGCATTAGAAGATCTGAAATATAAAAGCGCGACTGACTTGTCAAATAAGTTCATTACTGAAATACCAGCATGCACATCTGCATAAATAAAAAGTATAACAGATTACAGACAGACTAGCAAACCATAATTCTGGTGAACAACTGGCTTCTCCGCCACCTGGCTGCAACTCCACTCTTGTTACTAAATTCCACATAATCCTACATTACATTTTGTACGTGACATTATTTGATGCACGAAGTGTAACATATCTGAAGATGGGCACTAATAATGTTCTATCATTTTCTTCTTGAAAATACCCTGATGCAGGACTATTATTACTTAAAATTTGACAGCTCCCATTGAGCAAATCAAAGATTAAGTTCATACTAACCACAGTGTTCAACCCAGTATAACAACCATAACATCTGTTTTATAAATTGGCATCTGAAAAATTTCCCTTGGGTACAATAGTATAATTCAACCAGTTCCATCCAAGAAGCTAAACTTGAAACTAAAAATATTTGAAGGATACGGCTATAAAATAATGGGCAATTGTTATCAATGATTTCATATAGATAGCATTCACATAGAAAATTAGAACTCTCTCTTAGATATTTACATTTTTTCCTAAAAGGTTTTATGGTCTGTGAGGTTTGTGCAATCACATTTCACAAACATTTATTACTTCTGGCCTTGGTCTGAAAAAGACAGACTAGCCAGACCACTGAATCTACCACCTGAAGATTCACAGATGCTAGCGTCAGAAGGGACCTCAATAAATAACCTTGGCCACTCTAACTGTGAAGAAGTTCTTCCTAATGTCCAGTCTAAATCTGCTCTCTGCTATCTTGTGGCCATTATTTCTTGTAACCCCCAGGGGCACCTTGGTGAATAAAACCTCATCAATTTCCTTCTGTGCCCCTATGATGAACTTATAGGCAGCCACAAGATCACCTCTCAACCTTGTCTTGCGGACGCTGAAGAGGTCTATGTGCCCCAATCTCTCCTCATAGGGCTTGACCTGCAAGCACTTAACCATATGAATGGCCCTTCTCTGGACCCTCTCCAGGTTATCCACATCCCTCTTGAAGTGTGGTGCCCAAAACTGCATGCAGTACTCCAACTGCGGTCTGACCAGCGCCTGATAGAGGGGAAGTATCACCTCCTTGATAAATACAAAGTGATGGGAAGGAACAAAAGCAACTGCGCTGAACATTCAGACATCTGTTAATCAATGGAATCTTCACCAGTTTTCTTAAACAATAAAAATGTGCATTTTGACTATAACACCATCACCAAGAATTTAAGCCATTAGAGCAGTTGCCAGCACACTCATTTCCTTGTATTATTCTTTTGGATAGAATTGCTTCCCTTCTCTGATCAAGATCAATCAGAGTTTATACAGGTTCATATTTTCAGGGTAAAAAAAGCACACGATCCATTTCTCCAGCTATATTAAAGCACCATTTTGGCAAATTAATGACTGAAGCAGTCAAGCAAAATCAGGCTGTGGACTGATTTCTGAAATCAGTTAATGCAATGCAACAAATTTTAGACCTAACACATCACCTCTTCCTACCCCAAAAAACAGGTCTTCTCCATATTAGAGAAGCTTGGTTGCTTTACTAATATTAGGTGTTCCCCATAGCAAATACAAAAGAGTGCTTTAAGTAAAGCACAGGCTCTGTAGCCTCCAGTTGAATTGGCCTTGATTCTAAGCTCAGTTTGAGTTTTCCTCTATACTAATCCCTACAACAGCTGCAGCTTTAGTGTAGATGGTAACTACTGTTTCAATAATCCTAGAGTGTAAACAGTTATTCTCTCTCACTACACAGGAATCTTCCCAATGGTCTGTCTGGTCTTCTCTATGTACTTCTTTTGCACAGATATCAAGATGGGAAGAAGTAATTTCCCATTGGTTCCTCACATTATGGAGGACTATTGACTAATTTGTGCACTACATTCACACAAGTCAACACCTTTACTTCTGCAGCTAAACTGATCCCAATGCTTTTATGTCTTATAGGTGATCACCATAGGAACATGTTAACAGTTGTCCCGAGACCAATATGGGATTTTGGGTATCCACACAGAGGGGAAATTCAGAGCCGAATCCAGAATCAAAACTGTAATATTCTTTCACTGTCAGAAAGAGGAAAGTGCCTGGATGTACGCAAAATGGTGTACTCAAGTTTCCCCAAAAATTAAATCTACAAAAGTTAATTCTATGGAAAAACCATATTGCAATAAATTACATACTGGGTGCATGTACACAGTCATTAATATGCCATAGTTACTGCACATTAAGTTTAGTACTTGCATAACCAAGTTCTAAATTAATGTGCAGTGACTAGAGCTACTGCACAGTAGCACTGGCACACAGCTTTTTAGTGATATTAACTGTGCAGTAGCTGAATACTACTGCTCAGCAGCATATTAGCATGGGTTTTGCCCAGCATGCTACTGCACCGTCTTATTAGGCTCCTATGCAGTTAGCACCTCATGTAGATGCACCCACCAGGTCCTAGGATTCACTTACAGCTTGCATACCAGACCCTGGTACCTAGACAGAAGCAAAGTGCTGTCTATTTAATGCATTTTAAAAATCCCAGCCAGACTCAGTGTCCAAGTTGATGTGCTATGCCTCTCTCCAGAAGATGCTGCAATGAAAAGTTAAGCCCAGATGGAGAAAGTCCCTGATAAAGTATGTCAAGAGGCACTGATCTTCACTGACAGCCTACCAACAGCTTCACAACTCTGTTCAGCCCAGGATTCCTATGCTAGGGTTTATAAGGGGGCTTGTACAAGAAAACCTGTAAATGTCCAAAGGACTACATGGGCTGGAGGAAGTTATGGCCACCTAAGCCCTGAGGAAAGTGGAGAAGTGGGTGACCTGGGGGAAGCACAAACAGGAGAGGGCAACAAGGGAGGTCTTCTCATTCTTCCTGACAAAGTAGGGCAACTGGTTAGTTACCTCAGGTGTCCATACATGAATGCACAGAGCCTGGGAAACAAGCAGGAAGACCTGGAATCTTCACACAGTCCCGGAGCTACAGTGTGATTGGGATAACAGAGACTTGGTGGGAGCTCACATGAGTGGAGCACTGTCAGGGATGGGTATAAACTGTTCAGGAAGGACAGGCAGAGGAAAAGAGGAGGACAAGTTGCACTATATGTAAAAGAGCTATACTCTTCTTGACCTACTGCTCAAAACCAGAGAAGAATTGGCGGGAAACTCAAGGCAATCAGAAGTTATGGATGATTGGAAAAGACCAAATATAGCACTCACCTTTAAGAAAGGGGAGAAAAAGGATTCAAGGAACTAGAAACTGGTCAGCTTCACCTCAGTCCCTGGAAACATCATGGAGTAGGTCCTCAAGGAATCTATTTCTAAGTACTTGGAGGAAAAGAAGGTGATTAGGAACAGTCAGCATGGATTCACCAGGGGCAAGTCATGCCTCACCAAGCTGATAGCCTTCTGTGAGATGACTGGTTCTGTGGATACAGGAAGAGCAGTAGGTGTGATATACCTTGACTTTAGAAAAGCTTTTGATATGGTCTCCCAAAACTTTCTTGCAAGCAGGCTAAGAAAGTACAAGTTGGATGAATTGATTGTAAGGTAGATAGAAAACTGACCAGATTGTCAGCCTCAGAGGGTAGTAGTCAATGGGTTGAAGTCTAGATTGCAGCTGGTATCAAGTGGACTGCCCCTCCTGGGGCTGATTTTATTCAATATCTTCATCAACAAGCTGGAAGATGGGATGGAGTGCACCCTAAGCAAGTTCAGATATGACACCAAGCTGGGGGGAGTTGTAGATGTGCTGAAGTGTAGGGCTAGGATTCAAAAAGACGTCGACAAATTTTGGGATTGAACCAAAAGAAATCTCTTGAGGCTCAATAATGAGAAGTGCAAAGTCCTGCACTTAGGATGGAACAATCCCATGCACTGCTACAGGCTGGGGACTGACTGGCTAAGCAGCAGCTCTGCAGAAAAGGATCTGGGGGTTACAGTGGACAATAAGTTGATTTTGAGCCAACATTATGCCTTTGAGAAAGCAGTTAACGGCATTAGTAGGAGAGTTGCTTGCAGATTGAAGGAAGTGATTATTCCCCTCTATTTGGCACTGGTGAGGCCACATCTGGAGTAATGGGTCCAGTTTTGTGTCCCCTACTACAGAAAGGATATAGACAAGTATGAGAGAGTCCAGCAGAGGGCAACAAAAATGGTGAGAGTACTGGGGGAACTGTGGTTATTTGGTCTAGAGAAGACTGAGATGGGATATAACAGCAGCCTTCAACTACATGAAGGGTGGTTCAAAAGAGGATGGAGATAGACTGTTCTCAGTGGTGACAGATGACAGACCAAGAAGCAATGGTTTCAGGTTGCAGCAAGGAAGTTTAGGTTAGTGAGAAAATTCTTCCTAATATCTAGGAGGGTAGTAAAACACTGGAACAGGTTACTCAGAGAAGTGGTGGAATCTCCATCCTGGGAGGTTTTTAAGACCTGGCTAGACAAAGCTTTGGCTAGGGTGATCTAGTTGGGGATAGTCCTACCTTGAGCAGGGGGTTGGACTTGGTGACCTCCTGAGGTCCCTTCCAACTCTCATTTTCTATGATTCTATAAAATAATGAGACAAAAAAAAAAAAGAGAGACAATTGACTAATTTTAGGCCTCCCATGTCCCCTCAATCCACAACAATGCTGTCCAAAAACACTTGTAATCAAGTTACTGGGAGATCAGGTATTCACCTTCAGTGCTCAAAAAAATATTAACTCCTTGTTCAAAGTTACTCTAGAGTTATTCACGCAAGGAACATTTATGTAAACATACACTGTTTTCTACTGCAGTGGAAAAGCCTGGCCTGACTCATGGGATTGACGTTAATTCCCAGAAGACTGATTGTGGACTCTGCATGAGTGATATCATGTGTAAATCACTTCACTACTGTGTAATTTCTCTTACGATTTCAACATAAACCTATGATGAAAAAATCACAGAGGAAAGTCCTACTGCCCAAAAAAGAACAAGACTCCACACCTCACAAGATACACATATAAATATATTTTGATTTTGAGGCTGATATTTTATAAGCAAACTCTGCTGGATCACATCATAAAATGAGTAATAGTACAAATGGCAAACTCTATCCCCTTCAGTGGTCTATGCCCAGTACTTCACCATTCTGACAGTACGTATACAGGGTATTTCTAGCCTATGCAAAATGCCAACTGCAGTTAACTGTCAACTGCTAATAACCCAGGTACATCAGTTTGTCTGCCTGGCAATTCAGTAGTTGAAGCCAGGCCAGCTGCCTCAGCACTCCACCATTCATTGAAAACTTCACCTTTGCTTTCACATACAGTGTGCTGTGTAAATTGCAGTAGGCAGAGAGATAATTACTACATTATTTCCTGGACTGTTAATGCAAGCTGACACGTATCTCCATATCCCAGTCTCCCAAAAGCACATGGTATCAGCATCCTGCACCTGCTCTTGAGAAGTTCAAAGCTTTTTAAAGTGTCTCATGTTCTTTACCTCACCCTCCATCACAAACCCTCCATGGTGATCCAATTTCACTCTGTCTTACCAGTGAGCTGTAACCCTTTCGGTTAATGCCTTCCTCAGACTGTTTTGAATGTGGCAAGCCAGAGATGACAGACTGTATCACTGATTCTATTCTTAGCTTCATTATAGTTTGGGAACCTCAACAGTTTATATCCTCTGATCTCAGGCATGCTGGACAGCTTGATCATTGAACTCTAATACAGCCAAATGCATTATTTGACAAACAGAAGCTATTGTGAGTTGTGAGTTTCCCAAACAGGTGCCTAAATTAAAACTAGTAAGTCATATTCTGTAGAGAAGTCAGACTGATATTATCTCACCATTTTTCCTCCTCATGTTGCAGAGCTGCCATGTTTTTGCATAGGCATGGCATCGCCAGGGCTGTTTTGCTACAGAAGTACTATATAAAAGTTTTCCTTTCTTTATTCTTAAATTCTGCAACTACAGGTGATCATCCTCTATCTCCATGGTCAAGGTCCAGACTCCAAAACAGCCCTGCACTCAACAAAGATTATCATTAAGTATGACATGCCACAGCCTATTTTGGGTTTGCCTAATTGCTAGACTCTGTCTCTGGCTTTCTATAAGAATTCAAGAATAATTCTCCACTTCCTCATCATACCATATGCACCCTAAACTGGCTTTTTCAATGACTCAAATACATTTCCTTGGTAAGAGACCCACATATTAATGGGGCTTCCATTTTCAGAAGTGGGTTAGAAAATTACGAAGATCTAAAAAATTACTAGGGCTTGATGTTATTTTATACAATCCTCCCAGGAGTCTTTCAAAATTTCAAAAACCATTGCTTCCTGAAGCTACACGTGGCATTATAAGATAAATATTCAGGAGGCACACACATACTATACTGTCAGTGCTTTTAAATAGGCAGAGGGCATCTTAGGATGCACAGTGCCTGGTGCAAATGAGTAGGAGGTGCCAATTACACATGCATGTATATGAACACACACACACACTTGGTACTTACAGCATTTTCACTACTATAAACTGTATCTACATATATCCATAAATTAGCTTCCAACAGAGACTGGTATTGAATAATTTTTTTTTTTAGATTAGATAGCAGGAAAAAAATGTCATCACTGTTAGAACAGCAATGCAGTGGAATAGACTGCATAGGGCAGTAGCGGACTGTCCATCACTGGTAGTAATCAAGAAGAGGTTGGCTACCCATGAGCAACACACATTGGTCAGGGATGATCTAGGATTAGCTGTGCCTGTGGGTTTTCTATTATGGGTATTTCCCATGCTTCTGGGCTTTGCTGGTTACCATGTGGGGCTGTAAGAAAATTTTTTCCCCTACTACTGCTACATGTGTCCAGGTGGTTAAGCCTTCCTCAGAAGCATGAAGTACTGCCTGCAGCTACGGCAGGGCTTTGACTGCAGTGTACTAATATTTCTGCTGAGACTTAAACCTGAGGTTCTTGGCTACAGTGTCTTGCCCCTCAACACAGAATCAGTCTGATCACCGTAACTGGTGTCAGGAAGGAATTTTACCCCATTGTTAGATTGGTATGGGCCATGGAAAGGGGTTGCCTTCCTCTGTAGCAATGTTGGGAGGGGTTGGGGTGACATGGCTCTCCTCCTTGGATCTCTCAAGCATTTTTTTAACAACGTTTACAGCAGCACGTCATTGGCTGCTGTGGTCCTCATGCTTTACCTGTGATATGTCTTGTGGTCATGTCAGAGTTGACTGTAGTTTTGCTACTAGGTTAGGCAATGGATTAGTATAAGATGGCTTGAATAAGACATGACCACTGGAGGTCCCTACCAGCCCTACTTCTCCATGTTTCTATAATTCTTGATTCTTTTTTAGACAAATTAGACTGTGAAAACAAACTAAACAGTGTCATGATCTGATCTTCAAATACTGGCCCTAAGCTCCGTGCTTTTGAAGCATGAAGAAACCCAAAATATCCCCAGGTAAATAAAGTCTAAAGTAATGCTGTGGCAATAGTACTAAGTAAAAGTGGGAGCTCTATTACTGTCAGCATCAGTTGATTTCAGTGGTTACAAATGCGATCAGCTTGCTAGTTTGCCATCTTTGCCATAACCACCTTTTTCATAATGAAGGATGAGATCCAGCTATAAAGTTGGATCTCATTAAATAGAGAAGCAGCTTCTAACAGACATTGTACAACCTTCTACCTTTACCCTTTATTGGTTCACTTCATCTATATTTTATGTATGTACTAGCCTGAATACTCCTAAAATTATAGATTTCCAGACTATGGAAGCATTGTTAATTATCTAAGTGGCATGTAACAAATGTACAATTTCTAAGACATGGAAATCTCCAATAATGCAGACACTGCTATCGCTAATGGGTAACTAAGGAAATCCCACTAACCTATGCCTCTATGTACCACATTTCAGATAAGGCTAGTAATGCCACTAATGTACTGTGTGACCTTGGGCAAGTCATGATTTGTGTCACAGTCACCTCAAGATTAAAAAAAAGAAGAAGGACTCACAGATAAAAACAGAATCCAATTTGGGGCTGAAGACAGGGAGGCGGAGAGGATGAAGCATCTGCTTCCTTCTAAGCTCAAACAATTCTAGATAAGTAAACAACACACCAAAATCAACCTTCTACAGGTTACACCAACTCACCAGGTGTTCTCATTTTCTTATAACACCTTGTGGCAACATCATAATATAACATTTAACATCTACTGCAAAGCATCAGCATAAGAGGACTCTGTGTTAAAAAACCTTTGGAAGCCTCTCCCATTTTACACTAATCCATTGCCTCTCCCACCAGAAAGCTGTGGCCCATTGTCCACAAGTCTAGATCCATTTTGCTTGCTCATTTGCAGTGCATATCACACCTAATCATTTCCTTTTTATTTGCAGATGATAAGCATAAGTACAAAAGCAGGTGACCAAGTAAAATATTTGCACTTCTATGCTTTTATTTCCTGAAAGTCAGTTAAATAAATAAATAAATATTAGACACACACTACACTATTCTTTCTTGCTTGCTTGCTTGCTTTGTCTTTCCCCTAAAATGTGCTACAGGTTTTTGCATTCTTGAAATAATTTTGTTTCAATCTATGCCCATTGTGCTCGGGATTTTAAAGCATCTCAGGACAGCCAAGAAACCTACAAGTGATGGCAATTATTTTTTATTCTTCAAGCATGCAATTCAGATATTAATAGCTGTCATCTCACAGCAATAATTCATTCCTGCCTTAGAAGTTGCTTGTAATCCTAGCCTTCTCATTTCCTCCCCAATAACCTTTCCATGTTTTGTATTCACAGTATGTTTTCCATCATTCCAAAAACTGTCATCCTATCTACTCAGTGGTTTCCCCTCTGTTTCAGGACAATGAAGCTAATTATCAGGCTAAGGATCCTATTCACTTCCCAGTTTTACCAGCACACAAGTGAAACAGAGCAGAACTCTTTCTCTGCACCCTTCCTTATACCCACAGGTTTCCATCCATTTATAGATAGACTAGTCCGGTTCAGACTGGCCAAGTGAGTGCCTTTTTTGGGTAGACTGAGATGAAGCCCAAGCTCCACTGAGGGTGGTAGCAATCCCAATTAAATTGAAATCAGGCAGAAATGGTGTGATGACACTCAAGAAAAGCTCACCTTTGAGGTATGTCAGATACCTAAACAACCAGTTAAGAATTTCTGCAGCATGCACACCAGCAGCTGGGTATCCCTAATGTTAGCTCCAGAATTCACCACTACAGAAGTCTTCTGAGCGATTTACATGGTGTATCATGAAAGCAATCATGCACTGTATTCATTTCCCTTTTCTAAAAAAAATGGATCTTCATCTAGTGTCCTGGAACTACTTGTACTGTCACTGTAGTACTGAGGTAGTACTGTAGTAGTGACCTGTATCCAAGTACAGGTCTTACATATTACAATAATCCTGCTAAGTCTAGCCAGTAGCCAGAAGAGACAGATTGCTAAGATATATGCTATGGGAAGGAATTAGAGGTCCCTTGAAGAGTTTCAGTTCTTGTGAAATCAAATAGTAAAGTGTCTTCCTTTCTAACCTCCAAAAATAGTTAAGCAAGAAACAGATGCACTAAATAACACAGTTAAATCTATATTTAAGGTTATGTTGACACAAATTGCTCTTCTGTAGTTCTAAGGTCATTTCTGATTTGGACTGGATAGAAAGAAAAAGATCCTTAAACTTGCATATTTTGACAAACATTCCCAAATGTAAGGGAGTGTCATCAGAAAAACCTCGAATGACTTGGACCTATTAGGTCTATTTTACCCATAGTCTCTAAGGGTATTATACACAAAGCATGATGGGCCATCCTAAACCTTCCGGACTTATGCAGAGGTATAGTACAGAATGAGCCATATTTTATTCTTGCCATCTACCTGTACTATCAGCAGGATACCAGTTTGGAGAAGATGACAAAATGACAATTTATTGCAAAATATGTATCCATACAGGAACCCAGCAAAAACCTGAGGAACAGAGGCATTCGAAGCATGAGGATGGTATGATCAAGCTGGGGAAAAATCCTAAACCTCCCATTATTAAGGATAACAAAAACCAGCAAAATCTAATTTGCGATAATTCAAGGCCAAGAAAATGTGTGGGCACTGGTGGTATAACAGCCGTATAAGGAAGAGAGCTGGAGTTTAATGAGAGGCTTTTGCAAGCCCTTTATTAACAGAGACATGAAGAAGGAACTTGGCTTTCTTCCTTTCATGTGAAAATAGATCCCTTATCTTTCTTCCCAGCCTGCAACATTGAAAATATAATAGATAAACGCACAAAATAAACCTGCTTGTAGGCTTGAAATAAATAAGCAGACTCCCCTTGTGCTGTAGGGGGCTGGGAGGACCCATATCATATAATAGGCAATTATATGAACACTGTATGCTACATACATTCATTACATATTACTATAATATATAATTATATAATATAGTTCATATATACTGTTGCCTCCTGATACAAAAAGGAAGTCTGTAGCTATCTATATAGAAGTAGTCCTCTCTCTCTTGACAGACAAATATATGGAGGGAGGGAGACAGAAACAGAGATGGGAGAGAGATATTGGTCCTCTATGTAGAGAACCTCTTAGCCTCCTGCAGCAGGAGAGTCCAGTTATGTATATATTGCCACAGGTTATATACTGTAACGTGTCTAAATGTATTGCCATAGGCTTGTGCAAATATAATATTTATACCCATATAGCAAGTGATGAATGTTTGGGCAGCAACTTTCTGTTCCCTTTAAAAGGAGTGAAAAGATACATTTACCAGTATCCTGTGACTGCATTCACAATATAAAACAGACATTCCCAAGTTAGCTCAGATACTGGTCCAGCCACAGCAGCACAGAGTTAAGGCTAACTAGACAGGTATTTACCCAACTTCTCAGGCAGGTTTTGCAGCCCATGAATGAGCTCTGTGGCATTGTAATTACACTCCTAGCTTGGGTATGTCTATATTACACTACTACCCAGAAGCAAAATAGGGGTGAGTGAGAGGAGCAACTGACCCTGGCACCAAATTAGGAGGGATGCCAGCATCAGCCGCTACTCCTGCAGTCCGCGGCCCAGAGACATGCCATGCCAGGAATTCCCAAACCATTCCCAGCTGCTGGTCCAGCTCAGTCAGGACTGTTTAGAAGTCCTTGGCTACCTCTGCCCTGGCTCTTTAAACCCATGCACCCCCTGCATGCACTCCCTCTCCACTCTTGGAACCTGCATTCCCATCCCTCCCACTGTCAAAACCCATGCCCCGTGCTGCTTGCACTCTCAGAACCCACCCCCTGATCTGCTCTGAGAATGTGTACCCCCTCCCCCTCACTCTCTTACAGGATTTGCCCTGGGCACAAACTTGGTTTGTTATTCCACTGAAACGAGCTAAAGGAGAATCTACTTGACAGAAAAGCAGGAAATACTGTTGATCAGTGACCATCAAAGACATGGAAGAGTCAGATCTCTCAAAGCTACACGTAGGAGTAGCACCTGTAACCCTTCTGATAGTAAAGTCTCTCACTTGCCTCACACCCCTGTCAAATGAGGCTTCTTCTGTGCAAAGGACCATTACATGGAATTGCTATTTGAGCCTCTCCCTCTATTTCACTGTATCCAAATTACCTGTAAGTTGATTTTTATTCTTATACAAGTCAGACATGTCAATTTATTTGGCCCTCTGGACCAGATCCAGACCATGAAGCTCTTCACAAGCCAAATCCAAACTCACCTCCAGCGGTGGGGCAAGTGTCAGCAGCACAGTGAGCTGTGGGGGTTAACATCACCCCACGGCCACCAGAATTTTGTACCCTAGAATTTGGTGGCATTCCCTGTTCCTGCTCACCCTGTCCCAAGTTGTGGGCCAATTCAGGAAAGACCTGCAGACCAGACGACAACTCCAAAGTCTAGACCCAGCCCTCAGGTCCTCCTACAACAGGTCCTCCTCCTGAGGTTCTGGTTGAATTTCACCCTGCACCTTTTTAGTTTTGGTCACCCACATCTGCAGCCCCACCAATTCCCAGAACGTCCTGGTCAACCTCCTCCTGGCCCTGGCCAAGTTGGCCCTGAAGTTGACCAGGAAGGAGGCTCTGGCTGGGAACGTGCCTGGAGACCTGCAGGGCTGCTTTTCTCTCACTTGTCCATGCATATTTATGGGAAGAGCACCAGTGGGAGGAGTCCATTGGCTCCCTGAATTCCTTTGAGGACCAGCGGGTGTGGCCAAGGGGCTCTGCTCAGTGCCTCCCTCAGGAGCACTCATTTTCACATTTTGACCCTTTGACCCTCACATCTCTCCTGTCCTGTTTTTTGCCTTTGTTGTCCCAAGAGTTTTGCTGCATCATTTGTCCATTATCGCCATACAGTAAGGGCTACTAATTAGTCAGGTGGGCCCTAGGGTCCACAGAAGTTGGATGACTACAAATTACATACACATACATATGGAGTTAACAGCTGGATTACTTTAATCGCTTGAGAAATCTGCTTTTTTTTCTAAAGTGCAGTCATAAATATAGAAAACAAAATAACAATCTGCATGGAAAGTGAGAGAACTGAAGTGACTAATAACTTCACAGCACCAATTAATTGTTGTTGACATTTTCCTCCTGTGAAATGTCACCTCGATGCCCACTTCGGTATATTTTTTAAAAAAAGAGCTGAAAAAGAGCCAACCAGATTCAAGGCATGTGCATCAGACTGTCACTCTTTGTACAATATGCTATGATTGCGTCACTAGATGGAGCTCATTATCTATCAGATCCACTCCACGCTCCGAGGTTATAAAAAAGCTGTGCATTAAAGAAACAATGTAAATCAATGAGATTTATATTCAACAAAGCTATTTAGGTTGTTTTGCTTTTCTCTTTTTTAAAATTCTACCATATGTTCTTAAAACATGAATTGCAACAGATTGATAAAGGAGATGGATGCAGGAAGCTGCAATGCAGAGAAGTATGGCTTACATTTAAAATAGTCAATAGACAATTTCACCCCCAGTTTGCCAAGGCCAGTGAAAAGGAAGCTTGTTCTCAAGAGTCTATATCCAAGGGTAATCTCTTTTAAACCCTTGAGGAATTGTATTTGTCATTACCACTTCTTGCCACTATCTGAGGGGAATCAGTGCAATAAATTTGCTCTCAGGGCAGTAATGTAATTAGGGGGATCAGGGAAGGGGGTGTGATTGGGGCAGCAGTCCTGGGCACTGTCTTTGTGTGGAGACAGCAAAACAGCTGGGGATGTAGCAGCAGCTGATCATATCATCACAATCAGCATGGCAGGAACTGCCACTATCCCATGTGCATCACTATGACTGTGCTTGAGAGGTATCGCCCCTTATAACATTGCTCTAAACGAATTGGAGTCTCCCACACAGATTCTTGCTCTCATGACTTCTAGGGTAGAATGAATGCAGAAAGTACGAGGCTCATGCCTTTTCCTCAGTGGTAGGAGGAGTTTAGACTAATCAATATGCAGCACTTCTACAGTGGATCCCCAAGAACTCTGCAAGTATTAATGATAATATGGCCTCATTTTTTTGAGTGAGATAGCTGAGGTCAAGGAAGATTAAAGGCAAAATACTTTTTGTGTGTCTCATTTGAGAAAAGTTAGGTCTGATTCTAAAGGATGCCATTCCTATAGGCATCAACTGGAATTGCAGATGTTTAGTAACTCAGAAAAATCTGGTCTCTGGCATCTCATACTGGGCATCCAGAAATGAAGGCATCCAAAATAGAAAATCACTTTTAAAAGACTGTGCCTAAAGGTATGCCTATGCAGGCCAAAGCAGCAGCATATAGATGCATGCAATACTAGCTCCTAAACCAGAAGCACTATAGCCCTGTTAGTATAGTAAAGCACATAGACTAAAAGGCTCCCCCTCCCAGCACTGACAGCTATACTGCTTCCAGTTCAAAAGCTAGCAGAAGCCAAGGCTGAATGGCAGCTCTCAACACAGCGCTGCCTTGCACTATATGGAATACCATAACAAACAGCTTTTCTAGGTTACTCATTAGCACTGACTGAACCAAGAATAAGGATCCTGATGTCCCAGTGTCCACCCCTTTGCCTTACTGCTAAGAACATCTTGCTTTAGCATGAGGAAAGCATACAGATTCCAAATTCTATATTTTTTTTGCATAAAATACTCCCCTAAATATAACATCCACCTTGTTTTTGGGAGCCAGAATGTAGGGGGGAAAAAAGAAAACATTTTTCCATAGTCATAGCAAGCTGTGTGACACAGAACATGTCGTCCTGGGTACGCACAATTTCCAGGAGTGTGGCATCCCAGTAAAGAGCATAGGTGCAGCAGCAGGAACTTCCTGGTGTTGCAGGAAATTCCTGCTGCCCACTGCCTGAGCTGGACGTCTCTTGAGATGCCACACTCCTGGACCTGCTTTGTGTCCAAAAGGACTTACTCTGTCATACAACATTAGGCCTCAGACCCTTGCAAGGGCAATAGCAAAACTATTACTTTTTTACTATAAGTAGTCCTTTATATAAGTTCCTGTATATAAGAAGTATTGTTTTCACATCATATGGCATGCATAGCAGCTCCAGGCAGAAAGAAAACAGCTTCCCTGCTTAAGACATGCAACATAATTTTGGCTGGGGGAATGCGTGTTTTGTATGCAAGAATATACAGTAAAATTCCAATCCAGTCATCTTCAGTATGCCAGTGATGTTCAACCTTCTTGCTCATTGGGTTGGATGGGCAGGGCCCTAGCAGGCCACATGCAGGGGAGCAGGGATTGGCCTCGGCCTGCTCATAAACATCATAAAGAAGTAGGCCTGGAAGGAACCTCCAGAGGTCATCTATTCCAAACTGCTGCCCAAGTCAGGATTATCCCTATCCAAACCATACAGGGGAAGGAGGCTTGGCCTGGACCCATCAGTGGGAAGGAGCAACAACAACCTCAATCTGGCCCCACATGGGGAAGAGGAAATGGCCTGGCCCCATACCAGCTATTTGGAGAAAGGGAGGGAGGCATGGCCGAGCCCCAATCTGTGTGGGGAAGGGAAGGTGAACATGCCCAACTGGAGCATGCGGTGTTTGGGAACTTGCCAGCACAGAAGGGTGGTGGTAGTAATGGCCACTGCTCCCCCACCACCAAATTTCCCAACCTATGGGGAGTCCAACATGCTATATGCCATGGCTCCTTGAGCCAGATTTGGCCTGTAGGCTGGAGGTTGAGAACCTCTGAGCTAAACTGAAATGAGAAGAAACACTAGAGCTAGAGACAAACATTAAAAAAAGCCTGAGCCTGAATTGATTCAATCTTTGCAAGTCATTCTAACCTATCTAGGCTAAATTACTTTGTAACCAAACAGACATCCCAGACATGCAGGCGCATCCCTGCAGTGGCTCAGGCTAAAAGCCAGGGGGTGCTAGAGCAGCCCTCCCTTCCCTTCTACAGTACTGAGCTGAGAGGGGGCATGGCCAGGCCCAGGCAGGACACTCTGATTAGCCCAGCAGGGAATTGATGACACTGTTTATCACACATAACTCAGTGTTTATCAACCCATTAAGAAAACAACAGAGGGACATTACCAGCTACCTGTTGATTCTGCCTGTTGATCCTACTTGTTGACTCAGCATGGACCATAGCCAGCATATGGCCTGCTAGCTAAAACACAGACACCGGCAAGCCACAAGGAGGGGGGAATTCCTGCTTAGCAGGGAGTTGTGAGGGCGAGGTGGGAAGCAGCCAGAGAGCAGAGGGGAAGGGCCGGCCCTGCTGTGCAGTAGAGAGCCCCACCCAGCCCAGAGAGTATGCCAGGATGCTGGAGGAGTCAGGTTTATCTTAAACCAGCGAGCGGTCTGAGACAGACATTGCATAAACCATCTGACCCAAATCAGTTAATTCTGAGACTACATTCAACCAGGTTTAACTCAAATCGGTTCCAGCCATTTGCAAACTGGTTTACGTACACTGAACTTATGTTCTGTTACAAGTCTAAACCAGTTTCTGATCATTTAAACCAGTTTATGTCTAACGTCTGTCCATAGCTTAGAGGGTTCCATTCTGTAGAGTCTCTGAGGCAGAGGGCACCATAAAGACAGGACAGCAGAGAAATATGAACAGTAAGCATTGGTGGGGGGGATGTTATTCCAGCCTTATGCTTAATCCAAACTGCAAAAAATATATACACGCTGAGAACAGCAAGTTTTCTAAAAAGAAGCAGTCCTGCTTAACAAGAGGTGATTACTATTTCCAACTGCTTCAAGATATGACAGCTTCAAAAGTCCTAGATGTATAACTAGGAGCAAAAAAGATCTTGGTAGCCACTTTCTAAAGAAGATGTTTGGATTTGGAGGAAAAACAACCTGCCATGCTGAACTGGTCAGCAGTCTAAAATCCCTCCAGCTCCCTCCATTACACAGTGACCCATGCAAGGTGTTCCAGAGGTCAGTGTGAGAAAGCCTGAAAATGTGTAATTATGAAATAATTTGCCTGTACGGGAAATATCTCTGAAGTTTCTAGAAGTCGGAAGTTGGATTAAGGACAAAAGCATACAGATTTTAAAATATCCTCGCTCAAGGGTTATCTTACCTTAGAAAAAATCCTTATATACTTTTAATCAAGTAAATGCCTGAAGTTTAAAAAAAAATGGTCAAAAAACTCAACCCTGGAGCTCTTGGTTCCAATGTTATCTTTTACATGTGAATTTTCTAGGTTAAATATATAGCAGGGCAAAAACAAAATTGTATTTTTTTAAAATCAATTACTTTTCAATTTGTTGCCTTTCAATTTAGTTATTGGTCTCTTGCTTCTTCTATTATGACTATGGAGAAAACTGAAGTATCCCATGCACTTTCTTTCTACTGTTCATTGTTTTATATACCTCGGTCACTTGCTCATTCAACTCCTTTCTAATCTATGCAGTTGTAATCTTTTCAATCACTCCTCAAATAAGAATATATTTTTATTGCTAATATTTTCTATCACCTGTCTCTGAAAGGGAAAGAAAGAAGACATTGGTTTATTCAAAAGACTTTGGCATTGTAACCAATACAGAGCTTTACTTCCGTGTACAAATTTATCTCATAGCGTAAGTAATATTCCAAGATATAAAAAGATGTATTAGATACAGCCAATCTCCAGTCAAGTACAAGGAACTAGTCTTCCAACTGAAAATGCATCATGTACTGAAATTGCACAGTCAAGCAATAATAAATGTTTACTACCAGCATAAGAGAGTCAACACAAATCCACTAACGACTTAGAACTTCCCATATTGGATCAAGCTCCAGTTATATCCAGCCTGGTACCCTGCCTCTGAAAGCAGTCACTGATAAATGTGTCAGAGGAAGGTATAAGAACCCCAGAGTAGGCAGATATGTATACAATCCTTCTAAGGCTCAACCCAATCTCTAGCTGACAGATCTTGACTTCCATCCTGAAGCATGAGGTTTAAACTACCCACCACATTTTTACTGTAATTATGTTAATGGTGCAAACCCTTGTTATCCACAGAAACGGATAATCCCAATTTGAGCTTTACTAGGTTCTCGGCCTTACCAAGTTCCTGGGGTAAAAAGTCTATAGTTCATGTGCGTGTTGTGTGAAAAAGTATGTCTAATTTTGACCTTGCTACTTTCAGGCCCTTGGCACAAGTTCAATAATGGCATAATAGGGTAAGATTCCTAACCCCAACAAACATACCTCCTGCTATGCCACAAATGCATGGCAGGACTCACAACTCTGGGATCGGGGCTCAGTTCCCAATCAAGCCATTACTAATTGCAAGCAAAAACTAGATGTCCACAGCCAAGTACACACGGGGTGTGGTCCTGGGCCCAACACTTTTTGGTTTCAGTCCCAGTACCACAAATGGAGCCAGTTAAAGACTGCAGTGAGGTCTCAACTGAGATCAACAGTCAGCTGATTGTTGGTCTCAGCCCCAGGACCATACTGGAGACAGTGGGAACCCAGCTACACACTTGGCTTTTTAAGGTCCCAGCACACTGGGGCCTTGGTATCTGAGACAGGTTGCCCCAATCCCAGGGTCCCCATACAAAAGGGATGTCATTTGGGCAAGGGAACCTCAGGATCAGGAAACCTCTCCAATCTAAGGGTACCTATGGCTGGGATGTGTCATGTGTCTGGCTACACAGCTCTCTGGGACCTGTGGGGCAAGGCAGTCTACCTACCAGGTCACGGGAGCCCCATAGCTCCCCAAAACCTGGCACCTCAGCTGATGAGCTCCCCTCCACTCAGCACCCTGAAAAAAGTGATGCGGTACCATGAAGGACTACACAACACAGCTGTCAGCCTGCCAACACAAGGGAGATGTCAACCAAGCCCACCATCCAGCATCCTGGTTTTGTGGCTCATTTTGTTATATCATTAGTTGCCTGAACATGTGGCCAGGTTACCATTGAAGTTACAATTAACACAGTAAGTAATATTCCAAGATGTAAAAAGATGTATTAGATACAGCCAATCTCCAGACAAGTACAAGGAACTAGTCTTCCAACTGAAAATGCATCATGTACTGAAATTGCACGGTCAAGCAATAATAAATGCAATTAACACAGTTAATTGTATCTTAAGTGTAATGACTTCTGGAGCCTCAATATCATTGAACATCCCCATTTTGTGCCATGGAACAGAGGGAAAAAGTTCTGAATTCTCGTCTTTCTAAGTTTTATTTTACATTTTTATTGTGTCCCATTTTTCCTTTTCTTCTTGAATAATTCCTATCTTTTCAAGGCCTTCAAATATGAAAGCTTTTTCATGCCCTAACTTGAGATGATGTTCAGCAACATTGTGAGCCTCATTTTCAAAGATGCTAAACTAAGCATTTGCATGGCTAAATTAAGTCCATGGGAGCTATTGGTTCTGAACACCTTTAATAATCAGATCTACACAATCCCTTTGAGAAACAGCTTATTTCATTATGCCTTATTATCCCTGTTCCGCCCTTCACTCTCTCCACAAAAAGACGAATCCTATAGTTATGTAGCATGAATTTATTTTGCTTCAGAGGAAACAAACAAATAATTGCAGCCCCCTCTATTTTTTTTCTTAATAACAGGCAGACTATTTTATTAAATGCCTTGCATCTCTTGGTCACTGCCATTCTCAACATCAAAGCCTGAAAAGCTCTGCATATTTATGCCTTAATAAGTAGCTGGAAACTTGAAATGGCTCTCACTTCTCTTGCTCCCCCCCACCCTTGTTTAAACTGAACCCGTAAAGCTTTTTCAAAGACCAATTTTGATTACTCTGGCCTCTGAAGGATGTTTCCTTTCTAGTCCCTCATCCTCAAGGGGGATAAAGGACAGAGAATAAAGTGGCCTTTCTAGTCCTTTGTTTTAACTCAAGGGGAAAAAAAAACATTAAAAAAAAGCCCTGGAGTGTTGTGAAATGAAAAAAAAATAAAGTAAAACTGAAGTGTGGCAATGAAAATCTATAATCCTCCCAGAAAACTACACAATTTTAACCCATTCAGAAAATGGTACAGAGCTTTCTTAATTTAGGATAAAGCAAAGTGCTCAAAAATTCCCTTCTCTAATCTTTCATTGTTTAATTTCCATTATTATCCAGCCAACCCTCACTCTGCACTAAACCAGGACAAAATGCCAAATTCAGACCTCTTGTGATGCCATTTCATGATGGTGTTCTTTTTTAAACCTCTGGGTCCAAAATTGTCTTCCAATATTTCTATGTAAAGAGTAGTTTGAAAGCAATATTTGCACACCCTTAACCAAAGGTCCTATATTGAATGCCTATTCCATAGAAAGTTCTTATAGAGAATAGAAAGGCCATGTGAACATGAACATTTAAACCATTAAACCCAGTCCCAGACCTGCACTCTGAATGTGTATAGATATTTGGTAGACTAGGCCAACCTGCACCCAATCTAATTTACTGCACCTCCTCAGGTGAACTAAGTTAGATTGGGCCAGCCATTTTGTGCCTTATCTAACCTCCCCAAACATATGTACAGATTGGCACTTAGATCAATCTAATCCTACTTAGGTTGATTTAAGTGCAACTTCTGTACATAACCTGAATGGTGGCATCCCCTAGCACCTAAAGTGGCATCCCCTAGCACAGTTCCTAGTGCTATGTCTTATCCCAAGAACACCCTCAACTCCTTTTCAGAATCAGATTCTCTCAGCCAAGGCACCTGGGTCAGTACCACATCAGAGGAAAGAAAACTAGCCACTCATCCACTAAGCATAGCTTCCAACAGGACTTGAGTTTACCTCAAATATCTTCTAACCAAGTTCTGAACCAGCTCAGTCCCACTTCTACTTTTTGCAGTAAGGCAAGATCACATGTCAAGATGGTTGGCCATAGGCCATTTAATAGGACTGCAGTACAGACCTAAGTTCTGAGTAATTCATGATGAATCAATGTCTGGCTTGTTGGATATGTTTAATATTATTATGCAATAACAGTGTCCTATTTACAAGCCAGATGTGAATTAAAGCCATCAAAGTTATCTCAATGCAAGTATGTGTATAAACCAGCCCTGAGTACTACTGTATATCAGTGCCTTTTCCCCTTACAGACTCTGCTTCCTTTCATCTCCTTTCCTTCCCAAGACCTCCAAAATGCAAGTATGGTCCACAGAGATGGGGCTATTCTGTCCCATGACATATAAGAAACTAAAGTAGATGCTCTTGTCTTCAGCACAAACTTTTTATTATATCTGGCCCATCAAGTAAGGTACTTTATTTACAGAAAGCCCCTGGACTGCTAACCAAGTCTTTCTATAAACAGCTTCTGGCCCAGAGATTATTACCCACATGGGCATTATCAGGAGTTGTTTAGTGTTATGGCTTTGTCTAAGTCTAGTTGATTTGCTCTATCAATTGTATTCAGATCTGCATCAGGAACACCCTTCACCTACTTGAAGAGCACTGTAGGAAGTGATACACAGGATTATAGGGCCTTGTGAGGAGGACTAGTTCACGAGTCACTGAATGTCATGAAAGCAGGGTAGAATCATCATTTATGTATCATTGAAAACACCCGGACTAGATGACAATAAAAGATCAATCCAAGCTATAAGTCCTTACTTCAAAAATGTCCCTTTATAGGCTCAAGTACATATAATTTAATGACAATATTTACTTCAGGAGCAGGTATTACTAACAAATTGATCTGTAACATCACAACTATTGACATGACTTGAAGTGAAACATTATCCCATTAACTACATGAAACACAGCCCTGTTAGTCAGTCTGACTTGTCTGAATGTTAGTTTAGCTACACCATTTATTTATTTAGAAGCAAAGTAAAACAAAAACATATCTCTGGATTTTGGAGTGCTATTGCTATCAATTACGTATGCAGTACAGAAAACCTTTACCAGGCAAAATGACTGTAAATTCTTTCCTATTTTTATACCAGCCACTAAAAAGTAAAGTATTATAAATTAAGGTATCCCACTTCTCATCCCCAAGATCTTCCCCCAATGCCCTGAATGAACACCTCTTCCAAAAAGCTGTGCACAGAATTCCTTCAGGGTCAAAAATTTCCTGATATAGACAAAGCGAGATTTCATGTCTTTTTCATAATTCTGCCACAGATTCACTGCATCACCTTGGTAAGTTCATTTCATGTTACCTCAATTCCACTACCTTTAGGGTGAGAAAATAATCACCCGCTACGTGGAACATCATGGTTAGGGACAGAAGTTACATATAAACCAGTTTAAGTGATCAGAAACTGGTTTAAACTAGTAACAGAACAGAAGTTCTTTGCATATAAACCAGTTATGAAAGGGCTGAACCTGGTTGAATGCAGTATCAAATTTAACTGATTTGGGTCAAGCCAGTTTATGAAACTTCTGTCCCAGACCCCCTCCTGGTTAAAGTTAAATAACAGTCTCTCAGCATCCCAGCATGTTTTCCAGCCCTGGGCTGTGCTGTGCTGTCTGCGCCAACAGAGAAAGGTTAGGGGGAGCCAGGAATGAGGGGGCAAAGGCAGGAGCTGCCCCCCTCCCCAGTCAAACCCTGGCTGGGGCAATGTAGAGAAGGTAAACTCACCTTCCCCCTGAGTACAGAGCTGCCATGCTGCTAAACTTACTGTTGACTGCAACTGTGAACTACAAAACCCCAAGGCACCTGAAAGCAGGAACTGGAAGTGATGAGTAACCCTGCAGAGTCCTGCTGCTGTAATTCTGGATAGCAAGTCCCAGAGACCTCAGGGGCAGCTGAAAGAGGAAGTGAACACAGTCCATGCTGGCTACTGCCAGAGAGACGTGCACTAGCATCCCCCAGCTTCTGGTCTGAGCCACTGCAGATTCAATGGCATTTCCTGAATCAAAAGTGAACATGGGCCCAGTTGTTTCTCAGTTTAATCTCTGCAGTTTAGACTAACCTGCAAAGGCTGAATCAATTCAGCCTCACGATTTTTGACTGCCCGTTCTTAGCCCATGACATTACATTCATTAAGGTTTGTGGCATTCATATAAAGCACCATAGCAAAGCCTATGAGAAGCATAAATAAATCACAAAACATTCACAATGGGAACAAGAGTCAGGCCCTCCATCCACCCTAGTAATTTCAATTTTTCTTGCTTCAGTTTGAAAAATGCTCCCTGTAGCAGGCTTCTGTGCATTAAAATGACCAAGAAGAAACTAATGGCTGTTGACAAGTCAGCTTGTTTTACATAAATGTATTTCCAATCCAATGTGTGGATGGCACTCAGATTGGAGGAAGTAACAAAAAAAATACAAGGGAATAGTACTGAACTGTGAAATGGCCTGGAGAGATTAGAGCTATCAGGATGGCAGGCATGTTTCATCCCAGTTCTGCCCCACTGTGTGTTAGCTACCCCTCTGATTTAGGCATCCACATATTTCTGGCCTTGGTTGAACTTCAACAAAAACACCAAATAGGCACCTGGACAACAAATTCCTGTTCAGAAACCCAGACAACAAGAGTCTTCTGTATATGTGGGGGTTGGTGGGCAGCTTGGGAAGAAGAACAACAGCAAACTCCTATAAGGAGTAAACTTTGCTCAAAGGCTAAATAGGTAATGGAAACTGATGATGATGGCAGGTTTGCCTTCTCAACTGGTCCTGATGTCGTGGAAGCAGCTACTTGAAGAACTTGGATCTGTACAGACCACAATTTGAAAGATACTACTGCATGTAGTACATATGGACAGCCATATGTAAATGGGGTTCCAAGGACCAGCAGATAGTGTATTTTGGCAATCCATGAGCCAAATGTATCCCCTGTATAACTCTACCTAGACACAGACAGACTGACTCAAACAGGCAATCTTAGTTAAGTAACTAAATGCTTTATAAAGCTGTTTATCATCCTTTCTATTGCTGAGATGATAAAACAGGTTCCTAGGCAAGATGCTGAGCATTCTGTTTACATGTTCAGCTTCTCTTTTGTAATCTGCTTACTATTAGAAGGCCAGTTTGTTCAAAAACTGCAAGGATTTATTTTTAGCTAGTGTACATGGCCCAGTCTCATTTTCATTTTCCCATACCAAGTAGTTTGCTAATCATTTGCACCTGAATTTAGTGGAAATGAGTTGCAATGAAAGGTTATTTTCAGTCCATTCCAAGATCCTATCAAGAGAGTTATAAATCATTCCGTATCTTAAAAATTCTTCCATTAAGAAGCTAGTAATAAAGAACAGCATCATCTTAACATTGCCATGCCCATCTGAAAAAAAATGAACCCTGCTTACCACAGCCACATAAAAACACCAACTATATTCTGGGAGGTCTATGGTTTTACAGCTACTTTGCTATCCAGAAGACTAGGAACTAGAAGTTATTTCCCCACTTGATTATGTTCCTTCTCACAATAATGAGGCCACTCTTAATGGGAGACTGCACGTATCCTGCTTAGCTAACTGTTTAACTGCAAAGAGTAGATAATCCTACAGACATAACACCAGGGCCTCTACAGCATGCCATCCAACATACAGAGGTCACAGCTTGACTATTTTATTTATACTTACATTTTCACAGCTAAAAATTTCCGCAATAACTGCCTCCAGGTTACATGTTAAATGGTAGTTAGTGACCAACGAAGCTATGAGCCTTTAGCTTTTCCAGTCAGCAATTAACTGCCAAGAACAGACTAGTGCAGAGGCCTGGGTCACATAACATATGTATGAGAAATGGCTCAGAAGACTTAAAAAGACACTTAAACCTCTCTGAAGCCCCCATTCATTTTCATATACCTGTCAGTCTGCAGATGAGCTACTTCAGATGCTCCTTCTGATTTAGGGCAAAGTTACTAGTAATATTTACTGGAGAGAAAAGAGTGGCACCTTACCTGATTAAGTAGCATCCAATGATTCACTGCTACAAGGTGATTTTATACGGGGCTGTTCAACTTATACTTGAGGAAGTAAACAAAACAGCACCATCAAAAGAGAAACCTACTTTATGACCTGATGTCCATTTCCACATCACACAACATGAAACAGCTTTGGAGAGAGGGAAAGGTAGGGCACCAGGCACAGAGCTTCTTACGAAGGTGTAGCAAGCAAGAACTGGCAAGTGAGAGAGGGGGGACTGTTCAACTAGAATGGGTGGGACAATAAAGATGCTTCTGGAAAGCCATAGATACTATAACAGGCAAACCATCTTCCTCTTACCTGGACAGGTTCCTTCTCTTCTTGTGTCTTGCCTGGAGAAACCACAGGCACACCAAGCACATTCAGAAATCCAAGGTGCCTCACCATTTTTTAAAATTAAAAGCAAACAAACAAACAAAAAAACCCCAGAACACCCAGGCGATGCAGCATGCAAGATACATTTGTTCACAATAGCACAGGCTGTATCTCTTAGTCAAAGGAATGTTCTAACCACCTGTTTATGAGCAAAACCCAGTCATAAAAACAGCTGAAACCAGCAAACAGGAGTGAACAACAACAATTTCCCATCGTTTTCTGCACACATAATGGCATTGATAGCATGTAGCATTACGAAAGAATTGTAGAGCTGATTATAATTGACGTAATTACCTGTATGCATTTCTCCACTACATTGCTTTATTGTGCTGTAAACCTGAGCATGTTAAAAGTAAACAGAGCTTTTTGAAATCCCAAAGTGATAAAGAGACAATCCCTGCTAGATCATTTGAACCTATAGCAGAGAAAATAACCTCCAAAAGTTTTAAAACTTAAATACATATGTCAAACCTCAGACAGACGTTGAAACAACATTAAAACTTTTTAAGTTCATTTTGGTTTAATGGGTTCAGATTCAAAAAGAAAGTAAGAGATGAGCAGTTAAAGGATGCTGTCTGCTTAAAAATTATGAGATATGGTTAAGCAACTAGAGGAACATACAGCAGCCACTAGTTTTAAAGGAAAACCTCCCACCTCAAAGTTTGAAGGAACAGTGCAGGTAAACGGATGCATTAGGCACTCAAATGATGTTCTTGAGCATAGGCTGCCATTAGGAAAACATGAGGAAGGAAATGAAATGGTATCATGATGAAGGGATTATTTAAGAGGGGACAACCACATGGAAAAGTATGCAGATTACTTCTGGGATGCTTTTCTGCCTTCTCAACACTGGGAATTCGAAGGGAAAGACCAGCTCTTCAGTCACATGCCTTTTTTGTCATACATAGGTCCAAGCTCAAATCACATCACATTGGAGAGAAAATGCATCCAGTTCAACTTTACTCCAATCACGCAAGCAAGCACACTGGATAGGATCAACAGCATGTGAGAAAAAGAAAAGGATAGCTGAAAATAACATCTGTTCTGAACAAAAAGAGATGTAGGAATATAGGCATTAAAGCTCAGAAAGGTATATTTTGATTTGTATTTGGAAGTGCTACACACTAAAATTGAGAAGTGTATATAAAAAAAAAAAGGGACAGAACTTGTCCGTTTAACAAAAGACAATGCAAAGCATGGAAGTTATGCCTTCCACTGCAAAATCCAATAAGCAACACCAGTGATTTTCATTCTTGGACTGAATGCTAAACCCATTTGGATTTTTCAGCTGAAAAGAAAAAGTTAGGTTGTGGTTGGCTTTTATCTAACAGCCAATGTGCAACAGAGGTCTCCCAGATAACTCCGTTTTAACTAGTCATCACCACTTCTAATTAAACAAAATACTTTTGAGTCTGCCACAAGAAAGCTAGAGAGGTTTCAAAGACACAAGATCAGAATAGAGTACTACTGATGGATAAAAGACTGGATGTGTGTTGGGGTTTTTTTTTTCAAGTTCTCAGTTGTCCTGAGTTCTACTATTGCTTTGCATGCATTTACCATAAGCCTAGCAATGTATCTTAGGAATTTACTTGAAGAGGCAACAGAATAAAATATCCCACACCAGCCACCATTGAAAGAGTTTTTTGGATGTAGTTTGGTTCCACATAAACTGTTCACAGTGTCCTTGTTTCAAATCTTGACTTATATAATGCTTTGACAGGTGATCCAGGGGTATATCTACCCACCAGTTTTACCAGCTCTTCTATTAAAATACAGACAAAGGAAATTCATTGAACATAGGGATCTGAGGCAAGTACATGTTTTGCAAGTACTCTTCCATGGATTCTTTCTCTGCAAAGAAGAGAGCCCTGACAGAGTTTCCCAGACACTATGCAGCCAAACATCCATTTCTCTCTGCTATACACATAGATAGAGAGGACTGCAGGGTCCTTAGGACTGTGCTAGGTTGTATTCTAATGAGTAAGGGGTCAAGGAACGAAAATTTGAGTGTGTACAACTGGTTTGTAAACATAAGAATGCAGTATCTATCCTATCCTTACACCTACAAAACTCCCACCAAAATAATGCCATATCACCTCTAAAGGGTTTCAGTATGATAAACTCAAGATGTGTGAGGACATAAGGCAATTTCTGCCAGGACAACAGGAATACTAGGAAAGTAGACAAGTCACTAACAGCGTACATGCATTCCCCAGTATCAGCAAAGCTTGTCCTCTAAAACAAACTCAAGATTGGTCCCCCAAGCCAGGCCCTTATACAATGTTACCACAGCATCAGCAATAATCAACAGGGCTATGCGAAGCAACAAGTATTTGATTCAGATTTGGCTGATTCGGAGGGACAGTGATTCTAGTTAGTGATTCGAATCACTGTACCAATTCAATTTGGCTGATTCAGATGTGGAGGTTCAGTGCCAATACAGAGATTCGGCCATAGACTATACAGGCAGCAGTCCCTCGATGAAGCTGGACACGGCTGCCCTCAGCTGGTAAGTCTGTTGTGGTGGGTAGAGGGAGGACAGAATGGGTCGGAGTGGGGGGCAGATCAACGCCCCCACAGCAAGGGAGGGATTGCAGCTGGGGTTGGGACAAGCTGCCCAGTCGAGGCAGGGTGGGGATGAGGGGGGACATGGATGGACGGACTCAGGGAGGGGGGCTCCCGCCACTGTGTGCTGCCGCGCACTGCCAGTCTGGGAGCTGCTCTTCCAGTGGCTCTCTCCACCAGTCCAGGAGGGCATGGGAGCAGGTGTGTGCCCCCAGATCTGTTCAGTGCGGGCTGGGCCAGGCTGTGCTCCAAATGGGTGGCAGAAGTTGCTGGTAACAGGGGCTATGCCCTCCTGCTGCTCACCCAGCCAGGGTGGGGAGGTGCAGGACAGTGTCACTGCGCTGCCTCAGACAAGTGGCACGCAGCAGCAGAAACCACTCCAGCCTCCCCATGCCTCCCAGATAAGCCATGGCTTCACCCAGCCCCGCCCCAGCTGGGCAAGCAGTGGCAGGGCACGGGGTTGGGCGTGTGCACCCAGATCGGGGTGGGGCCAGCAGCAGGGGCTATGGGGGTTTTAAGGTGGCTGATTATTAGCCCTAATAATCGGTCACATTCCCCATTTCATAAAGTGTGCATCGCAGCAGCCAACACTAATTTGCGGGATATGTTGGGTCACTTTATATATGAAATAACCTCATTGAAATTAGAACTAAAAAATGTTGAGAGGTGTAGCCCTAAATTTGAAAAGGCAGAATATTACCATTCTATTGTGCTCCTTACTTTCTATGTTATCTTTATGACATATGAAATGAATAAATGTAACACATTTTAAATCTGCTGTCAAAGTAGCTGTTTTCAGGTCAGAGTGTTTGTTTATTTTAAAAGCGAGTCTCTATGGCACCTTAAATCAGAGATCTATCACATGACCCCTTCCCAAAACCTTTTGAAGCAAGGGTCCCCCCTTTCGATTATGCATCTGTGGCCCCAGGTTTTGGATAGCTTGGATTTGAGAAGCCTACCTTGAGAAACAAGGATTTTCAACAGTGTTGAGCACAACCTGCCTCTTAAATCAACTGATTTTCTTGTTGGTGAGCATGTCTCAAAAATAAGCATGTGAGGTCTAATGTTGGGACATCAGAAACTACGGACTGCTTCACAATCTTTACCAAAAAACACTTGTTCAATGTTTCCCCTAGTCAGTGGTCTTGGTCTAGATTAAAATGTATGCTCACCTGCTCTAATTATTAGGGGTCTGTAAACTAGAGCTATACACCAAGCATTTTCAACAACAACAAAAAAATGCTTTTTTAGAGTGCCACAGCAGTGACTTTGGACAAGTGGTTATTTTAATTATATAGGGGTGTGGGTGCGTGTGTGTACATACAGCCTGATATAGATATATATACAGCTATAGAGAGAGAAAGAGAGAGAGTATCTGGTAAGGTAGATGGTTTCCAGACAGCATCTGAGCTATCACAAGTCTTTTTGTTCTTCTGGTATTTAGAGACTGTATGTAGACAAATATGGAGGCAAATTCATTCTTGTTTTAAGGTCACCAACACAAGTGAAGAAAAGGGAGTTATTCAGAACTCTGATCTGTATCCAAAAGTAAGATGCAGGATTAATTGGTAAATCTATAATGTAATTTAGGGGAGGTGGGAGGGCACCAGCCCCAGGTGTCAACTATCAAGGTGTCAGAATGGCATCCCCAGCAACCTCTACATCTTTGCCAAAGCAGACACACCCCTTCACTGCCTAGGAGGAGGAGATGGACAAAGGGACACCAGGATCAGGTACAACCAAGCTTCTTCCCTCTCCAGCCTCTCCTGTTCTCCAGTACTTGGCATCCTGTTCTTCCAGAACGCAAAGGAGTTTTGCCCAGGGTGTGAAACTATTTGGTTACACTTCTGGGATAAATAATCCAAAAGTAAAATAGAGAGGTGTCTAAAATACAGTATGTGTAGGGAATGCGTTGCTACTTTTCTAATTAAGTGTAAAGAAGGCTAGTACTGAAATAAAAAGAAAAAGCAAGCGACTGTAAGAGAGTCTCTAGAATAAAGGAACAGCATTGAGGATTTCTCATACAATTTTATTCTGGATGTTCAAGCTGCAAACAACCTTTTTCATAAAATTACCCTTTCCTTGGAACCTCTTGGCTACAAAGGAAACAAAAATACCATAAAATTGTTGGAAAGAGGGTAGTACCAGATGCAAACAATGGGTCTTTACTACCTTACCAACCTCTAAGCCACTTTTTACCAATTATGAACCAGGAACCTCCCATGTGACCGAGTTTTTCCCAATCTCTTCTAAATACCCAAATAAGCATGTTTGTACTCTGTGAAATTCAAACTCACCCCTTTCCTGCAGTTTTGATACATTAACCAAGAAAACAATAATAAGGCTACAAAGTTCTGCTCAAGCCTTCTTCTGGGGCTCTGCTTCAAAACTTCTAGCCTTTACCAACAATCCTCTTTCTACAAAGCCATGCCTACCTCTTAGGTTGGATTGGGTTAACAGGGTTGGAGTAAGGTATTTCAAGCAAAAATTGCATGGGAGGTACTTCCTTTATAATGGGCAGAAGTAATTGAGTCATTAACATTATGGAAAGGTGCATCCACTGGAAGTAGGTGATCCATGACCCAACGTTCTTTCCAAATAACAAGCTACGCAGCTCCAGAGGCCAACTGAGACAGATACAGCAGTGTGTGTCATACTGTACATCATTCATGTATTAGTCAGAACACTTCAGGGGGCACTACATAAAGGAAAACTGAAATGCTTTGAAGAAAGCACAAAAAGCCAAGATTTCACGTCAGTAATGCATGTGGGCTTCAACATTACAAGTATATATAAGAACATAAAAATGCCTTCAGCTTATTTCTTTTTCTCCACTGTTCCTGAAGACCCAAATGCTATTTATAGCACTTTGCAATTCTATAGACCCTTCAGCAAGAGTATCTTGAAGCACTTCACAAACACTAATGAAAGGTATTATCATCCCTTTTCTGCAGAATTGGGTAAATGAGAAGCTCTGTGACTTAGCTGAGGCTATAAATAGCAAAGAAAACAGAAGCTCTGAATCCTAAGTTCCTACTCTCTCTAACCATTAGACCAATCTATCTCCCTTGAAATCTACTCCATCAGCAGACATTACAGTTACTTGAAACTGGCTTTGGGCATTTGCTTAATGCAGAAGATACCAGAAAACTGAAGACCTAAAGCAGATCATCATTGACAAAATCCTTTTCAGTACATTTTAAAATTTGCCAGGGCTGTGGAAGGGCACCTCCAGAAAATAAACTAGAAAGCCCTTTGTGTAAAACAAATCAGGACCCCAGAGTGGTATGGCTGACTTGCTTCAAAGAGCAGGTGAATAATCACAAGGTATCTGCATGCAGGACGTGTATGCATTAATGGGCAAACTATTCTCGCCCTAAGGGGATGAAGCAGACTCAAGAGGCAGCAAGGAGAAAAGATAGGCTGGAGGACAATAAGCAGAAATAGGAGGAGAAGGAGGACAAAAATCACAAAAAGCCAAGACAGAGTGCTCACATTTGGGAATGGAAAGAGCCTTGGTGCAAAGGGAAGCATTTTGGAAATAACATAAGAATAGATTTCAAATGGGAGTGGAGTGAACTTTTGAACGGCCTTTAGAGTCAACTACTGAGGACAAAGAACCTGAATCACTTCAAAACTGAAAGTTTATGGAAAGGATATGATAAGTTAGGACACTCTTGGGTCACCAGTCAGCATTCATTATACATGGAATAAGGTATTTGCTATCCTCATATTGGGATACTTTTTCCAGAGCATGTTTCATGTCTTTTATTAATTGCCTGTAAGGTTCAGGAAGTACCTCCCCCACCTCCTTATGCACTGCCCGCCATGAAAAAAATCCCAGAAGCCAGTTAAATTCACCTTTCTCTGAGTCACCAGGACATTGTCCACAGCTAAGGTTGGGGCTTTCTGAGTAGCATATGTTAATACTCCTGCTGATATGCAGAAAATTCAGCAAGTCCTGCTTAGAGGTTCACACTCTTTCAGTTAGTTATCCTAATCACCCAGTTTGGGATCAGGAAGGAACTTCCCTCATAGGTCAAACTGGCAAGGAGATTGTGGAGTTCCCCCTTCTTTAATATGGGGTCTGGTCTTCTTCCCAATATCCTCTGAGCATATTTCAATTAACTATTTCCCTATCACTGCAGTGACACTGCCTGCAAAGTTCTTCTGGTGCTTTTGCCCATGACATGTTGTAGGGCGTTATTGCAGTTTGTGAGCTCAGGCCTTGCAGTTGTGTGCGAGGGTCTAAGCTGGCAATTTTAGGGAATCCTAGGATAAATGATAGCCAGAAAACACGGGGAATTGGACTTGGTGGCTAGAAGGTCCCTTTCAATCCTATGCTTCTATGAATAGGAGACCAGACAGGAAGTGTGATTAAGACAGTCAATTTGGAAAGTTGCTATAAAGTAAAATAGTGTTGGTAAGAGTAAGAAAGTGAGTGTTAAGAAAAAGGAATGCTTTTTGAAGCAGCAGCAGGATGTAATAAAGGCTTGGATGTGAAGAGGGAAGAAAACTACAAAAAAAAAAAATCAAGATAAGAATTATGACTTTGGATGAAAAGGAAGATATATCTCTCCCTATGTCTCTCTCTATATATGCCAAAAATGATAGGCTACTCTCTGCGGAAGGAAAAGTATTGGAGGTAACTCCATTTCCAGCTTGAAAAAGATGATGAAAGGTGGTAGTAGAAAATGCTAACTAAAGGTGAGGAGAAATATGAAGAACAATGCGAGTTCCCCTTGGGGAGTGGAAAAACCAGAGCAGAAACTACTGAAGCTCTGAGATCAAATGAAGTCACCTATGCAGAGAACAAAGGAAAGAAAGTAGAGAAGGGAAGGAAAAGAAAGGTCAAGTAAGGGAGAAAAAGAACAGCGCAGGAATCCCACTGAACGGACACAGGGAGTAGTTGCAGCAGCAGAGAGACCAAAAGGAAGAAAGAGGTGGTGGCTATTGGACAGTCGGTTGGTACATTTTTAAAACTACAGGCTCCTTTGAATGAAGGGGTAAAAGAAACTTAGGGGAGTTCAAAAAAAATGGGAGCCTAAGGGTAGGCTTATTTTAGCTAAGGTGTCTTGAAAATAGGGGAAAAAGAATTTAAGATATAGGGGAGAAAAAGACAAAGTTAAATGATGACAGAGGAGTTAAGGGGAGATGGGAGGCAATGGGGACAAGGGAATAGTTTAGCAGAAAGGAAAACCTCTAAATTCAGATAGGGTATAAATCAGGAGCTTCAAGTCTTTTACTGATTGCTAGTAAGGGCCAGGAAGACATGCCATCTCCTTAAGAGATGGTATCAATTTTGCCTTTGAAGAATGCAATCAAATTTTGAGTGAATAAAAGAAATGTTTGGTGGCACATTAAGGGATAGAATCAAAATTTGCTTAAACAAGTAGAGCTAAAGAAGCAAGTAACAAATCTTGTGGAGAAAGTCTGCAGAGAAGAACTTCCCACTGTGATGCCCCCAGCAAGGAGATAGCAAACAATACTAGGGCTGAGAGTTGAGGGCCAAGAAAACAATGAGGTTATAAACCATTTCAAAGAGCACTCCAGAATTACTCTGGATTACTCTATATCTCAAAACTTACCACATTACACATTTGAGAGTACCTTCACCAAGTATAGTAGGTATGTGATGAAGATATGGCCCAACAGAATCAGCAAGATTATAAACCCAGCACAGTGAAAAAGTAAGATGTAGAACAAGTGTGTGTTAATCCGTCCAGGATAAGGAGACAAAAAAAGGATGTCAAGACACCAAGATCAGAGAAAGGAGAGAGGAAGAGAAGATGGAGAGAATGAACTCAGGCATGAGATAGGAGAGGAGGAAAGAACTAAATGTGACAGGAAGAAGAAAGGAAAGTATAGTACAGCCTATTAGGGCTATGCAAAGCTCCAGTCCCCGATTTAATTCAGTGGATAATCAGCCTGATTTGGTGGCCGAATCTCCAAACCCAAATTGAATCAGAGGACCCTTTAATCTCTCTGAATTGAATCGGAACCCTCCAAATTAATTTGGAGATTCAGAAAGATTCGGACATAGACACAGCTTTAAATGTTTTTTCTACATACCTCTAGGTAGCAGGGGCTTGTGAATGCTGTGATGCTGGGGTAGATGGAGCATCCCACAGGAGTGAGGAGGGTTCCCAGCGCACTCGGCAGCAGACTCAGAAGTGGACCAGAACCATTTTTGGTCCGCTTCCAGGTACGCCAGGGAGTGCACTGGGGGCCTCCCTGCACCTCCTGGCTCAACAACTGGTGCTTCCTGGGTCTGGAGGTGGTGGGGTAGCCAGGGTCCCCCTGCAGCTGATCACAGAGCTGGAGAGGCCCCCAGCACACTTCCTGAAAGACCTGGAAGTGGAACAGAAGTACTTTTGGTCCACTTCTGGATTCACTGCCAAGCATGTGGAGGGCCCCCCCACTCTCCTGTGGGGTGCTCCATGCCCCGCCCCGCATCACAGCAATCACAACCTGCACCTGCGACCTCAACGTATGTAAAAAAAACTTTAAAAGCTGTGTTGATTTCCAAATTGCTGATTCTCCAAATCAGCATCAAATCTTCAGATTCAGCCGAGTCAACTCAGGGGCAGTGATATGAATCAATGAATCAAATCGTTGTCCCTGATTTGGGCCGAATCCAAATCCAAATTAAATAGGGGCCGTTTCACACACCCCTAGAGTCTACAGTATATAGGGAATAGTGGCAAAAGGAGAACAGTATGTTCATACTTTCACGTATCCCATCTACCATCATGGGACTTTGATACAGACTGGGATCTCTGGACACTAGTCCAAATTAAAAAAAATATTATTAGAGAAGAGGTTTGTGCCGAAGGAAAAGACATACGGAGATTATGGCTCATTCTGGGAGACAAGAAAGGGGGAAGAAGGGAAACTAGCTTTCAAGACTTCAAGGAAAGTTCAGTCACTGGTCAGTGGCCAACATGGCTAACAAGGTCCAAAAAATGTGTCTGGGGAACATGGTCAGTGTGATGGATAATGTTCAGTCAGCACAGTGCATAGGCTGTAGGACAGTAGAGAGGAAGGTAGTAAAAACTAAAAGGATACAAACAGAGACTGGCTAAGGTCAGTGCCCCAGGACACCAGTTGCAATAGTAATGAAGCCCAAGCTTCCAACTTTTGCTTTCAAATGACTGCAAACAAACTGTTATGTGATGCGTACTGAAATGTATACATCTGGAGCTGTGTCTGAAAAAGCCAGGGCCTTAAATGGGCTGCTTTCCAGAGATGCTAGCAGCTTAGACATGTTGAGTTTGCACAGGTGTATGATATCAGCAATGTCAGTTAGCAGCGGCATTGCAGAAGGAATCACATAAGAAAGTGGCAGCAGGCTCTCCCACAAAGCCATTATGCAGCTTGCAGTTACAGCAGAGGAAACTGGAAATTAGAATGCATCACAGTCTTTAGAACTACATTTTTATGTGAATATTCAGATTTGGAAACAGTGACGTGCTATGCAAACGTGTGCTGAGTTTGTGGAAATATTCATTTAGGGGAAAACAGGATTTTCTTTCCCAGAATCTTTTGGGATTTCCTTCATTTCAACATTCTGAAAACCAACTGTTTTTACCTTTTTATTCACAACATTTTTTTTCAAAATATGTTTTATTTAATAACCATGCAAGACTCCTAAAATGGGTTTCAAACATAGAATGGTTACTTGTGAATAGATCATTGATTGACCTGAAACAATTTTTTGCTGACTTCCTGATTAGCTAAATAGTTCTGGAATTTTCCATTTTTGGTTCAAGCCAGGGTTATTTGCTCCCTTCCCTTCTCCTTCTCCCCCTTCCCGCCAGGAGACCTGGAAAATTTGCTAACCCCCAGCTCTATTTAGCATATCTTCAGGGCTCTCTCTTTCAAACAGACTTTGTAATCCATATGATCCAGCCATTAAAATCTAGAGATATTAGCAAGCATTCTCTAGCAAAAGCCTTTAAACAATATCTGTTAGTTTTTACTAGTGGCCCATAGAAGCAGCAGTGTACAAGCAGACTAGACAGTTCTGTTCCAAAATCTGTAGCTGAGAGCAGTGACACCCAATTGCTCTTTGTTTAACATTTGTTTGGTGTTTGCTTGTCACTTTAGTTAATCTGATGACTTTGATGATCACATCTAATCACTTCGCAAATCCCAAATTAAACTAACATTTTAGGGATCAGTGCAAAGAAGCCTATAGATTTCAGTGACAAAAAAATGAGAACACTGGATTAATCTGGTTTTCACTGGGCACATCTATGTGCAATTAATGCACCTGAATAAACTCTGGTGCAGTTTGTGCCAGTCAGCTGCCTCTCAGGTGCAGTGTCCTCATGTGTGACCAGGATCGCAGCAATTTGAGCCAGGGCAGAGCATGCTCAACATGCTATGGCAAGACTGGCTGGCAGGCAGCCCCTGTACTGTAGCACCCTTATGCCCCAGGCAGCCCCAGTCACAGTCTACACATGTGTTTGAGTGCATGAAAGTACTTCACTGTAGGGCAGTACTTGTGCCAAGCAGTACTATCCTACAGTGGAGTTAATTAGTTTACTGCATCCTAATAGGGGCACAAGTGTAGACTGACACTTTACTGCAGAACTAATTAGTCAACTCCATAGTAAAGTGCATTTGTAGATACACCCACAGAGTATACCATGCAAAAGAGTATTACAACATCAGCAGTGTGCAAGCCATTCATCAAATAACTCTCTCCAGTTCATTTACATACTTTGATCCCACTGGCTGAAATTATTTTTTTTTAACTGCAACTGATGGCCAAGACTGAAAGTGCTGTTGAGTATTTAGGACTGGAACAGCAGGAACAGCTTCACTTAAGGAGCATGCTGCTGTGTGGGGGAAGGAAGCTGGATGTGTGGACTGGGGCTCCATCCACATGATCAGAGCAATAAATTACCACTCCAACATCTGAACAGTGCCCATTTGCTGCTATGGGCAGACAGATTCTTGTCCCCAGAAGGTAACAGGGATAGGCTTAGTGTTCCTGAAGGAAAGAAGTCACTGATTTGAAGTCACTGGCAGAGTTACTTATATCATAAGCTACTGTACAGGTTCCTCTCTCTGCATCACCAAATGGACACTATTGTACTGTTTCATATTCAATAAACCAAGAGGAAAAATACCTTAGAAAACATTATTCCAGTTTAGCATCCTGTAAAACTACTAGAGGTTCAGGGGCACCGATTGCCTTCCTGCTTTTCCTACCCCCACCTACTTAGGCAACCTAAGCAGTAAAGTGTGCGACTCTCTGGTTTTTACTGATACTACTAGGATGCAAATAAAAGTTTCAGATGGATTTTCCATTTAGTTTAACTTCTCCCAAGATGTTCCCTACCACAGCTATGGAAGCTCTTAGAAGTGATTAGATAAGCCATGCAGATATAGCCACATCATATATGGAAAAGTTGAATTAATCCAAGGTAGGCTGCAATGTGAAACCCAGGAGGAACTACTGACTGCCAGTTCTGACACACCTCTTTCCCAGGCAGCTAGAAACTGAGTACTTGTGCACAAGGACTGAACTATTTTTTGGCCTCACTGAAACTGCATCTGGAGCAAAAGCTTTGACCAGTCTGCACAAGATGCCATGTAATAAGGAGCTCATTGAGTCAGCAATAAAGATACAGGGGAGAGGCCTAAGGCAACGTGCAGATTCTAAGTGAATAAAAGGAAGCTGGCTGAGGATTGGGAAAAGAACACTTTCACCTCTAGGTCACTGGTTAATCTGACAGCAGCTATTGGATGGTCTCTGTGAGTTGGTGCTTGTTGAACTCATAAGCTGTCCTTTAAAAGAATGCCACTGCAAAATAAAAGTTTTCAATTACTTGCCATCAGGGGGCTGAAAGTGAAGTGCTGTCATATGGTTCAAGTACAGCCAAGCTGAAAGGGATACAGAACCCCCACAGCAGTCCGAAGGCTCACAGAAAGAAATTACAAGTGTCATGGAAAAATACAAAAACATAAAAGTACAACATAAAATTATTTAAAAGGACTCACTATTCTTGAGAGAGAAGAAATTGGGCCTAAAGGCCAGAGTGATGAAAAAGACCATGCATCAAAATATCAGTATTGTGACCTTTGTTTTCAGCAACTTATGCTCCAAAGGCAATCTGACGTGTTCTTGGTAAACTTGAATTATGTTTTCTTTCCTCTTGCCCCCCTACCCCTGCCCCCATTCCCTCCCCTTCCTCTTCACTGTCTGCTTTTCTCTACCCAGCTAACAGGAGACTTGTGGCCATCGCTGAAATCATTAGTGGCCACATTTCTGGTAGTGCAGCAGGGCTGACTGTGTAGTGGACACTGAGTTTCTCTCTGCCATTTATAAATGACCCACATACATAAAGGCAGCAAAAGATGAGCTTGGAAGCATGACTGAGGCATGGCTGCAGCTTCTGTACACATCCTGGGGACAATCAGAGGCTTTCAGGATCTAGAGATACCAATTCTGAACCACTGACCAACTCAGCATATGCAGTGAGAAAATGAGAAAAGATTTTATAAAGCACCCCCTCACCTCAGTTATGCACCAAAATACTTTGCAATAAACTGCCCACCAGCAGTGCAAAGACAGCATGAGATTAACAGAAGCAGCAACACTCCAAGCTCAGCAACTGCACACATTCAAATTTGAATATTACAGCCTGATACACAAACTGGGGAGCCTTGCTTAGGCTACTGGGGTTATCCATTCTTTTTGCATATAGAAATAAGTGCTACGACCAAGGACTTGCATGAAAAACACAAAGGTTCACAGGCAAGACACCCACCAAGTCATGCTGATATGAGTTTTTTCCTTTAACACTAAAAGTTGTATTTCCAGTGCAGCTGATTCGATTTCTGGCACAGGAAGGGCTTTGTTTTAATTTGTGTATGTAAATGCAACTGTTTCTCAGCTGGGGAAAAGGCTGGTTTGTGCTATAGGTAATATGTACAGATGCACAGTAATTGCAGATATTATAAACCTGCTGCTATCAAACCACTCCGTTTTTCTTTCTGCATTATTTATTGTAGCTAGAGTGTATACAAAATTACTAGCTAAAAATAAGCCATTGTTGTTGCCGTACCTTAAAATACTGCAGGTGAATTTCAGAAAGTCAGTAACTAATAGTAGCACTGTATGAAGTTGAGCTACTTGATAGCTGTTGTGCCAAGTTTCTTTAGACTCGGCCATTGCCGTCTTGGATCCTATGCACAGGAAATGCTCTTCCACCCTGATCTATTTTCCATTTCCATCTCTTTTCACCAGACTCATTTTGCTCATGGTACAAGCAACATTTGAACTCTAGACCAATGAAACACCACTGAGCCACCTTCTCATTCATTCACCCCAGACTATATTTTATACAGTTTATGAAGGGAATTAAAGCTAACACATACAAAACCCTGACAGAACGAGGCTGCACTTTCAGCACTGATTTTATGGATATCCAGCTAGGGATTTCAAAAGGATTGCAGGTTTAGCCTTAACTATAGGCTTGTTACTAGCAAGGCTAGAAGACACACTATTAACGCTGCTACTAAACAATAATGAGCTCTAACAAGTATTCAGTTTAGAGGTAAAAAGGAAACCCCGTAGCAGTACTAAATAGCATCAAGTGTTCCCAACTGTCAGGTATAATATGTTTTTGGCTTCTGCTCTGGGAGCACTCAAGAAAAGCACCTGCTTTTATTCAATTTAAGGGAGATGGAAGGGGAAGATTTATATGGACAGTTTCCTGCAGTTTAAAGGAAAACATTCTGAGCTGCAAGAGACTGTGATTTTAGTTCCATATTCTCCACTGACAATACTTCTGTGGCCTTCATAACCTTTTTATGAACCAAGGTCTTACACCTTAGGGGAGGTAACTATCATTTATCCATTTTACACATAAAGTACCTGAAGTTGCCCACTTCTAGGAATGCCAGGAATAGATTAATAGATTTTAAGGAGAGGAAGGGCTATTCTGATCATCCAGTCAGATCTTCTGCACAGCACAAGCCTGTGCCAATAATTTCTGCATCAAACCTGTAACTCCCCTTTGAACCAGAGATTATCTTGGTAAAAGATGTGTGGCCCCAATTTAAAGATTTAAGTGACAGGGAATCTACCACATCCGTAGATAAGTTGTTTCAATGAATTACATACCAGCACTTGGGTACGAGACCAGCTCAGGGTACGAGACTCCCTGGGTGACAGCGACCATTGCCTGATTGCATTTGCTGTCCGGCGCAGTGTAGCTAGGGCCCACACTGTGACTAGGGTC
>JAGPOW010000304.1:38175230-38201668 GCA_030014935.1 Caiman crocodilus
GGAACCAGCTTCCTAGGGAAGTTGTTCTTGCTCCTACCTTGGGTGTCTTCAAGAGTAGACTAGATAGGTACTTGGCTGGGGTCCTGTGACCCCAGCACTAGTTTCCTGCCATTGGCAGGGGGTCAGACTAGATGGCCTGCTCTAGGCCCCTTCTGACCCTAGTTACTATGAAACTATGAAACTTTTAAAAAGATATATCTTAATTGTCACCTCATTTTGTATAGTGTTAGCTTCCAGGCAATGATTCTCATTATGCCTTCTTTCTTTTCCTTGATGATTTAAAGAGCCATCAACTATTCGAACTTTCTTCCCTAGATAGGTTCTTACAGACAACAATCAAGCCCCCTCTTAACCTTCTCTTGGATATGGTAAATAAATCGAGCTTGTTTAGTCAATTATCACAGGGCACAGTACAATGCTTACTTCTCTCAAGGCAAGAGGGCTTTAGTAAATAAGACTTTGCATTAGAAAGGGTTCAGAAAAGAACAATGTATCAGCACTCTTCTGAGGAACAGACACAAGAAATGGACACATCAGCCCATTAGTGTTCTCTCTAATGCCACATACAGAGTCTATGTCACTTCCATACTTCCACTTGATATTCTCCTGAAAACATCCTATGATCATGCTACTTTGCTCAGCTACAACATCACTCTGGGAGCTCACATACAACTGCTTATCCACATCAAAACTTGAATCATTTTCAGAGTCTATTGCTTTCCAGGAGAAATAGAACCTATATTCTTTATTCCTAGATACGTATGTCATTTGCTTTTTTAAAAAAATGCATATTATTCAAATGAGCCCATCTCACCAAGTAAAACAGGTTGGCCTGTATAGCTAATATGTGCCCATTATTCTGTGCTGCTTTACCAATTTTCCACATCGTTAGCAAATTCTACCAGTAATTATCTTAAATTTTCTTCTAGATCATTGATAAAATTAGTGAATAGCAATGGAACAAAAATAGTACCCTGAAGGATCTCAGTAAACACTCCTGCTTTTGGAAGTGATTCCCTATTTATAATTTCAAGTGGTATCAAATGAACAAGTTTTATTCTGTTTAATAAAGGATGCATTGATTTTGTATAGGACTTTTTTTTAATTCAGGATGCCATGTGCAGCTAAACCAATGGCTTATGAAAGCCTAAGCATATGATGTCTCTCTTTATGAGCTATATTTGATCTTACCAAGACCTATAACTAGACTGACAAGACCTATACTTCACAGAACTGCAGTGACTGACATTAATTATGCTTCTTCCTTCTAATGCTTTACTGACTGCATTCCTTGTCAGCTTTTCCATGATTTTACAGAAAATCAAATTTCACGCAACCTGCCTATAGATCATCATACTGTATATACCTTTTTTTTTTACTATTGGCACTACATTGGCTTTTTCCAGTCTTCTTGTAAATTATCAGCATTCCATGCTTTGTTAGAATTCAACACTAGAAATTCAGTGGCTATGCACGTGATGCTAAAATGGTCCTGCAGAATTACAAATATTTAACTATAACATTCTTGTGATTTAACTTCCTCCCTAGTCACTGATGAACTGGAAAGCATTTCATTAATACTTTGAGATACAAATCCATCATCCTGCTCATTTCCCTAACACATACAAAACGTATTGAATACTGTGTCTTTTCTTCATTGTGATTTCACTTGTTCTGGTATATTTATCCAGTTCCTCTTTATTGTTTTTAAACCTACTGATGGCAGAAATTTTATTTGCTGCTTTAGCTTTCCTTTTCAGTTGGAAATTTCAGTTCGGTTTCTACAGATTACTACCAATCTTACTTTTCAGCATATTTTATAATTTTTTATTATTATTCCCCTCCACAGGAGCAGGTTGTAGATCCCAAACATAACATATGCAAATCTCACACATTTGTCTACAATTGCCTTTTGGAAGATATATGCGAGATTATGAGTTAATGTATACCATGTGCTCTGTCACCCTCCAGCGGCTAGACTACATATAACAGTGAATGTCTGCCTCCATCCCAACAGACCTGGTTGTTAACTCAGATAGTAAACCTCATGCTTTTATAAAAGTTCCAAGTTTATCCCCCAAGGCATGTGACCCCCAGCCCCTGAGAAGTTGGACAGCCCTGTTCTAGAGAATAACCTTGTGCCTGTGGTTAACCATTCCTATAGCTGAATGCAAGAGGTCTGTGTAAGTCACCTAGTCTCTCAGAAAGACACGTACACTGCATCCACAGCTAAAAAGCACTGCCTTGCCCACTCACTCCTGCTCCACATAGGCCAAACCTGGAAATACAGTAATAAACACGCTCAAGGGATATCCACCACTACTGCTCAGAAGACCTCAGTCTCTGAAGGGTTTCAGAGAAGTAGCAGAAATGCTCCTGGAGCACCTTCACTACCACATTTCCAGGTTTAGCAAGTGGTCACGGCTATGCTTTTCAGCAGCAACATGAAGAATAGCAGGGAAATAGTGAAGATATAATCTAAATGGATATGTTGTTTTTGTCTCAGGCAGAGGTAGGACAAGGCAATATACATACATACATGCTAGTGTCAGGAACTTGAACCTGATTTAAGAAAGTCCTCTCTCCTAAAAAGAAGCCACACTTACAAAAGTGTGATTGTACCATTCATCATTGGGGATTAGAAGCTTTAGGATGTTACTAAAATTTTCCAGGGCCTTTCATCTGTGGGTCACCAGTAGGAAAGCAACCCAGCTCAGAGATTAAAAGCTGCCTCATCAAATGAAGGTTTTGGTGGTTCAATATGAAGCTTGTTTGATGGATCTTGCATCAAACCCATACCAATGCTTTGCTCTAGATTATAAATTTTTTTGTCATAGGAACTGTGCCTTTCTACATGTATGCACAGTACTTAGCACAATGGAGCCCCAGGGTCAGCTCAATACTGTCGAAAGCTCTCATAACAAAGACCAGAACTATACAGCTGTAATATTTTTGCATGAGTGGATAACACTGAGAAGAGTCCTCCAAATGCTGGGCAACAGAAAAGGGTAAACAGCAATCATACAGGCCTACATCTGTTTCTATATTTGAGAACTGAAATTTAAACTGCAGATAATTATTTTTTAATCAAGACTGGGTATAGTTCTAAAGACAAACTTCAGTTTAAACAGGAATTAATTCAGGGAAGTCTTATGGTCTGTGCTGTACAGGAGGTTGGACTAGATGATTGTAATGATCCCTTCTGACTTTATAAACTATGAATCTATGATCAAAGCTGCAAGCTTGTGCTTCTACCTTACAGATTTTTTTTTAAGACTCACCCATTTTGAAAGTTTGCCATCTGTTTCACTGGATGCCATTCATAGCTCTTTGGTTTGCAGTCACCTTACAAAGCTGCACTATTTCAGGCTATCTGCAATAGTAACCAGCCCTAGAAGCTTCAGAACAAAATGAAAACCCCCCCACAAAGAGCACACCTACAGAACTACTTTTAAAGGAAGTTTCCAAAATGTAATCAAGGAGGGGTTGACTTATGCACTGATGCAGGCAGCTTTATATTTTTTAGAAATATGCTTCCTCTCTATTAGATATACAGATATCCTTATTCTTCAATTGTCTAATTCTTTTTTAAACCGTGCTAAATTCTTGGCCTGGTATTTTGGAACAATGAGTTCTACCAACTAATTATGCATTTTGAACAAAGTATTTTGAACAAGTGAAAGAACAAGATTTTTAGTCTTCCTTATATATTTTTTTATTTTCAGTTTTGTTTCTTCTCCCTGCCCCACCTCCCCACCCTTCCTTGAAGCTTTTTCCACTGTGAATAAATCAGTTTTGGGGAAATGAGAGACAAGACTGGAAGGAAAAGAGTGTGGCCATGTGACACACAGCAAGTGTAGGTGACCAGACTCCACACACTATTCAGTAGCCTTCCTCCCTACTGAGCCAAACTGGCTTGAGGAGTAGAATGGACAGAACGCTAAAGAGATCCAAACTGAAGGTCCTTCAGGACCTAAAGACCATTGACCTAAAGAAGATTTCCTTTAATCCTGAGAGCGCACCTCACACCCACCAGCCTCAGCAATCTAGCTACAGCAAGAATATATATAGTAAAAGAGCCCTCTTCTCTCTCTGAAACAGATCAGGAGCTGGAAGTCTAATGAGGAACCTCATTTTGGAAAACCTCAAAATCACCTGGCTAGAAACACACTGCCTATCAAATGTCCTGAGTTAACAGCAGGTCCTTAGAGAAAAGGCATCATGAACTAATGCTTAGAGTGCAGGACAAAGGACATCCAGCCACCTAGTTCTATTTGTAATTCTGCTACTGACCTTGGGAAAACTGCCTCCCCTCTGTATGACTCAGCTCTCTCCTCACTCTCCCAGTGGTATACAGGATGGGGACCCTGATTCCAATCCATGTTTTGCAGTGTAAAGAAATGTATCTGTTAACAGTCTGTGAATGTAAAATTTCCAACAGCAGAAAGCTGCCCACCTTCTTCTCATCCTAACAAAGCTCTGTTTTTCACTCTTAAGAAAACAGAGGAGGTGCAGGATGAGAAAGCAAAGTCCACATGCTGTGCTTAGTACACGGCAGAAACATTCACACAAGTATTCCCAACAATTACTTAATCAGCATACATCTGAGAGAGGCCCATTCATGCCAAACCACCAGCACCAGGAAAACAAAACTGCAAAACTAGCGTTGGGGGAGGGAGAAGAACAGCTTTAATTTTTAGTGACAGCAAAGTAACAGCAAAATGAAAGCTCCACTTACATTAATCAACACTCCACCACATCCTCCTCAGAGATGGGCCAAAAGTGAATGCAAGTTACTGACAAGAGAACAAACTGTCACCATAGCAGGTGCAATAATAATAGGCTCCACCACTGACATCATTAATTTAATTTTCTTAGCTGTAATCACTGATTGGAAGCTCTTTATTTCTAACAAGGGCATAAGAACAGAGCAGAAACTTTTCTACCCTTGCTTTGGGGCGTGAAAAACTTCTCTGTGATGAACTTTGGGGAAGCCCATATCTGGATCCAAAGTTTGTAACTCTTACCCAAGTCTACGTAGTATCTATGGGTTAAAACAAACACTGGATTTCTCTTGGGACAAAGCTTTTATTCTGGGAAGCAACAGACCTAAGAAGTCACTGTCCCGTTTTAAGTGCCTGCAAAAGACAGAAATAAAACTCTACCCCTCCCACCCTGGGCTAATTCTTGCTAACCGCCATTCAAGCTATGTGTATAAATGACTATCCAGGGCCTGTTCTGATAGGAGTCAAAGCCTTGGGCAATCTGACCTAGGATACACCTGAAGCCTGTTTTTAGCCTTTGTATCATGGCCCTTTTGAGTTATTTGCTTTTGAAATTTAAAAGCAAAGGCTAGGTGGCACTGTGGATCAAAAGATTGGCCTCAAGAAGCTTCTGCTTTAAACAACATATGTACAATGCTTTAGTAACATAAGACACTAGATAAGTTTAAAGTATTAGTATTAAAGGCATAGGGAAAACCCATTTCAGAAGCTCATCTCAGTATCACAGAGGCCAAGTACAAGACATTACGTGATATTGTATAGCTGATAATCTCCACCCACAACCACTGTAATCAAAGAAGTGCTGCAAAACAAGATGAAAGTCTTAAAACTGGAGGTTGTAGATTAGGAATGAAGAATACTGGCACAGTTTTATAGCCGCTTTGTCAACTGCAAAGCTGAGGCAAAATAAGGGACGCGCTACAGATGAGAGTTACAGTATGGTGGTAGAGCTCACCTGCTGACTCACCCATCTGTTTTGTACCTGGTCCCAGCCAGCATTATCCCTTCTTCTACCACTAGCATCCAATCAAAGCCCTAAAACAATCAGATAGAACTCATACTATAGTCAAAGTAAGGCAGATGGTAAGACAAAGCTGTCAGCTTCTAGCAGCCACAAATACTCTATGGGAATGCAGTGCTCCCTGCTGAGACACCCTAGTTGAGGGACCAAAATTTGGACTAAGTGAAAGGGCAATTGTTGCAAAGTCATGCTGGCTGGCAGGTCCATTAGCCCTGATCATCAGGGTATAAGGGGGATATGAGCTAATCTTTTAGCTACAGGGAATTAGAGACAGTGAAAGTTTGGATAAAGTTAGGTTACTGTTTCTGACAAAGGCAGGAGTATAATCTTCTGGTTAAGGTACTGGAGATGCAGCCAACATCATGTACGGCCACCACTGACTCCGTAGCCTTAATGGGCAGGTATGCATATGGAGCTGGGTGAACTGGGGGAAGCCTTTGACATACATCCAGAGAAGGTCATGAACTCATATCTTTGAGCCATAGCAAGAGGCCTTTACCCTCTGCTAGGGCACCCCTTGGAATTCAGGGGTAAAGGCTTACTCTGCAGTCCTACCAAGGCTCAGGTGAGTGACTCAGGCTCTGTTTTTTTAAAAAGGAGCGCTGATAATTCCTTACCCTAGCTGGTAGTCTAAGGAAAAATGTACTGAGGTCTATGAGGTCACTGAGAGTGATACACTTTTAAAAATGTCAGCGCTAAGAGCAGATACAGGTTTGATGCAGAAATGACTGGGTAAAATTTTATAATCTGTACTATGCTAGAGGTCCTTCTAGCTTAAACTCTGTGATGGGGATCAGATTGTAAGTGTTGGTAAAGGAAAAGTCCATAAAATGTATGTTTTTGTTTTGGTTAGACACCAAATCAGGCTTGTTCTCCGCACCACTGTAAGTCTAAAAGAAATTCACATTGACATCTTTCACTGCCTCATCCTCAAGCCTGTCATAGAGTGCAGGGCACTCTGGGAAGTCGCAGTGGAGTTTGCTGCTGCTGTGGGAAGACTTCACTCCATGTTTTGCTGCCAAGATCAGAAACTGTTCTACCCTCTTGACATAGACATCTGTGATAAAAAAAAAGGTGATTTTTCCCCATGAGTACTGAAAGCCAGCTCCAATCTAGAGAACTACAATGTCCAGTGACCAACACTCAGTGCCTGCTGCACTGCTGCTGCTTTCTAGTGTCCCTGAACACTTAAGCCTCCAGGATTGACAGGAGAGTAGGAGAGGAGAGGAAGAACTGTTCCAGGTGTTTTCTGAGCCAGTGATATTTCTGGGTTTCTGTGTGCTCCACAGGGATCTGCCCCACAGCACAGTGTATCAGCCCTAAGGCCTTACACCACTGATCACTTTTAGTCAAATAAAAACGTTAGCCTAGAGATCTAGAAATCCACGTTCCAGTCCTGCCTGGCAGACACTGGAAGGATTGTTGAGAAGGCAGGCTTAGTGATGGACTTTGAAATACCTTGTGTCACTGCTGCATAGACTGGTCAAGAAAGCAGCACTGACTGACTCCAGAAAAGGTAAAGTATTCATAGATTCACAGACTGTAAGGTTAGAAGGGACCTCAGAAGATCATCAGGACCAGCCCCCTGGCACTAGTCATAAAAGACAGGTGGAGTCAGCTGACCCCAGGAAGATAACTACCCAGTCTCCACTTGATGATTTACAGGATAGGTGATGGCACAACCTCTGGGAGGGAGCTTATTCCACAGTCTGGACGCCCTAACTGTGAAGAAGTTTCTTCCTAATGTTGAGCCTAAAAAGGTCTTCCAGGAGTTTATGGCCCTTACTCCTGGTTCTCCCCAAGCGCACACTGGTGAACAGTTGTTCACCAAGCCCCTGATATACGCCCCTGATGTAAAGGTAAACTGCTACCAAGTCCCCTCTTAGCCTTCTCTTTTTTCAGGCTGAAGTGCCCCAGGTCCCTTAGCCTTTCCTCATATGCAAACCTCTAATCATATGGGTGGCTCTTCTCTGGACTCTCTCAAGTTGTACCACATCCTTGTTAAAGTGCGGCACCCAGAAGTGGAGGCAGTACTCCAGTTGCGGTCTCACCAGTGCCGAGTAAAGCAGAAGAATTACCTCCTTGGTCTTGCTGGAGATGCATCAATTGATGCATGCTAGAGTATTATTCGCCCTGCTGGCAACAGAATCGCATTGCTGGCTCATATTCATGCCGTGGCCCATTATTACCCCCAGGTCTCTTTCATCCATAGTGCTGGTCAGGTTGGCATTGACAAGCCTGTAGACAGGCAGGGGATTGTTCATCCCCAGGAGGAGCACTTTACATTTCTTGACATTGAACTTCATCTGGTTCTGACTTGCTCAACTTACTACCCTGTCTAGATCTGCCCGTATCTGTAGCCTATCTTCAAGCGTGGCAATGTTTCCCCATAACTTGGTGTCATGGGTGACCTTGGCCAGTAAGCTCAAGTAGGTTGGGAAATGGTGGTAGCTGGAGGATAATTATAAGAAAAGAAGGGGGGCAAATTGTTGGCATTCAGAAAGTCCTATGTTCTTACACAGTAGGTGCACCTACACATGCACTTTACTGAGGAATAGACTAGCTGCATAGTAAAGTATCACGGTCTACATGTGTGCTGGTATTAGGGTGCAGTAAACAAATTAACTCCACCACAAGATTGTACTGTCAAGAACAGTACTATCTTACGGCTGAGTAAATAACTGCAATTAAAGGCATGTGTAGATGCTGACCATAGGAGTAAATATCACCTGGTCAGCCCAGCCCAGTCAGACTCCTGCCTGCCACTCTAAATTGATCCTGTCCTGGGCATATGTGTAGACACTGCACCTGGGAGCAATTTATTCTGGCTCAAACTGCTCTGGAATGGCTGCATCTATGCAAGTCATTTAGCACACAGTAGACTAATTAACCTCACAGTAAACATTGTGCATCTACATGTGCTCCCCTATTAGACTGGAGTAAACTGATTTACTCCGCAGCAGTCTAGTAATTGTAAAGACAAATACTGTCCTGCTGCGGAGCAAAAAACTCCGCAGCAGCACATGTGTAGATGCTGCCCCAGCTGGCTGGGGCACATGAGTGCTTCAGTGCAGGGGCTACCTTCCAACTAGCCCTTCACTGAAGCTCCCTTGTGTTCCAGCCAGCCCCTCTGCAGCATCCCTAGGGCCCCCTGCCAGCCAGGGCGGCTCCCTGGCTCAATGTGCTGTACACGAATAAACTCTGGAGCTTATTGCCCCAGAGTTTACTGTTCCCAGGTGCATATTCAAACAGTATGCCCAGAAGCAATAAGCTCTGGAGTTTATTCATATGCATTATTTGCATGTGTACATGCACCCAGTTTATTGCTTCACATTAATTACCCATGTAGATGTACCCAGTAGGATATAAAGTAAGTCCATTTTACAATTCTGATGTTACTCAGAACATCAAAGTTCTGACTTCTCATTAATTAAAGACACAGACAAAATCCATTTTCCCCATAGAACGCAGAGATGACCAAGAAAATACAATGTAACCAATAATCCTTTACATATCTATTGCTTCTTCCATTCAAGGATCCACGAATTGTGAGCTTCACAATTTGTAGTGCCAGGATATGAACAGACTAGCCCAATATCACGCAGCAAATCAGCCAAGTAGCCAGCAAACACCTCCCCCCACCCCCCGCAAAAAAAAAACAACCCAAACAATTCCTAGTCTACATCTATAGCATGGTCTCCCTAATTCATAATAGTTTCACCATGGTGACAATGCATGCCATTTTGCCACCTGATAGTGCCAAATTGCAATATCTGCCTGCATCCTCCCATTTCTGTGAGCACTGAAAAATACCACACAGGGTGGAACATCGCTGCTGCTGCTGTTTAACATTCTGCAAACAGAAAATATTTATTCTTAACAGGAATCTGGCCTCTTGTTCTACACTGACACTGAATATTCAAATTACAGCCTTCCAATCTTTCTGTCACACCAGCAAGAAAATGTTGAATAAATTAAAAATAAGAAGCCAAACTATTCTGGACTTAAGCCAGACAAGGAATCAACATTTTCAGGATCTCATTTATCAGGGGTGCAGAGGACATGCAGCTCCTATGATCTTCAGTCATAGACGTAGGTAGCCTGCTCCTTGATTACCAGGCCCCTGCTAGCATCTAACACTGACTCCCCATGAAGGATGCCTTCTGAAAGTGTGCTCTCTTTAAACTGGAGTTGGGTATCTGACCGGTCAAATAAAGTTTGGTCAATTGGTCAGTCAAATATCAGTTAAAAATTGTAAAAAAATGGACAATATGCCCGAATAATACACAAAAAACCTCAAATCTTTCACACAAAAAAAGCACAAATATGTCAAAACCATTTTTAAAAATTACATTTCTATCAAGAAAACTGCAAAAAATGTAGGGGTTTTTTTTGTAAAATTGCTATAATCTTTAACTAATCAAAAATATGCAGTCAATTGACCAATCAATTGACAATATTTGACCAGTCAAGTTAGCAGCTTACCAACCTTACCTTACATAGAAAACAGGACTCTGCTGATTTATGTAGCAGCTGTGATCTAGCATGTTCCCAATTTACAGGAAGACCTCAATTAGCCATGCACTTTTTCCTATAAAAAACTGCTGGCAATATACCATTCCCAAGAGTAGTAGTATAATAAAAATACCAGGTTCTAAACCTAGTAGCTGGGAGGCATGATCTTGCTGCAGTTTCCAAGCACAGAGCAAACTGCTTGAAAAGTACCATGGGCTCCTTACAGCAATGCCAAATGCATCATAGATGTTTAGTAGAAAGGAGGAAAGGTGTATGGGGGCTGGGACAAAGGTGGTCTTGAGGCCAAATTTGGAAATAAAAGGTAGGGTTATCTTGTGTTGTGATCCGAGTCACAGTAAGCTTAGATGTCAGGAAGGAAATGCTTTGAGGTACTACTAAGTGTGTACCATGGTAGAACTGGACAGAAACTATACTTTTCTGTATAACTTTAACCATATCCTGTTGAGCAGAATCTTAAGTTAGATTGTCCACTACTTCAGCAGTAGGTCTAATATCCCTGTGTCCTTGAAAAAAATTCCTGCTATACATCCAGGACAAGCCAGATACTAGGATGCTGCATCTCAGAGACACAAAGTAGGATACCGCCAGCTAAACTGAATAGGAAAAGAAAAGCCATTAAGTGAATAATATAACACGGGTGGCCTAGAACAAGGCCAGAACTTTAGGCCAAATCAACTCAAACTCATATTTTGCTAGCTATCCAGGCAGATGGCCTTGCCTTCTGCCTGACTTCAGACTAACACAGCTAACTACCTCCCTCTGCTCATAGACAATTTTCTAGCCAGTGATCTAAGTTGATGAGAGTCTAGACAGGCTAAGTAAAAACAAGTTCTTAACAACTCTGAGCCAAATGAAGGGTCATGAGGAAAGCCTTTCAACATGCCAGTCAAAATCAAAACGCAAATTAAACAAATGTACAACTCCCATTAGTCTATCTGACTTCCACAACCTCTGATTGGGAGTATAAAGTTTGCCAACCCTGTATCAGGGACAGAGTGCTCAGCCCATATGACACTGTTTCATTCTCTATGGTGAAGTCACTTACCCTACCACATAGATTCAACAGCTGTATGAAGTAAGGCACTCCCCCACTTAAGGATGCTACTTTAACCACTAACCATCCAAGTGCACAAATGAATGCAAGAAGAAAAAAATTGGCTGGTCAGGGGTATATATTTTAGAGAATGAACAAATTAAATCATAGACCAAAAAGGTGAGGTCCAAAATGTCAGATCCCTCCTCTAACAAAATCCTGCATTCGGCCTGTTGTCTACGTTTGAAGATTGAGCTTGGCTTTTCCACCATGGCAGCTCCTTTGAATACATAAAAAAGCAAAGACCCCAAGAAAGTACATCTGATACCAGCCTTCAGGGGGAAAAAGAAACAAGTCTGGTGCAGCAAACACAATCTTGCCTTCTCCAGAGATTTTTATCCAATAAGTAGATGCCTCTGAAACAAGGCCTGGGACAGGTTTGCCTTACGAAGTAGGAAGACTAAGTATATCAGGGGAAGGCAGGGCTCAGCTGACTATGCCAAGCTTGCCCCAGGCTGGGGAATGTCTTTGTTGTTTGCTTTGATTTCTGCTGATAAAGATTTGTTCCTGCTGAAAAATCCACTTAGTAGTGCTGTGTTATTTTTGCAGAATAAATCTGCAAGCTTATGTCCCCCTCTCAGGCTTTCCTGGGGATGATCAAGCCCAATGTTTTATTCATTTGGAACAGAATCACAATTCAGGTGAGAAAGTGCTATATAAAGACAGGGTGTTGGAGCTTCTGCCTCAGTGTGAAACACTACAGCACAGTCACACAGGAGAGAAGAAGAGAAAGCAGAGGTGACCTATAGGTGCAATAGACTGAAACAGAAACAAACCAGTGGATCTGACAAGCTGTGGGTGACAAACACATACAAGCTTTTCCTCAAAAAAGGAAGTGAATTGAACCCCCAGGCAGAATTAAGAAAGAGAAGATGCCATCCTTGATTGGCTGAGTTCTAGTGGACTCATGTCACAAGGGGAAATTGTTCAATAGGTTACTGACCATTTTATTTCCAGATCCCTATATCAAAATGCAACACATTTTCGGATAAAACGTGGAACATGCAGGGTACAGCCACACTGAATCTTGAGCGCTCTTGCGAACATGTTCTTGTGCACACTCCAAACTCCCTCCTGCTTGACATGCCAAAGCTGGTCATGCTGTGGTGAAGACAATCCAGGGGCATTCCCAGCAGGTATACCTGAGACTTGTGTCTCCAGAAGGCACTTGAAAGCAGCTGCTGGGCACTTCCTCTGAGAGGCTTCACCACAGCACATCTGAGTTTGGTGCATGAGTGGGAGCAGGTAAGTGGGCCTACTTGAGAGCATCCCTTTCTACAAGCACTAAAAATATGTCCTAGACATACCCACCAAACCTACAGTACCTGGCCCAGAAGACACTTGGGACACTGGGCATTGGTTTCAATAGGAATTGGATCTAGTCCATGTGTTTCTGCAAACTAGTAGCAAAGTTCTTAATGTGCCTCAGAAAGGCAGTGTGTGTCAATGCAGTTGGCTTCCTCTAGCTATTTATAGAAAAGTTTGAACTACTTCTCGCTTGTCTCTACTCATGGCATGAGCAGATCAATAAAATGATAAAAAGATTAGACAGCCTAAAAGACTAAGTAAACAAATGACACTAGATAGATTTGAAAGAGATGCACAAACCTTCAGAACCATTAAGGATAATAAACCTATTGACAGATATGCTCAGTGCATACATATGGCTCATACGCATAACCTGCTGAGAGTATGAGTCCCATGCAACCAATGGCAGAAGCATTTTCAAGACTAAATCTTTCCCAGGATGCAGGAGTTAAAGAAAAACAGCTCTATTCTATACCCCCAAAAAGCGGGGGGGGGAGGGGGACCCACTGTGTTTTTCTGTATAATTTGCTCTTTTATATTCCAAAGCTGCCACCTTCCTGACTTGGCTTTGTGTGTTCAGATCAAAGCAGCAGCTGCCAGAGCTTTTCCATTGTTTGTGGTTATTTACAGAAGGGCAGAGAACAATTGTTCTCAAGGTAAGTGCAGGATTCAAGACAAACAGGTTAAGGCAGCCCGGAGTGAATCTGGAAGCCAACCTTCCCCTCACATCACGTGCTTGCTATATGCACAGATCAGATGTTCACGATCTGCTCTCTTCCTTCCAGCTGGTAGAGATTTGTTTATTTAAAAAAAACACTACAGTGACCACACCACCCTCCCATCCAGAAGTACCTTCAAGACTACTTCCCCATTCATAAGATCATTTAAAACTAGGTCTCCCTCTGCTTGAAAAGCCCTCTAACAGATACCCTCAAGCCTATGGGCACAGAAAGAAGTGACAATTTTTGCCTCATCTGGGCCCAGAAAGCAGTCTACAGCCATGACCAAACAGAAGTGCAAGGCTGCAGACCTCTTTAAAAGGATCCAATCCTGCAAAAATCTGAATTCACTGCATTAGGCATGAATGTTACATGCCCCCCGGAGGCTGGAGGGGCATAGCAACCATGCACAGGTGAAGGCATTGGTAGAGACATGGCAGTGGTGAGTGGGGAGCTGCCACAGGCGGCCACAGCGCTGTTGGCACCAGGGTGGGGAGAGTAGGTGGCGAGTGCCGACTGGCAGCATCGGCAACAGACAGTGGTGATCAGGGACCACCCACAGATGCCACTGGTGGTGTCAGCAGCAAAGGGGCGTGGCGAGTGGCAACTGCCCGCAGATGCCGCTGGCAATGTCAACAGCACTTTTTGCAGGGGGTGCAGCGCCAAACTCAGGGGGTGCACATGCACCTGCATGCAGCCCCTACACGTTACCAATGGTATTAAGATTCAGCTGAACATGTTTCAAAACAGAGTGCCTTCAGTAACTTACGTCTGCAGAGCTCCCAGCCTGTCACTTTTTTCAGAATGGGAGGGGGGAAAGGGAGCAAAGGGTATTTGGTCTGGGTTTTTTTTCAGACAGTACTAAAGGCTGGGGCGAGTAGATTGAAGACGCCCCGAGGTGGGGAGGGGAGCTCCAATCCACCCACCCCACCCTCTAGTGCTGGCTGGCAAACCCCAACAATGAGCTCCCTTTGGAGAGGGGAATGGAGTTGCTACAGAGCCCGGCCTGTAGGCCCACAGCAAGTAGCTGAAATACCCAACTCCTGGACCCAAAAGTTAACTTCTGTTTGGTCCAGGGGATTATTGCAACTCATAGTGCTTCCTGCAAAGTACTATGAGTTGAAATGGGAAGCTGCTCTTCTATCTGCGCCCTCTCTTTCTCTCACTTCACTGCAGCTATTTCCCCCTTAACATAAGCCTCCTCTGCCTACCTCTCTTCCCTCCTGCTATGCTTCCCCCATAACAAATGTTATTCATTCTAACATAGCAAAGATGGCACCTCTTTTCAAATCTCAGCTGAAAATACGTTAAGAACCACATAAATTTATTTTCTTGCTAATACTGGGCCTTTTCTGCTGCTTCCAAGTTTGACATGAGTTTGCCTTTTGCTTCAGTAAGACCTGCCCCTCACTATGCGGACGGTAAAAAATTATGGAAAGCAATTTGGGATGAAGCTTTATGAAGGAGGCTGCACTAGAAAAAGTTAAAACACTGCAAAATGTCCTGCATTCAGATGTAGTCAATGATTACATGCACACAATTATGTTCAAAATGCAGAAAAGTTCTGTGCAATAATTACTGAATCCATTTCAAAACAACTAAAGGAAGGAACAGACTGTAGTGACAGATTCCCAAATGAAAAATGATTGTTATGAGCAACATGAAATTTAACAGACACGTGTCAGTGCATGCCTTTCTGGCCTGCTGCCAGTTGCTAAGGAAACAAAACAGGAGCTACATTCTAGAAGTTTCCCAAAAGGGAAGAAGAAGGTAATTTGGCCAGACTGGGTGGATTTTTGTTTAGCGTTGAAATGAAGTCCCGGGCTCCTCTGGGTGAGTGGAACAAAGGGGTAATACTTTGAAGACTTGGTTGTCCCTAAGACAAAATGATTAACAAACCAATTATGATTTAGGTTTCACAGATGCTATGACAGAGGGATTAGCATCTCCAAATTACAAAATAGATTTTATTTATGGGTGTGGCAATTGTTTCAAATTCAAGATAATTTTGCTTTGTATGGTATATACTCAAAGGCTGTTTTTACATCATTTTGCCTTCACTGATACTCTTACAAGCTTGGTTCAGTTTCCCATTTTTCTGTTCATACATATTTTTAACAAATCTTAGGTTGGAATATAAACACATGTATCTATTTAAATTGATTTTCTCCTACCTGGCGCAGCCTATTTTATCTAAAATAACAGCAGCATTATACAAAAGGCAGCAAAGTGAACATAATCACATTCAAAACATGCTATCAAATATTATAGAGGGATCTAAAGCACCATACCTCAGTATTTGAAAATTCTTAACACTTTACATTAGAGGTTATTTTGGTGTCAGCAAAAACTTAATTTATTTTACTCTGTACTGAAAAATTTCATCAAAATAATCAGAGAGGGATCAGAGGTTGACACATATATGGAAAATATGTAGATAGCTGATTTTTACATGTTCAGTGATGAGATGAGTAAAACACTGCATAGGAAAATAATAAAATCATTTAATCCATCCTCAACTTTTTGGACATAATAGCTTTTCTGATCTCTAGCAAGCTTTATCCAGAATAGTGCTGGGTAGAATTCAACCATATGAAACAGCAAAGAAATATCTGTGGGTGCATTTACATGTGCACTTTAATGTGCAACAACATATTTTACCGTGCATTACAACATCACAGCAAAAACAGCACTAATACACTAATGCGCAGCAAAATTAGGCTATTGCACATTAAGCATCACTAAAAAAGAGTATGCTTTCGCTACAGCACATTAGAGCAGCCTAATGTGCATTTAGTTAGTACCTCTCATTAGAGATACTAAATTTAATTCACAGTAGCAAAAGCACATTAATGAACAAGTAGATATACCAAGTGATTATGACCTCATTACTTTTCCTACTTGTTTCCCCACAAATCTTACTTCTCACTTTACCCTGAATCACAGCTACAAAAACACTGCAACACCTGTACTCATTTGGTCATTTTGTATAAATTTTTAGTAAAAATAAATCATGTAGTATAGATGTGGATATGGCAAAGTTTAATTTCCCAATATAATACCTGAAACTCTGAGTAACCAGCTAATGTTAATGGACCTATTCATGACAAACAATATGTTTGGGGCTATTTTTTTTTTTTTGGACTGGGTCTACAATTTGTCATACTGTTGCTGGCATGAATAATAACCTGTGATATATACATATATTATCTTCAATGTGTTCCTATTGGCCACATTTGTAAATATATCCAATTCTTGGAAAAACCAGAAAACCAGTAATCACAATTTTAAACACGCCGCAATTCTTTCACTCACTTATAGGTAGAGAATTGCACGCTTGCTTGATTTAATCTTCATAAATACATCTACCTTTTCCTGCCCATTTTACATGTTTTACTTGAAATTCAGTTTATGCTTAATGTCTTTTGTTTTACTATTTGTATGTAGTTTTCACATTTATTACTGGCCGGAAATTATTATATTATATAATTATTGTATAATTCCACTGAATCAAGTTATGCCAAGAGAAAATTTGGGCTTCCGTATTTTCTAAAAAAGCACTATATGTCACAGCTGGGCTTATTAGTATAATGCTTTGGTAAGAGAAGAAACTCATATTTGCTTTTCCTCTGTTAGAATGCATGGCCCTGACATAGCAGAAATGCTGTGGGAAGTAGGCCAGATGTAAGGAGCTACATCTAGGATTTCTACGATCTCACTAATCATGAACATCTGATCCAGGAATATAGCCTTTCAGTGATCTAAAGCAAGAGCTGTTTGGGTGATCAAACAACCTAAAGAGGAGGACTGGATGGGCAAATTAATGACTATAGAGATCAACCAACCACCCATTAGATCTGTGCAGCCATACAAGACAGATCATGATTATGTGGCCCTAGTGCCAAGGCAGAAGTACATTTTCACCCATTGTGTTCTTAGAGAAAATCTTAAATTATTCAGAATATTGTACACTGCTGCAGACACTTTGGAGCTGTAGAGGTTTTTTTCACACCCATCATATCTTATCTTCCTGTTCTTTATGTTAAATATGATCAGCAAAGCAAAATAAAACAGGTCCTTTACCTTTCTTTTTGTGTGTCATCATTTCTTTATGATGTGCAAAGAAGGCTTAGGAGGCTCTTCTGCTTCAGAAATTCAGGTTTTATCTACCCTCCTTTTTCTGTAAGACTCCATGGGAGACTGAGAACTAGCAGGCTTATGACATCACAGGAACTACAAAAATGGAACTCAGTTACTTGAAAAGTCATTTTATACAGGCTGTATAAAACTCTCCCTCACTCTCATTTTTAAGTATATATATTTACTTGAACACCTTACAAACAATCGGAAGAAAAAATCTATCAAAACTCTTGTGTCATCAGTAAGAGCTGAGAAAGCTCCAACATCTCTTACCTGATCTGTTCAGAGAGACCTCCAGGGAAACTAAGATTTGGTATTCATGAGATTTTTAAGTAAAAGCAAGCAGAAAAGGTGAAAATACACCTTCAGTCGTTCTCAGCACATCATAAGGTCACAAAAATATTACATTCTAATGCCTTTTTTCTAAAGGATTCCAAAGGATTCTAAAGGTGCTGCTTATCTGCATGGATTCAGGTTATTTCACAGGCATGTGCTCCATGGCAGTGAGTCTCCAACAGAGATGCAGTCAGCAGCTGACCAGAAGCTCCCTATTATGACTAGATTTCCACCACAGAGGGGGATGGGTCATGGAGCTACAAGAGCAGATGTGCTATAATAGATAACCAGCCTGACTTATGTGCATCTCTCTGAACTACCTACTCCTCACCCAGTCATATCACACATCCAACCCCCAATATCTGTGGAAATCCTCCACAGGAAGCAAGGAAAATGGTACTGCAGCAATGAGTGGGCTCCTTTTCCACATGGGAAGAAGAGATCTGTTCATTTGGACTAATAATTAAAATTATGCTGTATCCAGCTGATTGATCTGAGTAAGCACTAAAGACAGCTGCTAGCATCTAGCCTATTGATAGGGTATCTATCACACACCAAATAAGCAGAGGACAATAAACCACAATTTCTGTCACTGCAATCAGCTAAAGAACCAGCCACACCAAATTCACAGCTGCCAAAGCTTGGGAATCTGACACAGACAAACATGCCCAGCCTTGTGTTCAAACAACTCCACAAAGTCCAAAATAATACAAAAAAAAAAAAAAAAAGATGCAGGGGAAAAAAAGGCACACAAAAAAAAACAACCCTCAAAAGAGGAGACAGGCTAACTGAAGCAGGTGGTAGGTGCAGCCAGACAAGGTTTCAGCAGCAGGAAGTTTTGTATCTAAGGATCCTTGTCAAAGAAAGCCTTGACCTGAGTTAGGGCCTCCAGTCCATTTTCTTATCATGCAGAAAAAAAGTAAGAAGATCCGAACTTATCCAGAATTCTGGGAGAGGGGAGGCGGGATGCAGGATGGAAGGGACGCTTGGGATCCAGGGTGTTTTGGCATGTTCCTTCACCACATTTGTAGCTAGTGAAACAAAATGCTTCGGCCTCTTGGTATTCCACACCTTTTCCTCCAGGAGAAGCTAACTTCAACATGCAGCTGCAATGCACTGGGGGGATTCTTTCCATATTCTTATCCAGGATTTTGGAATAACCAATGAAGGGACCATCTTTACAAAAAAAATCTGGGTTCTACACTGCCAGTATGGTCTGGGACAGTATACTGGGACTTTAGTCAATGTTTGACTGAAGTAACAGAAGTGATGTTTACTTGTACTGAGGGTCCTAGTTCATGCATAACTGTGGAGTCTCAGTCCTGCCAGCATGCAGGTCTCATACTTGCAAAAGACCCTTTCTTAATACATGCAAAAATAAGCCCTGTCTGCTTTGCAAACTTTGGAGCCGATAGCATGCACCCACTCAGCCCCACTGAAGTGAAAGACAAACAATTAAAAATGTCTAAAAATGTCTGTGCTCTATCTGCACTAGGACTTCTGTCTCTGCTGAAACTAGTGGAGCTGCATTTGTGATAAATAGCTCTGCAAAGTCTATTGGTACAGCACAGATCTTGTGACTGATGTGCTCTGTATGCCCGGGACCGGAAGCCAGAAACTTCTCAATTTCCATCCTGTCGCTCCTACTGACTCCATCTCTGGTAACTCCTCTCTTCTGTGCCTCAGGGCCTTGTTGTATGGGACACCTAGTGTTTTATTTAGACTGTAGTAAGCATTACCAAAATTTAGACACGTGTTTTGGGGAGCCACATAGTATGATCTCCCAAGGCAGGTCTCTGTTCCTGGCAGCAGGCAGAGCAAGGCACAGGGAGTTAAGCCAAGAAGACAATGCTAACCATGCCACTGGATCTCACAGTGTCTCAGGATTGAAGCTGGTCTGAGACTCTGACCTAGTTGAAGACCAGGGATTAGGACTGAAGACCTAGGGAAGCCCAGGGAAGAGGCTTGGATTAACAGTCAGCTGACTTTTGGTCCCAGCCCCGGTACCAGAGCTTGTTGGAGTCTAAAACCAACTCCAATGCAGTCCCAGGGCTGTGACCAAAAAATAAGCTGATTTTTGGTCCCAGTCCGGGAACTACACCAAGTCTCCAACAAGCTCCAGTACAGTCCCAGGGCTGGGACCAACAGTCAGCTGACTTCTTGTCTCAGCCTCAGGACTCCACTGGAACCAGTTCAAGACTCTGGTGTAGTCTCAGGGCTGGAACCAATAAAGAGTTGATTTTTGGTGTCAGCCCTGGGACCCACTGAAGCCAGCCAGTCAGCAGACTGTGGATCCTGGTCCCAGGAGCACAACTGTTCATATTATTTCCATGGAGCAGTCCTATGTTACCTCAACACAGGTTACTTAATAGGATCTGGAGCTACTCCTCGCTGGTAAAAATGGGCAATATGAACATACTTAACATGTTATCCAGCTTGAACATACAGACGCTCAACTTTCAAGTGCATTTAGCATGTGCTAAGCATCTCATGCAATGTGGCCCTCACTTACTCCATCTGTGCTGCTCATGCCTATCTCCCAAAATGTTGTGCCGATGAGGTAATGTGATAAAAACATATTGGAGATGAACGAGTCTAGAGGACTAGTAAGTTTAGAGCTTCACTCCATTCTATTCTATGGCAAAATCAAACTTCCTGCAGGGCTGAGGAACAGCAACAGGACACCACATTCAGGTCAAGTAAGATCCCACGGGTCAGTAACGATTTTAGACAGAGTGCTGAAAACATCCACAAACCCGGCACGTAAAATGTTGGCATGCCACAGGTGAACAGTGGGGGAGCTGCAAGGGGCCTGCTGCTTGTTGTGGCAGTGTAGCCCTCACCCCTTCCCTGCCATCTGCTCTGAGGTGTGCATGCCAAGCAAAATGCCTTCATGTGCTGCACTCTGGCACCCATGCTGGAGGTTGCCTACCCCTAGCTGAAACTAAAACCAAAACTGATGGTGAGGGAAAGAGGGTAAGCTTCTTTGCTATTTATAATTGCTACTGTCATGCTGTAGCTCCTGGGCCCATCCGAAAGTACTAGAATACACAGGGAAAGGATATTCATGTGGCATGTCTGGCCCACCCAAAGGCAGAGAAGACCAGAAATCTCATATGAAAGCCTGTTTTATCACAATTTCCACATCTAGGTAGAATCTCAGTTTGGTCCAAATCCCCAAAGGCTACCAGTTAAAACACATTACTTTGGGTTCATCTGAAGCAAATTGAGAGCCATTCCCTCCTAAAGTGAGTTAATCTGTCATGGCATTGTGATTAAGTCCTCTGGGAAAGCCTGCTCCACCAATTTCTTTACATTCCACTTCACTGAGGCAAAAGACCAAGACTCAGGTCTAATAATGAAAAAGGGGTAATGCCACAGCCAGTGTGAATCCATTCATCTGGCTCAGGATACTTACCAAGAATACTAACCCTACCACAGGACAACAAGGGTATACTTGTGTAAATGAAGATAGCCAACATCCCTCTCAATCTTACCACCAGCTTTCTTAGAACTACTTTCCCTTAGCAGCAGACAGTGGAGCTCTTGAAGGCAAAGATAAAGGGCCTGATTTTTCACAAATGGCAAACCTCCAAAACTCCTATTAGGGTCAACAGGAGCTGGACATGATCTGTATCTCTGAAAGTTAGCACCAAATGTAGAAAAAAAAATCTTGACTATTTGATAGCATATTTACAGCAATTAAGAAATCACAAAGAACATTTTATAACACAAATGTTTGGCAAACTACAAAAAAGAAGATACTGGATTTGGGGGAGGGGTAGAGTTGAATATGTGTCCTTTAACAACACTTAAATAGACTAGACTGAAACAGTTCCTGAGAAATCCCACTAAGTGTTGAGCAGGATTTCAAACCCACAATCTTCAACACAAAGCACAGACTTTTACTACCTGAGGTAAGGGAACACCATAGGTTCAGTACTAGTGGGCGTGTATCTTCTGCATGGACATAAACCTCTTGCAAGGGTGCCACATAAGCTTCTTATATAGCACTGCCAATGCAATTTAATCCTAACTGTCAAAACCTGTGTGTATGCCAGGTCAGGATTTTCTCATTTAATCCTGCCAATGCATCTCAATCTCCTCCTTCAGCACCACTCATAAAGCACCCGTCATATGTATTTAAGCCAAATAATTTTGTAGGTTTTCTTGTCCTGCTTCCTAGAAAAGCCAAGAACCAGAGATCAGAATAGCCTCTCAAATCTCCATTTGTACCCTGGGGAAATCACTAAATGCTATAGTGGTGGTGGAATCAAAAATAATACATTTGACAGAAAGCAGAGAACTGGACATGCCTCTGCACTAATACGGCTCACAAAACAGCTCTCTCAGACTGTAGACTGTAAGGGGGATGGGATCCAAGTGCTATGTTGTTAGCAAAGCCATCCTTCAGGTGAGATATTTTTCTTGTCCAAGCGCATTACCAATATGGAAGTTAAAATATCTCCTTGCACATTGGGAACACCCTGAAGTCTTGATAGGCATTCCTCTGTTCCAATATAACAAAATGTTAAGTTGTATTCTAGCTGCTGCTGAGCAAAGAATAGTACTTGTATTTGCCTATACAATTTTGTGCTGCTGGCTAATAGACTGTTACTTTAGAAAGTGTTTTCAGACACCCCGGGGTAGGCATGTTAGGAAGAAAAGTTCTAAACAAAGAAAAAAATTGATATTTTTATCACTTTTGTTCTGAATGGCAACAATGACTTGGGAAATGGTTTGGAGTTATACGGAATGTTGAACAACACACGGAATAAAACTGGAAGTACCTTTGGCTTATGTTGTAGAGTGGTGACATATTACCATTCCTTTCTGGCATTGCAAAACATGCAACTAATGATGCTGGCAGTAACAAGAGATATGCTCACAGCAAGCAGGACATTATTTCCTATACACTAGGTGCAGCTAAACATGCAATTAATGCAATGTGATAAAATCTGGAGCAATTTGTGCTGGAGTATACTGCTTTTGGGTGCAGCATCTACATGCACACAACAAGCCAGGGTGGAAAAGCCCCAGGCTAGCAGCAGGCTTGGGAGGGTCAGCCCTAGGCTCTGGGTGCTGGCACTGGGCAGTGGAGGAGCTGGCTGAGGCACAGGTATGGCAAAATTACGGAGCTATGTGGCTGATCCCCTGACCCTGCTGCCAGCCTGGGGCTGCTCTTCCACAGTTCAAAGTGCTACTGTCCTGGTCACCGACTGCATGTGCATTTCAGTAAATAACTCCATTGTTAAGTTAGTACTTAATTAATTAATTTACTCCACCCTAATACCAGTACACGTGTAAATGGTGATGCTTTACTGCAGAGCTAATTAGTCAATTTCCAGTAAAGTGCACATGTAGATGCATCCACTGCCATCAATGCTTTGATAATCCTAGGGTCCAATGTGGCCTGTAACTGGATATGAGTTCTCCAAGGTGCTATAGATTGGTGGTAGCTACTACACCAGGGGTGGGCAAAATAGTGGATCCACCCAGTGGCCAGATTCCATTTCCCAGCAGCCCCTGTCCACATCACTGTGGCTGGTTTCCATGAAGACCCGGAAGCAGTGGAGCAGTGGCAGCATGGGACCAGGGTTTTCATAGAGACAAATACTAGCAGGATGTGTGGCTGCTCAGGTTGCTGCTCTGGGGCCAGGGCTGGGATCTTGCAGTGGTGAGACCATGGTCTGGGGCCAGGGCAGAGCTGCAGTCCACTGCCTGCACATACCTGCCTGGGGCATTAGAGCTCTTCCCCAGCTCCAGACAATACTGTCACCACCGCAGAATCCCGGCCCTGGAGCAGCTCCCTGCCCTGCCTTGTGACCTGCCAGTGCTGCTGGAGCTAGTCTCCATGGAAATTTTGGCCCCACACTGTCACAGCTCCATGAGTCCTGGGGTCTCCATGGAAACTGGCCGCAATGATGTGGGCAGGGGCTGCTGGGAAATGGAGTCAACCATGTGTCCAATCCGGTCCACAGGCTGGATTTTGCCCACCCCTGCACTAGACCATTAGTGCTTCTCCTTTGCAGCCATTAAAGCAGAACCCCACCCTAGGGTCAGAGGGCATTGTGCTCCTGGAACTGTCACCTTTTCTCTGAAATACAAATCTGGCCACTTTAAAGCATACCAGCAGTAAGGGTACTGAACATGAAGCTCTAGCCAGGGGCAACACGTAGGGGGTGCACGCACACCCCCCAAGAGCACCCCCTGTCTGGCCACACTCCCTATTTAACCAGCGCAGAGAGGCAGGTGGGAGCACTAGTGCCCCCCCTGCAAGTGCCAGCCGGGGAGTGGGGCCACCAGCAAAAGCAGCCATGCCGCTTCTGGAGGTGGCTGCGGGAGTTTCAGAGGTGGCGCAGCTGTTATTATGGTGAGTGAAATCAGCCACATGATCGGCCACTGGGGGACTGCCTCCACATCCAGCATGTGAGATATACCACCAGGCCTCATCCCCCCCCGGCCAGCAGGATCGGTTGCCAGGGGGGCTCCTCCCGGTTGCTGACTGGTGTCAGGGAGGGCACGTGCCCCCCTGACTCAAGAGGCACCAGACATCCATGGCTCTGGCTAAGAAACCAATGGACTACCTACAACCTACCTGCCTAACATTCCACCAGAAACTGCAGTTCAACATCATTTTCTCCCCACCCCTGCTTCTTTGCTAAGTTATTAGCCAGTTATTGTGTCCCATTAAACTGATGCTAGACTAGACTGCTGCACTTCAGTTGCAATGCAAGTGATTCATGCAAATATAATTCATTAGAGCCTTTGCCTAACTCGCTGCCCACCCAATAAGATACACCTTGAAAAATTTCAGGGAAAAGAAATATCCACATATTATTAGAGAAGGGGAAACAGATAGTGTTATTGAATACTGTATCAAGGTAAACAAATTCATGAGATAAAGTTAAGATATAATTCTTTTGAGTGCAGTTTATGTCTCTATAACACTATTTAGGTTTGTCATTGTTATTTTATAGTATTTTTCTTTTCTTTAAAAAAAACCAAAAGAAATTCCAAGCTTTTTTGGGACATTACCAGAATTTTTCTCTATTAGCAGAGAAAGTACCATGACAGAAACATCTTCTGGTACACATGGTCTGAAAATCCACTTCATTCAGTGCATAATAACAACAACAATAATAATAATACATTGCACTATTAATACCTATCAAAGTGCATGTGGTCTTCAGGAATGTAAATCAGTATATACTGAATGACACAGGATTTCTATACTATTTTACTGGCCATGAGTTGGCCAAAGTTTTTTCTCTATTTCGGGCAATATCCGAGCATGGCACAAAGTGGGTTGATATTAAAAAAGAGAGTGTACATCACCTCTGCCCTCTGGTGGACTTCATGGACTGAACAATGTTATGATTTCCCATCTACCACATGCCCCCAAATAAGTCACACACCTTGTCTTGGGAAGGCAGGTCAAAGAAAAAAAGATTTTCCCAGAGTCATAGCTGCGTACTGCTGCATGCAGCAGGGAGGAGCTGACTCTTCAGCATAACTGTTCACCCAAAAACTACTGCCAATTTGGCAGAAGTTGTGAAAGGGTTAAATCTCTAGCTTTTCCTCTGAGCAGCAAGGAGAGCGATGGAAAGGGAACAGAGTCCCTGGCAGCCATTCTTGCATCCCCATACCTCCACTGTGGTCCAGAAATCAGCTTCCTTGCTTAAGACATGCATACCAATTTCTGAATCACTAATGGGGGGGGTGGTTCATTATGGTATGAGAGTAAATATGGTATGCCAACACTTACCTGCTTTTTGACATGAAGTTTTGGTGGCAACCAGTGGTTGCCACTGCCAAACCACCAGACAGTGTGTATACCCAGGCACTTCCTCCATCTCTGTGGCACCACAACAGCAACTCTTCCTCCAGCATGCAAACTGCAGGCAAGGAAGTACTAGGTACTGAATGGACTGTGGCAGCAGCTGGAAGTATGATAGTGTTTATTCATGCTTTCAGTTCTGTACTGGGCAACGGCAGCAGGTTTACTCCACTTGACAGAGATGGAGCAACTGCCAGCAGTACAGGGTTCGGCTGTCACAAGAAGGGCTTTGAATGTGCCTGTCTTCAAAGTTTTGCCAGCAGGACTGGAGATGTACCAGCAAAGGTTTGTAGTGTGGACTAAAGTATAGGCTCTACACATCTTCTATTTCACTGACAAGAGTCACTTTCTGCTCAGGGAGGGAAGATCTATGCATTCTGCAATCAGCAGGAGAATCTGATAGCTACTTTCACTGTCCCAACAAAGTTTCCACCATCCATAATGTGCAGCATTGACAGATGGTGAGACAATGGATTTGTTCAAATATTTTAATTGTATAAGCAGCTTTTCACTGTGAAATTCCGGAGATCATAGTATCATAGTACCTAGGGTCAGAAGGGGTCTAGAGCAGGCCATCTAGTCTGACCCCCCGCCAATGGCAGGAAACGAGTGCCAGGGTCACAAGACCCCAGCCAAGTACCTATCTAATCTACTCTTAAAG
>JAGPOW010000304.1:38201768-38239808 GCA_030014935.1 Caiman crocodilus
TGCCACAGCTCCCCATCTTTTTAACGAGGATGGGGTGAGAGACCGTGTCAAATGCCTTCCTGAAGTCCAAAAAGACTACGTCAACAGGGACCCCCGCATTCATGGATTTGGTCACCTGGTTATAGAAGGCAACCACGTTGGTCTGACAGGTATTATCAGATATTATCAGATTTATAGAAACAGAGTGATAAGAAAAAGAGCAATGGCTATTGGTTTCATATGGAGAGATGTCAAGAGAAGCCAATTAGTTAGTACCAGCCAGAGTTCTTCTGTTCCCTAAACTTTGTAAGTACTGTGTGGAATTATATAAAATGAGCTTTATTTTACAGTAGGAAAAACAGCTAAGGCACCGGTGGTCTGAAAGATGTCAGCATGCTAACAGGTTCTTAATAGGCAATTAAACCTGAACCCGTGCTTATTCTATGTATCTCTTGTGGTAACAGTTAATTAGCATTAGAACATCCCCATTTTGTTTCATGCTTGCTGAGGGTTCTCCAGTTCACATTCGTGAGAGAACAGAAATGGTAATTCACCCCCTTGAACACTGAAGATAATTAAAAATGCACTAAGTGGTTTGACCTCCCCCCCCCCCCATTCATGATCAGACCCGGGTACAATGAAATCCACTGAGGAGAAAAAGGCTATTTTGCCATAATGAAGTGCACACAGCTGGCTGTTTAATATTACACCACTGAGGGAAAAATGATTGCACTGGGAAAATTACTGTAGGATTTCTCTTTGCTCCCCACTCCCTCCACCTTCTGTGTTCCAAATGAAAATGTGGTCACCGTATTGCATTTTCTGCTGGCTAGAACAATGGGGTAGGGTGATCAAATGAACCTTTACTGCTGATCAAAAATACCTGCTTCATTCTCAATGGGACTCCTCATCATATCAAAGGTTTCCTGAGCATCACTACTGCTGTGCCTTCAAATAAGAGAGCAAAAAGCTGTAGGCATATATTATAGAGGTATGATACCTAAGAAAAGTGAGTGCTCCTGGGGAAGAGGGGGTTTGTTTTTGGTGGAGATACTTTGATAATAGATCACTGCTAAATTCAACTTTTAACAAAAGAGCAAAGGAAAACCCATGCTTTCCATTTGGGTGAATTATTTGGTAATAATTATATACATCTCTGAGTGGCATTGGACTGAACTTCCAGGCCCAAAGGTGGGAAGGCAGAGCTGTTTGGATCCTAAGGCTCCTAGTAATACCCACACTGCTGCAGTATGGCATGCTAATGACTTATCATTATTTCTCAGGCTGTGATAGTATTCATTTCCTCCTGGATTACATTAAATTGGCACTTGGAGACACTAAAGTCACAAATATGATGGGAAAACCTAATCATATCTCTTCATTTTACAGATAATATTTTTGTGTTAGAGCACTATTATACTTTTATTAAAATGACAGGAATGTTCCTAAGAAACAGAGCAGGGGCCCTGATATTACATTGTTTTGATTAGATTCAAGTTAGTATGGTTTCTTATTTGTTTATGATAATGCAGAGGGGAAAACAATTCTTGACATCTCCCTGAGATTCACACAAAATAGACTTGTTTTCTGTGTTGTTACACTGGTGCTTAATAAAATGAGACTTTTATGCTATGGAAAAGAAAACTTAGCAGGGTGCTAAATAAACAGAATGTGCAGCTGGAAAGGAAGAGCTGGCCTCATATTCTGACTGCTGTTTACCACTGGAGAAAGTACTAAAATTAATTTGGCTCCAAGCAACGAACCATCTTTGAGGCCCCTTAGAAGCAAAGGGTCAACAGAATCACCTGGACTATGAGCTGTTTTCTTCCTCTGTGTTCCTGACATTTGAAATGGGTAAGAAAGCAGGATACTTAGTTTCTGAGGCTTCAACACACACACAAAAACAAGGCCTTATGCAATGGCTTAACTTGCATGCTCTGGTGAGAAGTGAAGGCTACACTATGAAATGTTGTGTGAAAAGCCAGCAGTACTCCTTGCACCAAAGATTACTTCTATCTCAAGGTCCTACCTCATATAATAGCAGAATTCACCTACTTGCCTATAATCAGGGGCATACCATCAGGGAAAGCAGAAGGGAGATGGACAGGGCCAAGAGCGAGGAAAGAAAAAATAGCCTGAGCAATTTCTTCCAAAAACTACTGATTCTGAAATACGTCTGGCATCGTCCCTTCCCTGGCTACCGCACTGAAAATATACCTTCTGGACTGAGGTGAGGCGTGGTCACTGAAAAGGAGATGAGGCAAGTAAGGACTACATCACACTGGAAAAGTACAGAAAAATTGCATAGTATTGCCCCACAGATTAGAAACATTTTAAGGCCTTTCTTCCTAACTTCCCAAGGATGTTGGCTGCTTCAAGAAGCACCACATAGGAAGAGATGAACCCAAGAACACGTCCCCTTTTTGAAATCTTGTTATGTTCAAAATGCAGCACAAAATATTTTTTTTAAATGGTTTCATAGTTTCCTGAAAAGATCAGGTAGTCTGACTCCCTGCCACAGGCAGTAATGAATGTTGGGTTCACAAGACCTCAGACAGGTGATCGTCCAACCTCCTCCTGAATTTGCCCAAGGTAGAGGCGAGCACCACTTCCCTGGGAAGTCGGTTCCAGATTTGGCCACCCTAACTGTAAAATACTGCCTTCTGATTTCTAACCTAATCCTATTCTCCATCAGTTTATTACCATTGTTCCTCATCACCCCAGGTGGTGCTCGGGAGAAAAGGGCTCTGCCTATTTGCTGTTGATCTCTCCTGATGAGTTTGTAGGCAGGCACCAGGTCCCCCCGCTCAGCCTCCTCTTGCTGAGGCTGAACAGGTTCAGGTCTTTCGGTCTCTCCTTGTAGGGCCTGTCCTGCTGCCCTCTCACCAAGTGGGTGGCCCTCCTCTGAACCCTCCCCAGGCTGGCCACATCCCTTTTGAAGTGTGGTGCCCAGTAGTGGACGCAGTACTCCAACTGTGGCCTGACCAAAGTCGCAGAGGGGGAGTATCACTTCTCTGGACTGGCTTGAGATGCACCTTTGGATGTATGACAAGGTATGGCTGGCCGTGCTGGCTGCAGTCTGGCACTGGCGGCTCATGTTCATCTTGGAGTCAATAATGACTCCAAGATCCCTTTCCGCCTCTGTGCTTTCAAGAAGGGAACTCCCCAGCCTGTATGTTTATGCTTGCAAAAGCAGGGGTCATTGAAACTTAGGACTCTCTCCCTTAAACCCAGACATCACAATTGTTCTCCTTTTTAAATCTTTGCTGAGAAACCAAAGTAGCTTCACAACTGTCAGTCTGAGGACTTTATTCTGATCTTGGTTACTCTGGCTTTATAACTGGGTAACTTCATAAGCCAGATCCAGACATGCAAGCACATGTGGTTTGTGGCACTGCAAACCTCTTTGCAGTGCTACAAACTGCATGTGTTGCATGTTTAACCGTGCATGGCGTGGATAATAAGCAGCATGGGCAAAATCTGCCACTGGGATTTCCTAGTAGCAATAAAACCTCTGGAAAAAAGTGACACACAGCATGCCCAAGTGCTATGTACTGGGATGACTGCAGAGAAGGAGGAGCAGGGAGCCCTGCAAACCACGTGATCAGGGACATGCACTGCAGCACAAACAAAGTGGCACAAATTTGTGCCATTCCGATTTGTGTTGCTGCAAATGCATGCCCCTGCTCATGTGGACGTGGCCATAGTATTTAATTAAGTTAAACTTTGATTTACAACTGGGTGAAATTAGTGTTGGGCTGTCCAGTATTGAGATTGTCAGCAGAGGGTACACAAAAGGACAGCGAGTTCTTTTTTTAAAAATGAATAAAGTGGGGAGATATTTTTAAATAAAATAAATACATGAAAGAGAGAATGTGTTTCTATACATGGGCGACTAAATCAATCATCCTATCCAATATGTAGGATATGAGGAGGATGGAGAATGAAGAGAAACAGTATAAATGGAAAAGAAGAAGACAACAAATAGCATTATCAGGGAATGTAAACAACCCAGCGATACATAAAGAACGTCCCTCATACAAAAAACGTCTTCCAAGGAAAAGAAAGAGTAGTGTTAACCAAAGGCAAGTGCCTACCTGTCATTGTGTGCTGCAGTCTTCTCAGGCAGCATGAGCTGCAGTGATCTTTCTGGTTACAGGATATCATGCCACATGACATTTACTATTCCATGGGATCTCCCAAGAACAACTCTGTTTACTTTTAAAACCAGAGCCAGGTCCCCCATATTCAGTTAGCAATGATGACTGCATGATCTGAGATTCTTCAACTGGTAAGGAGATTTATTCCTTGAATTTACTTAACCTCACCCTCAAATTCCTTCCATTACTTCATCAGCTTCCCCAATGCACACATTTTTCATGACTCTAAGAAACATATTTTCCAGGGAGAGGTGCAAACTACTTATGAAGTCTTCATCAACACACACAGCTGGGAGATTCCTTAGACAAGGATATAACTCCCTTACAACTAAGTACCAATGGCCCCATGAAGATGGCCCCACTGAGCTTTTGCTCTGCTCCTGCCTAGCCAAGTTGCACTACTGTGTAGAGATCAGGGATACACACTATTCCCATCAGTCATCTCACATCTGGTTCCCTTCCAGTAATTAGGGCAGATGATCTAAGTCACTGCACCAGGTCAGCCACATCACAGGGGTTTTGTTTGGTTTCTGTCTGGCTGGTTTTTAAATAAAACCACCAGCAAAGCAGAAAAAAAATAAATTAGGAAAATCCTTTTTTCCCTCTACAATTAATAAATGAATAAAAATCTTTAGAGGAAGAATATATTTAAAAATGCAGTCTTAAACTAGTAAAAATGCATGAAAGAAAAATGATTGAGAGAGATGCGGATGCTTGTGGGGAAACTTCAACAAAAACATTTGATTTAGAGACAGTTTTCCTGCTCTTCTAATTTTCTGCCTCTCTTTTTTTCCTTTCATTGCATGATTTTAATTTTTTTTATTATTACTAAGGGACATGGATTTGCATGAAAATAGAATTTTTGTTTCCTGCTCCTGTGGCTAATTCCCCACCTGAAGACAGAGCCCTTTGTGGCAGAAACTGTAGCAATCAGCTGCTACCAGAAGGATATCTGGATGAGGACTTCAGATGCCACTAGCTGAGAGGGGTGCGCAGATGACACCTTCATGAGCATTAGGGTAAGAGTGCTTTGATGGATAAAAGCCTAAGCAGCAAGGAGGTGGAAAACCACTAGGAAACAAAAAATTCCATTTTTATGCAAATGCCCTCAGTAGTGCTGGGTGGCAATTAGCAACCACAGTTTGCTGGGGCTTGGGGAATTTTTCTCATGACTTTGCTTTGCATCCCTTAAATACAAAATTAAATCAAACCTAAGAGCAAAAAAGCAACTTAAACACTGGCTCCATCTTCAGGTCCATTAAACCAATCCTGCACTGCACTGCACAGCACAGCACAGAGTACTGAGTCTACAACCCACACCTACCTCTGTGCCACTCATTGCCTCATACCTGTGTACTCATCCATATTCAATGGACTCTGGAGCAAGCCTATGGATAATAAGAGGGCAAGTAAGCTGTCAGAGAAATGGAATGGCCACTGATGAGCCTCTTCCCACTTTGGGGTCTGACTGAAGGTGCTTAGGGGCTATTTCCTGCCCAAGTAGTTACTTCTGCTTCAGTAGAGCATGGAGATGATGAGGAAGGGAAGGAAAACTGCCATCTGCTCGGGTGCGTGCCTTCCCCTCCTGTAGCCAAAGAGTTTCTTGTAGTTTGACTGATACTATATATAAAACACTAAAATGTCTGGCTTCCAATTAGAGTCCCAAATTAAGGCAACTGCCAAGGGCCTGGTTTGCTAAGAGATCCTGTCATTGCTGCTGCTGGCTCTAAGGTTTATTGCTTCACTATTGGCTATAAGCAACCATGTTCATTTGAGAGAACGGAGTTCTCCATGCTGTAAGAAAGCTCATGAAGTGACCCCACACTACATGTTCCTTCCTTCTCTTAGACATAAAGATTTAGAAATACTCACCACACCACCTGAGCCACTGAACCCCCTTCCATGGAGCCCAGAATAGACGGGAAAAGAGCTCAGCAAGAAGTGTTGTTTTAATGAGATAAGCCTCAAACAAAACCTTGAGTCCAAACTATCCCAGATTTGGAGGCTTATTTTCCTGGTTTGGGGCTTGGATTTAATTTCAACAAGCTCTTATCTTGTCATTTTTTAAACAGGGCAGGAGAAGTTTTTTTCTGCTGTGCTACAGAGGGTTTGAATTAGATGGTGTCTTTAATATTTATACCTTATAGAATTTCTAAGCCTCTTCCAGTCTCATAAGGTACATCTACATGAGATGCTTGCTACACAGTAGTCTAATAACACTGTGCAGTACTGTGCTGGTCAAAAACCCTGCTAATAAGCTACTGCCCAGTGTTATTAGGCTTTTGCACAGTAACCATGACAAAAAAAACCATGCATCAGCGCTACTGCACAGTAAATGTAATTACTGAGCATTTAATTAGTATTTAATTAAGGAATTACTAAACTAAACACACGGTAACTACGGCGCATTAATGAACATATAGACGTGCCCACAGAAACTAAAAGGGGATCACAGCTTCATTGTCAACTAGGTTTTATCACAGAAAGACAAGGTGTTGAAGCAGCCTGCTAGATACCACCATACAAACTAAGGACTTACTCTCTCCTCCCTATCCCACTACCCCATTAAAATATCATTGAAGAAATAGCAGATTAAGCAGCCACCACTGTGACTCAAACACAGTTTAATAGCAGTGTCTTTGTTGGTAGTGGAGAAGTGCATACAGTACCTGTTGTTGCCCTTTTGTGTTCTTTACAAAGACAACAAGTTACTATTGAAATACATTTTCAGCTCATCTGGTTCCCCAGATGCTTTTCTGCAAAGCCATGAAACAACAGTTCATCTCCTCCGTGGAGAAACCACATACAAAACATTCACATATCACCACAAAATCTATCTATCCCTCCACCCCGAACCCCAAATCCCACCCAACTTTTGATTTCAAGTATATTTAAAACAAATAAGAGAGGGAAAACATAAAAAGGAAAAAGAAAGCTTATAAAATAGCAAAGGAAATAAAGTTAATTTCTTTTTTTAAATATATATAGAGAACAAAATGAAACTTGAGGGAAAACTTACTGGCGTTACAGTTTATCCTGATACAGTCTAGATGGGGAAAAATAAATGAAAGATGAAATTGCATCCTTCAAGGTAACAGCTGCAGACATCCAAAAACAATCAGTCCACCCTTCCGGGGACAGACACACGCAAAGAGATGTGGCCATTTTATATTTATATACAGTCTGTACAAGGCTAGGAGTGGGTGTATATGCACAGTATATTCTGTAGAAATATCAGCTACATATAAATATATATATATATATATATATATATACACACAAACACACACATATATATATATATATATATACACACACAAACATATGTATAAATATACTGATATACATATATATCCACGTTGACACAGAAAAGTTTTCTTTTTAAGGGAACCTATGCATCTAAGATTATCTACTGCTTCAGACCATGAACTGATGTTAATTAAAAGAAAAAAAAATTGACAATTAAGGCACAGAAAAAAATCTCCCTAAAAATGCAAGTCATACTCCAGTGTCATCTCTGTTTTTTAAACCTTCTGCAATTTCTTTAAGAAGCTTGAAGTTTAAAGGCAACCTTTACACTTGGTTTCTTTTGAATTAATTTGTATTGTTATTGCATAAATACACCATCTGTCCAACACCAGTATACCTGGAAAATCAGTCTAGCAAGGTTTATTGGTGCAATATTTAACTCTTTCCACCTCTCTCAAGGACAGACCCCCTCTTCATTCCCCCTAATGTTACGCCAGAATGCTTTGAAAAAAAATGTGCATAGGCACACTGCCACTGTCCATTCAGGTGAGGAAAGGGTTAATGTACTGCCCGCTTGTGTCCTATCATAAAATGGCCACTTGCAAACTGCTAACCGCACGAACGCCCAGCCCAGATTTCAGCTAGAGTTTGGATTTGGGAGATATTTTTGACTGGTTGATGGGTGAGTGGGTTTTTTTTCAAAGGTCTCCAGCCCAGCCAGTTCCTCAGAGCCCAGACTCATCTTGCCGCCTGAATGTTAGTACTGAATGAGACTTTTGTAACATTCAGGCAGAAGATGAAACGAGCAGTGAAGTGGCAGGTCTGGGAATCTTTGACAGCCCTACCTGCTTCGTTCAGGAGCTCCAGACAGAGGGATGGGGAAGGGAAGCACAGAGAGAAAGAAAGAAAGGAAAAGAAATAAAAGGAACCAGAATAATATTTGTTTTAGTCAATAAGTAGTAACCAAAGAGACTGCACATAGAAAACATCCGGCCATGCAGGGGCCTGATGGAGAGCTTCTGACCACCAGCTCCTCCACTGTAACCTACTGTAAATTTTAGGGGCTCAGCATTGACTCAGGGTGAGGCCCTTAGCAGATTCTCGCATATAAAGGTGACTGCTCTGATTCTAGGGAGTATGAACTCTCCCCCTGGTGGTGTCCAAGTTGAGCTTAAGTTAGCACATCATGGTGGCAACAGGCATTTTTGACCATGCAGATCTTCTCTAATGAGAAATCCAAGCTGGGGACCAAAGCTTCCGAGTTCTGGACACCACGTAAGTCAGCCTCTGTCAGGTAATAAAATCCATGCCCAGTAGAGCTGATAGTCTTTAACACAGAGTTATGGCCCAACAGTAACAGATATACAGAAAGTGACAGAGGAGAGAAATTGGCAAGGACAAAGAAGTGGAGAGGGATAATTTTGCTGCATATGCAAGTCAAATACTTTTTATTGCAAAGGGTGCAATAAGGACAATCCTTTCATCAACTGAAAATAAAGGTAATTTTTAAAAACAGAAAAAAATGGGGAGGAAGAATAAGATTCTATAAATAAAGAGTCAGAGTGATTAGGGACATACCAATCAGGAGCAACAAAGCCAGAGAGAGTCTGTTCCTAAGAATTTCTCTTAAGAAAATCTGGGTTTGGTTTTGTGCGATTAGGTTTGTCATGTGTCGTCAACCGCAACAGAAAAGTGGGAGCAAACAGCCCTGGAGCAATTGGTACGATCACCATGCAGTGGTGGCTATATCCCTTGCAGGAGTTGAAGTAGGGTGAGGGCAGCTTTCTGTAATATACAGGAGGGAAATCAACTGTCTTTTTCTGTCTGACCAGAGAGAACAGACAGAGAGAGAGGGAAGAAGTAAGCAAATATGAAAGAGAGAGAAAGATCAAGAAAAAGTAGTATTACTAGATCAATAGGGGTTTTTTAAGGACAAAGTATTAAGCGTGCTATGGAGAAACATGGCAGTGTTCTGAGTTCATTTGTCAAATTTGGAATCTAAACTCTCTGACCAATATGTTATTGATCTGCATAGAGAAGCTTTGCTTCTTTATACAGGGCTATTGAATTATTTCTGTGGGAACTGCTATATCAAGTGGGGAAACCAGTGCTTTAGAATTGAAACAAATGTGATCACTGATCACTAGATTGGTTGGTAAATGTTTGCTTAAATGTACAAAAAGAAACCATGCCATTTAATGAGCTGCCAAAGGAGGTTCAAAACTGTTCCTACAGCACTAAATTGCTAGTCTCTGAGAACCTAAGAACAAAATAGGTGTGTCTACATGTGCATTTAAGCGTGGCTAAATTTAATGTGCATTAGTTTAATGCACATTAAGCAATTTTTGGCAGGTATCTACACATGCAAGGACTTTAAACCAAAGTTAGCAGCCCTGCCATGGGCCCGTAGTGGCTGGGCAGACCCAGCACTAAAGTTAGTGCCAGGCCGCAACTATGTGTGTTAATGCACTTTAACTAATCACACCTAAATTTGATATCTGCATTTGCAGGTATCAAATTTAGATGCAGTTAGTCAAATATCACCATTTTTAATGGCAGGCAAGGTTCTTTGCGTAGGTGTGATATCTTTTATTAGACAAACTGACCAAACTACTCATTTTGTCTAATAAAAGATATGACATCTACTCAAAGAACCTTGTCTGCCTATATCCTTAGATCAACACAGCTACAATAAAAAACCCGCCATTTTTAATGCACGTTAAGGGCGCTGATGCGTAGATGCACACCCATAATGTGCACTAAATTAGGCTAATGCACATTAACGCATCTCGCGTAGACACACCCAATGTGTCCCAGCCCCATCTTCTCTCTCCAGAGTATAAACCAGTGACAGGCTACCTATTGGTATCAACAGCAGCCCTAATGAAAGTTTCCAAAGCAAGCTTTTGCATCGGAGGGATTCCCACTCTTCTTCAGATATAGCAAAATATTAACTGAATCTCTCAGATATATAAAAAAACTCAAAGTATTTTACTTCCTTCCCAAGAGCCCTAGTGTTGACCCACAGCTAAAAAAAGAGTTAATCTATCACATGGGAAACTCTTTTGTCCTTCCTATACCAGTTTTAAGAAGGTACAGAACATCTCCGCTCTTTTAAGCCAGAAAAATATTGCAGCATGCAAAGATGCTTTTCCTGGCAGTGGGGTGGAGGGCATGTGTTTAAAAGCTGTAGATTATATGCCAGGACCATGTAACCAAAGAAACCACAGCAAGGGAACTTAGTAGTAATTAAGAAAATTGTCTGGGATTCCCCTACATTTGCACTGGTGCAATAAGGCTTTTGGTAATCCTTGCCTAGGGTATACTGGAATTGAGTTTTACTAATGGGATTTGCTTTATTCCAGTCTGGCTGACTTCCTAACTTAAAAGGGGTTTTCTGTTCCTTTCGATTTTGAAGGTGTACATGACCAGAACAGCTGTTGATCTAGTCAACTGCTAAGTTCAATCAGTGAGTGAGATGTCTGGAGGGTAAAGACAAAGCCAGAAAGCAATGTGTTCATAAATGGAGACCTGGAAGACTCAGCCTGGTGTTTTTATATCATTACTGTTCCTTTAGTAAATCATAAGCTTCACAACAAGTGTTCAACAGTCTCTCAGTCCTGGAATTTCATGAGAATGTCACTTTTACTTGGGTCTAAAGGTTCTTCTGTTCAGATTGTTAATAGCTCTGGTATGATGGACTAGAATTAAAGGAACTATCAGCATGAGATTTAAGAGAAGGACAAATGTGCAGAGGCAGAGAGGACAGGAGATATGAAAATTGAGTTGGTATAGGAACAAAGAACTGTGAATGATGGGCTCTGAAAGCCAAAATGGACCTTTTGCACTGTAGGGGCAGAATTTGTTCTTTATATCTTTCCCCTGATGTCTCCCATTGATGCGGTCCTGTTTGCTTGTGAGAAAACTTTGTTGCATGTGTTGCTCCCCTCCCTTGACACACTTACTGCCTGAGGCAGCCCCATTTTCAGTTATGTGGGGCTGTGAGAATCATACTTGCTTGTGTGTCCTTGTGTTTATCTCTGTGAGATGTGGATCAGCCTGTCTGTGAACAGGAAATACTAAGAATCCCCACATTTGCAGCCTCAGGTGTGAGTGTGTGATGGATTAGCAGGAAGACCATTTGGAAATGCAAATGTCACACCCTAGGCCCTTCCTAAGAACGAATGGTGTGAGCAAATATAGGGGCTCACAGTCCTTTCTTCTTATCATAGATAATCACTCCTACATCTGGAATGATGAGAGAGCCACAAAAAAGGGCATCTCAGTACAGAAATAGTCACCCACTTTACATGTATTACTAAGATATGAGAGGTAGTTCACCCAGCATTGTTAAAGGCATAGGGTTGTTCTCTCAAATCAGTGACAGGAAGCATCCTATGCATATGGGTTGATGGAGAATGGATCTCCATATCTTTCAATAAGGTACAGATCTGACTGTAAAAGAACATTTGTGAATGGGAAGGATGAGATACAAAGACAGATTTATGGAAGCCTAGTTATTGCTGTATGGAAGGAGCATCTACATGTTCCTACATGGAGATATTTACTGTGCAGCTGACTAATTAACTGCACAGTAAATATCTTGGCATCTACATGTACCCGTTAGGGTGCACAAAACTAATAAACTTCACATCAGGGTAGTACTTGGAAAATACAAGTAGTACCCTGCTGCAGTTTTTTCATGCACAGCAGTGCACATGTAGAGGATGCCCTGACTGGCTAGGGCACAGGATGCTTCAGTGCAGGACTAGCCAGCAAGAAGCTCATGCACTGAAGCACCCTCATGCCTCAGCAAGTCTCTCCACAGCATGTGGAGCCCAGTCAGAGAAGCCGTAGGTTGGCAGGCTGACATTCTGGGTCCCCTGCCAGCCTGGACTGCTCCAACTGGGCTCCATGTGCTGGTCACGAATAAACTCCAGAGCAATATGCTCCAGCAATATGGTCTTTGGTCCCGGGTGCATGTTCAAATGGTGGGAGCAAAAAGCTCTGCAGCAATAAGCCCCCGAGTTTTTTCTTGCACATTAATTGCATATGTAGAAATACCCACAGGGTGTCAACTACTCTAAAAAAACTGGAAATAAATTGAAAACACAGTGACTGCAAGGTATGGTGTGTACACTGATCATGAAAGAGAAAGTCCATTGCTAGTGTAAAATAAAGTAAGGATTGTGGGATGCTAAGAACAGATGTGTCTGCCTGGGCAGGGTGCTGTAGTGTGGCATATGTAGGCCGAGTGAAATTGGATGCAAAAAGGTTCCTGTACAGCTAAATGGATGCAAAATGGGACATCAATGTGTGTGAAAGAGTAAGTGTTGCCTATGTGATTAGTTTGAGTTTGTTTTGTGTAATGATGTATAAAAGCATTCACGTAGATGTGTGTGTGTGTGTGTGTACACTTGTGTGTGTACACTTGTGTGTGTACATGTGTGCATGCATGCACATGATACAATACGAGCTGTATGATTAACTAATTCTTCTGGGAAGTGAGGAAGGAAGTATACAACCTCACTGATGCTGAATGACTCTGAACTCATGGCCACTGAGTCAAATACCTGCCAGGGGCAAGACAGAAATAGCTGTCTTAGAAAGCTAAAGGCGTCATTGGCACCCAGGGGAACAGAGCTCAGACAGAGGGAGGTATGATAGGCTGCGCTCTCCTGTAGGAGTTTGAGTCAGATGAGCTGGCTATATGCTATAGTGGAGGCAGGAATTATGTTCCAGTCACCAGCACTGAGAGTGATTTTAGAAGACAAGGAAATAGGAGTCCGAAGTTCTTAAATACTAACAAGTGGCAGCACAGCCCACTTGGCAAGGGCTGGGCATTGGATAAAGGTGGTTCTTCTGATTGGTCATTTCTCTCTCTTTCTGCCTCTCAGCATTGGACTTGCAGAGGTGATTCCAAAGCATGTTTTGGAACTCAATTCTCTCTCTCTCTCCTTTCCCTATCTCTACCCTACCCCCATTCACTTTAAATATCTTCTAGTTCCCTCTACCACCCCCCAACACACACACACAAACACACACACACACACACCCCTTTCTTTCTCAACTGAACTGTGATATCTCTCACATTTGGGCTTCTAATCTTCACACAACAAATATCCAATATGCTGTGAAATGTGCTGTTAACGTACAGAAGACACTGCCCCGGGCACCTGTCTGAGGAATATCTGAAACAACTCCTCATGCCCTTTAAAGAAACAGAATTAACAGCCAAGGCTCTTCCCCTTGCCCACACGCCCACCCAAGCCTGACTTGGAGTAAATGCTCCTGGTTTAGTTTTTGACAATGAGTGCTAGGGAAGTGAGTGGGATATGCCAGCCCCTGTAGGCTGCTCTGTACACTCTGTTCTCAGGGCTGTTTGCTGTGCGGGCCGCAGGCTTCAGGCCTTTGAAGGGTTGAATACCATCTTTTGATTTACCATGACCGATGGGGTGTGAGGAAGCTTTACAACTCAAATACATAGAAAAGAAAACAAAAAAGCACAGAAAAGACCTTAAAAACCACACAAACCATAGTCAAAACCAAATGGAGTAGAACAAGAAAGAAGGATAGTTCTTAGTAATAGCTTTAAGTATCTTAAAGGAAAAACAAAAAGAAAAACACAACTACATTAGACACCACTCAAAGCAGTCCTTGCTTATACATATCCATTATCAGATGCTTTAGGGATTCTGATATATGACTGGCCAGATCTTAGCTTTGGCTTAATTAGTTTGAGTTGAAAATGGTGTCCACGTTGTCACTTAAAGGAGATTTTGACTGAGTTAAACAGTGAGATCTTGCATTTCACTCATGACCTCTTGGATGTGACCTGTCTCCTCAAAGAACCAGCTAACAAACTTGGAATTGATGGCTTGGCTCTTTGGCCTGCAAATATCATTTTCTGTAGTTAACTGTCTCAGACTGAACCTACCTATGTCACAATGCACTGGTAAAGAGATCAGCCTAAAAGCAAGAAAGTCCTGATTCCAGGTCTTAGGAGACATCTGGCACCTTTATAAATCTTGGGAATTCAGATAATGGGGGTAACCAGGTACTGGGTTCCAAGCAACTGACATTAAGTTTCAGCAGAACCCATATGTCAGAGGAGAGGCAGAATTAAGAAGCATAAAAGGGGATCAGGATGACAGTCAGTGCAGAGCTAAAAGTAAAACCCAAGTAGCCCACGCCCCCTGCTTTGACCACTTAAAATATCTTTTCCCCATTGATATGTGATGCAGTCTCACTGCCTTTTAGCACATAGCAAAGCCTGAAGCAGTTTCTTACATGAAAAGCAAATTGTTAGAAATAATTTCCAAAAAGGAGATTGTGAAAAGGAGTGAACTTGGTGAGGTGTTAGATCATTACCAGAGATAGCACTGGATTCGAAAACGAAACACACTCACAGATGCACATTAGCTTTGTGAAGGATTGCCTTTCCAAATGATAGACTGCAGCAGAGTATTTCTTTGACACTCTTCCCCAAAGAGAACATTTTCAGCCTATGAAATTCTCTGGTCCACTTACATCTTCTGCTGTAGCATACTATAAAAGTGGCCCCTTTTCTTCACTTGAGAAGGCATTTTGATGGCTCAAGAAGATATCTTTCCTCAAGGATTAGTCACTTGGTGCTGCCTCTTTTCCTGTGCTAGGTGGACACACTGGTGTTTTTACATTTTCTTCTAAAGCCAAGTACAGAAGGTAAATTCCAGACAACAGGACCTGAGTAACTCTGCACTATTCTTCCAACTAAGGCAAAGCTCAAGTACCTTGCAGGTCTACCTGGGATAGAGCTTGTTTTCATCTCTCATTTTAAAGGCAGACACACGTTTTTATGAACCATCCCCTTTTCAGCCTCTTACCCCAGTTGTAATCAAGACGTTTAATGTTGCCTTCCAAACCCAAAGATGATGAAAAGCAATTCTGTTTGAGACAAATTAATGCAACTCCCAGATCAGTTAGATGGATTCACTACAAGGCAATATATTACCCTCTCTTCCCTATTGGCTTCCAAGAATGAAACTAGAAGATGAGGAGAAACAGTCAAAAGAATCACTATTAAACTTAAGGCTCTTTTAGCTCTGATGCAGGATCCTTTAACTGATGTCATCCATATCTATCTGTGACAGGAATCAATGCTCAGGTCACAATGATATGTAGATTGGTGTGTAATTGCCACTGCACAGTATAAACATCAAAGCACGGCTCAGGTTGAGTGTCCTACTGAAAGTTCATAATATTTGGAAGCTGTCATAATGGGGCTTAGAATTTAGAATAAAAACCCCAAATCATCACAGAGCATGCATGCACGCCTATGGAGGGGCTTGGCATTTCTAGTTCATTGCATGGCTCTATTTCTTCCTCAAATTCTCCTCCCAAATATATTGCTGCAACTGCATGAAGTCAACAGGTTGCACTTGTGTAAGTGATAAATATGTTTCATTTCCGGCACTTATGATTTTCAACTCCCCAGAATAAAGGGAAGATGTCATTTCCTTATGACCTCACTCGAGTTCTCTCACTACACTTTCCCAAGGTCTTCAGACACTGGCATGACAAACATACTGCTCTGGCCCATCAACACAGATGCCCTACACTAAGGCCCTGCTAAGAGAAAGAGGAGAAGGGAGTCATGTCCTCAGCTCAAGAATTTCTACACAATTATAACCATTTGGGAGAATTTTGCTGCTCTGCAGACCCTTGTTTCTCAACTAAGCTTAAAAAGAAAGTCTTTGTTCTGAAGGAGACATATATATTGTCAGATTTGTTGCCAAGCAGGTTCCATCTGGGAATGCATAACTTTGAGAAAACAGGAAACAAGCTGGAGGAGCTGTTGGAAGATTTCCCCTTTACCTTTACTATTGATGCCTCAGTTGGAAAAAGAAGCCCAACATACCAAAACTTTCAATAGTAATAGCCTAATGGCTACAACCTACAGTAAAATTACTTAATTTTGGGGGCCATTACTGTCAAATGCCATTGCATTTTTAAGGGCTTAGGATTCATAGCACCTGTTCCTTCCCTCCATGGTGTTTCCCTTTCACACCTTTCTTTGGCATCTGTCCCACATCTTGCTCTGACTGTTTTGAGTGGTGACAAAGAGGCTGGATTAATGAGAGTGATTGATCAAAAGATGGACCAAGTAGCATGTCTTACACAAAGCTAATCAATTCCAGACCAACAAAGGAAACTTAAAAACATAAAGACTTAAAATCACCACTATCCATAACCAAGAATTGACATCAAATCTCCATGCAGCAACAGCTGGAGAGAATTCCTCTCCACAGAGAGTATCATTACAAAGGTCTTAGCAGCTACTTTGGAAATCAATTCAATCAGATCAAACCAACAGAAATAAAGAAAACAGGAAAAAAACCACTAATTACAAGCCCAAATTAAAAGGGGGGAGTTTTCATACGATACCTAAATTGACCATGAGTTTGACACGTCCTCCATCCAGCTCCAGGCGCAAGGTGTCAGCAGAGTCTCGTGAGGTGGTGGCCACTAAAAGTCCATAGGCACGCTGCGACATGAAGCGGAAGGATACATCCTCTGCTTCTGTGTGCATGACCATGGGCATGATGATCTTCATGTACATGCTACCGTCGTAGCTTAGGATGGAAGCCTCTGCAGAGAGCAAAAGAAACAATAGCAGACAATGAAGCCTTCTATGGCACTCTTACTCCTGAAGGACCCCTCAATTTTACAGTCCTTATATAGAAGTCATGTCACCTGCCACCAAAATGCAGCCACTCTGGGAAGTACATTAAAGATAGCTGCTTAACCACACTCAGTAACCCTATAAAACAGATATACAAAGAAAACATGATATCATATTCACCTGAAATTACAATTTAACAAAGCAGAATGCAGTTACTCAGATTACAGTTTCTCAGGACACACAGATTAGCACTGTCTCACCGTGCTCACTAAATGGCACAGACTCTATTTTACATCTGTTTTGAGAGTTGGCACCACCTTCAGCTGCCCAGCTTACCCTAGCACTGTTCTGAGTGTTGTTTAGACACAGCATATTGAGTCAGCAGCACCTCTCCTCTAGCATATGGATTTTTGTTTGGTGATCACATAGCCTGTATTCAAGGTTGTCACCTATTTGGTGGGGTATTTGATCCCATAAATAGCATGTTTCAATTTAATACACTTGCAAGGGAGCATAGACTATGATAGCATTGTATATTTTCATAGTTATATAGTGATATCGTGTAAAATGAACTGTGTCCAGTAATTTTCCCACACCTTTCCTTAATGTCTTTGAAATGTACAGTAGGTGCTCACTCTGCCATCCACAGATAGAATAGGTTTGGCATTGAAAAGAATCACACAACCTGAGATTCTATTGCTTTAGCAACCATCACAACAAAACATCCATTCACAAACTATGCACAAGTTGGCACATCACTTTTTCACTCAGGGATGACAGGTAATGGCTGCTCCGACCCTGCAGAAGCACCATCACACATAAGACAAAATATTCTAAAACAGTGCCCATGGCACAATCAACCCTACAGAGAGCTACCAGTCCCTCTAAATACTAGCGAGCTGGGTGTCAGGCAGAAGGATGTCAGTGATCTAAAGCTCATCATTAGGAACTTGAAAAGGACAAGGTACATGCACACAACAAATCAAGCCCTGCACTTGTTTGACTGCTTCTGAGTTTTTGTAAAGCCCATTGTTCTTAGAAATCCAGTGCCTCCTTATTTATGTTGATATTCCTTTGGGACCCTGTGACAAGCTCCAGACCTACTTACCGCAGTGCTGGTATCCACTTGGCCAATCTGCAAGTGAGCCAGTTGGCACCATGCAGCCTGAAGGAGCTCAGCCAGATGGTCACTCTGGGCTTAAAAGAAGCCGGGGGGAGAGAGGTGGGAGCACCAACAGCAGGGCCAGACACTCTCCCCACAGCCAGAAAGGACCTAGTACATCTGTGCAAGGCCAGCATGCCCAGAGAAGCAGTGCATACCTATCTCGCTGCTGGAGCACCCAGAAAAGACCCGGATGCATGTCACAGAGCCAGCAGGCAGCCAGTAGCTCTCCCCAAAGCTAAAGTCCCTGGAAAAAGCTTGGAAGCCCGGACTGGCCAGAAGGCACTGAGGACTCCAGCAGACACCAACTTGATTGTCGCAGCTGGTGAGCCAAGAAGCACAGATCCGATACCACTTCCTGGCACCTATGATAACCTCTGCAGGAACATACAGGTCAACTGGGGCTGGGAGAGGGCATCCCATAGGGCCCTCCCAGAGACTACCGAGGGAAGAACCTGGCATAGGACCCCCTGGCACTACACATTTCCCTCAAGCGTTCGCAGACCCAGACTGCTCTGGCAGGGGACTGGAAGAACTGTGAGTATTGTACAGGTGTGAAGGGACACACCTTGCAGCATTATAGGACTTGGCCAGGTAGAACCCAGACCAGAAAGCATGCCCAACAAAGGGCACCACTGACTTAAGAATCTGTGGAAAAGGAGGGCACCAGGCATCAACATGCCCACATGCTGAAGAAAAAGTGGTCAGCACGGGGGCATCGTTGCCCTGCCCACTGCACCATCCAAGCTACTTTAGTTGAATTATTGTTACATTGTGATTTTTGCAAGCATACAGGGACACAGCCAGACCTCCTGCAGCAGTCATCATTATCAGGCCTCAGTGAAGGAGGAGAGAGCCCTGTCACCAAATCTGAGCAGCATCCAGGCTGATCCTAAACACCTGAGCAGAAAGGGGTCGGGTATAGGAGAGGAGGAGCCCCACAGAAGACATGCCAGCAGAGCTGCCCTGGGTCCTACAGGAGCCACTGAACACCACCTCTGGATGTAAAACCCAGCATAACAACAAGTCATGGCAGGTGATTAGACCCAGGTGTGACATAGCCCAGGAGGCAGGGCATGCTCACCAGCCAATGCGGTGGTCATGAGCCTATCAAAGATTTACAAAAATCCTAAATGGGAAAAGAAGAGTTTGGAACAGTTCACTGAAGTATAACTACGGATAATGGGGTGAAACTAAGCGAAGACAAACTGAAGCGGAATAGCAGCAAAAAAAGTTCTCATATAGGAGACCAGTGGTTTTGAACCTTTTTTAATTTGCAGACCCCTAAAAAATGTGAATGGAGGTGCAGACCCCTTTGAATTGTAAGCGTAGGTATTCACATACTTTTGATTGATCACAGTTATCTTCCATGGACCCCTTAGACACAGTCAGTGGACCCCCAGGGGTCCACAGACCACAGATTGAAAAACACTGCATTAGACTGTGGAACAGACTTCTAAGAGCTGCAGCTAAAGTCTGGTGCCTTGCAGACATTAAAAAATAATCTAGGCAAAGCTCTGAAAAAGATGTCTATGGGAAGTTAGTCAGGGACAGATTTCCAGAATTTCTGTTTTGTTTTGGGGCCTACAACCTTGCCTGTCTGCTCTCTTTTTGAGATGGGGTAACACTCATTTCTGTTAACAGGAGAGGTACTGTAGGGGACAAATCTGTACAAGCACAAAGGTGTCCTACCAGGTCTTGTCTGTGACTGGTGTCCACCATTCTATCACATTTTTCCCTACTGCTGCCAGTTAGCTAATGTTTCTGTAGCTATGCTGACATAATTAATGGTGTTATGATGCAAATGTGGGAAGAAACAAACCAAAACCCAGATATAAGTGTTATTAGAAAAGCAAGAAATGTCAGGAGATGCAGGCAGAATGAGTGCTAGGAAACTAGAAAATGACAAAAACAACTGGGGAAGCAATTATATTTTTTCTATCTTCTTAGAGAATGTCACAAAAAATGGAGAGCTGAGCACAAGAAAGGAGCTAAGAAACAAAGTGCTTAATATTCTCTATTGGCACAGGGTTTTGCTTGAAGAGATTGATATTCTTCTCTGAAGGGACAGAGTTAGATTCCTGGGCAAGAACAGTGGCAACCTGCACAGCGTTGTAATTATTGTTTCAGTCCCTGAATACGCACTAAAGGGTTCTTTGATCAGCACAATTTATAAATCTACATAAATGCATTAATGCATGAATTAGTGTCCCTTTTCATTGCAGCCAAACCCCACAGGAGGTAGAGCTGTGAAGATCATTCAATGCAGAATTTTTATCACAAAATCATGTAAAAGAACCTAGAGTTGGAAAAGACCCAGCTCTCACCTAATCTATCTCATTGACATCAATGCAGAATTGTTCCCTAATGCGCACTGGCTAGTGTACTGTCCAATTTAGTTTTAGTTGCCCCAAGTCATGGGGGCCTTCAACACCCCCTGTGGAGAGCTATTCCACAATCTAACATACCTCACTATGAGGAAGACAGTCAAGACAGTCTGCACTTTCTCTTCTCCTAGTTCCCAGTTCCCAGCAGAACTTCTATGTGCATATATGAGAGGAACTGAGAGACATGGAAACAATAAGATTCAAAGAACCAATGCTTACTGTCTGCCAAACTTCAAATGGTGCAAGCCTTATTGCTTCTGGAACGAGAAATGAAGTCCTCCCCACCTCTAACTAACGCAGATTTGCTTATGGCCTGGACAAAAAGGAATATGCTCACTTTTATTCTGATGATTGCTGGGTAAGCTTTCAGTGGCTAATTACAGTAATGTCATGGGTTATAGCATGGGCCAGGAACCTCCAACTCTCGGACTGGATCTGGCCCATGAAGGTCCAACCTGGTTCAGGGCAGTATAGGGAACTGGGTGACAGGTAGCTACACTGGGAGGCCCTCTCTGTCATTCTCTTCTGCCTGTAGCTTTTATCCTTATTGCAGAGGGACCAGACATTTGAGGGTAAGTGCAGGGAGCTGAGGGAAGGGAGGAGAGAAAGAGATTTGTAGCTCTTGTGACAGCAAAGGTTGCTGATCCCTGGTTTAAAGTGTTCTAGGTTCCCCCTCACTAAAAATGCTCACTCCATATCTTCTATATGTTTTAGCTGAACCCAAGAAGTCATTGCTATGATAGGATTTTACTTTTTTCCAGGCCCAACTATGGGTGGTTTGAGCTAAAACAAAAGTTAATATTCATTCTACTACACCCATCCACGCATCCCCTTCCATCCAACACCCCCCTAACACCCAGCCACTTGGTTGCCAGTTCCTAGTGCCAACCTAGGTCCTGCATCAGTTTCTGGTGAGGAAGCATAAAGGAAAGGGGAATTCTCTTTTTTTTCCAGACTGAGCAGCTGGGTTTACCTGTAAAAGCACAGCCCCTTTCCCCTTTACATCTGTACCCCTAATTTACCACCCAGAGCTGCACACTAGAACCAAATGCACTCTGCAAATAGTCACAGGAACTGTGTATATACACACATGCTTTCACTCTCTCCTCTCTCACTGTGGATTGTATTAGAGAATGCAATCAAGCATGAAATGGTTCTTTTGACGCCTTCAGCTGAGATGTGCCCTGCATGAAAGAGTTATTTGCGCCAGTGTCTGAATACAGTTAGAGGGAGTGGGAGTGGGGAGAGTGTCAGAACGTTGCACTGGGGGAATGTCAGAGTTTGTGTATATGTGTAAGGGACATAAGACCCCAAATGTAGCCCTCCTTTCCAAACTGCTATTTAGGTGGAAGCCATTTGGTGCTTAATGCAAACTGGAGGTTTTCTGTGAGATTTGGAAGATGACAAAGTGGAGCAGCAATAGAAGTACTTGGGGAAGCAGAGATATAATGAGCTTCTCAAAATTCCCAGTCTCTGAGGAGGAGATCCCTCTGTGCCCGCTAGCTGCACCCCTTCCAGTCCTGAAGAACAGCTGTCTGCATTCTAAGCACTTTGGCAAGGAAACCCAACATATTTTAAAACTGTTAAAAGCCAAACCTAAACCTGATTGAAATGTCATTATTTGAGTTTCTGAACTAAAATCTGATCCTGAACTTTAACGGGGAACCTTTGACCTGTTACTAGGGGAGAGCTATGAAGCCAACAGAACCAGTCAGGGCCCTTTAAGAAAAGAGTTTTGTGGCTGGGTTAAAGGCCCCTGGCAGGGCTCAGACTAATAAGCAGCCCTGTGCTCAGCCAGCTAACAGGCCTTTGCTGAAGTTTTGCCTTTTGTTTCTGGGCAGTTTAGATGGCAGGCCTGTGGGGCAATGCCCTGACTAAAGACTGCCCATTCCCACCCTCACTCCGTGACTTCTTCCCCTGAGATTCCAGATGCTGCCAGTTTAACTGGGTGCATCAAGACACACAAGATAAAGGGTAGAGGCTCAGAAGAGCTATAAAAAGGGAGGGTGCAGGTTAGCTGGCTGCTGGGACACACAGCTCCCCTGCAGGGGTAGGCCTGCCACAGAACCCAGAGACAAACACATCTGCAAGTTCAGGAAAGAGGAAGGGTTCTTGGTTCCTTCCCCAACATGATCCAAATGGGGCTGGGGCCTATCTCTAATATTAAAGTAATAAGAAATGGCAACTGGGGAAAAGGATGAATCTACCAAGTGGGGTGGGGGAAGCAAACTAGGCAGAAAGGATATGTAATCCTGAGTACACCAGCTTAGCCCCATCAGTCTATAAATACTTCTCTTTGGTGATGCATGATGGGGGGCATAGGGGGACATGTGCCCCCTCCCCCCCCATTTCTGTGCTGATGGTAGGATGCAGGGCTGCAGCATGGTCAGAGCCAGTGCCCAGCAGCAGTGGGGGTGGCAGAAGCACCAAGCTGTGCCCCACCACTGTCAACACTGACATGTCTGTGGTCTTCACTTCATGTTCTTCTAGGTCAGAATGAAAACAAACTGGAGATAGGTTGTATGCAGCTCCTCCTATGCTATATGAAACTCCCCATATATCCTGTTCTGGGCTTACCAGCATTGCCAATTAAGTTCCATTCACCAGACCAACTTCCACTGTAAAATGTAATTAACTCATTAGAACTGAATGGGCTGTGGGTTGAATGCTGAAGACCCAGCTGGACCTTCAAGGTGTACTTGTGATGGCATCACCCAGTCTTCCTTAGGTGTTAGCACGGGGAATACTGCTGAAATACAGAAGTGTTAGCAGGTGAAAAAAACTTGCCTCTGTGAGTTAGAAGAAGCCAATGAAATCAATTGCATCCCACTAATTTTTCATCTGGTAGCCCACAGCTGCCATTGCCTGTAACTCAAAGGCACTGTGTAAGACAATCACAAGTTCCAGAGTATAGTGTTATTCCTCCATTCAAGAGACTTAGCTGCCCAGATCAATGCCAAACATCACACTTTTAGATCTTTAGTCTTCATGGGCTGCATTTCTGAATCAAAGATAATAATTGTTTCAATCTGCTCAGCAAATTCTGCATGGTCCTTAGGCTCCTTGTAAGCTGACAATGAAATCCTCAGATGAGCAATGTCTATAGGTCTCTCCATGAGAAGATGGGTAGGATATGGCAAACAAGCCTTCCTCCGCTATGTACTCTGAAGCTTGAAGTATGGCAAGATCAAGGACAGTAATGACTGCCAAGCTTTTCACTTGTCTAATACCAGTTGCAACCTGGAGGCAACCTCTTATGATCAAAAGCTGTTCTTGGTCAATGACAACTTGGTGAGCTTTGTGAAATTTTGTTGATGGATCTCAGGCCAACTCCTAATGGCATTTTCTCTTACACAAACATATGCAGAGTATGACACTCAGCAGTGACCAACCTCCAAATAGTCCCTGGACTCTATCTCACCCTAGGTCAGGATAAAGGCAGACTGGCAGGGTGGTGAATGAGAAAAGCTTGCACAGCCGTTTCCTCTGCTGTCGCTTTTACATTGCCAGAACATTTCACTCCTAGGGGCTGTCAATACATCTCTGTTGTTGTTCACAAACATTTATTAAAAAAAAAAGAGAAAGAGAGAAAGGCAGAAATAACATGCAGGCAGCACTTGGGTTTCCAGCTACATGGAAGCAGGGCAGGGAGGCAGCTGGCCAGGTAGAACAGTGATGCCAATAAACAGTGGGGTGAGGTAAAGATGTGCATGTACAAAGAAAGAGAAGGATTTACCAGTTCCTTACAGTAAACACTAGTTCTCTGTTGCAAAGAGCTCAATCATATATTTACACATACACACAAAATGTTTTAATAGCTCTCTCCATGTGAACCAGTCTCCTCTGTGGCTTTCTGAGCAGGAAGAATCCAAAGACATTATCCAGTGGCTCCCCAACAGCAGACTTGGCTCATCTTACTGAGTGGATTCATTTTTTCCTTCATAGCCAATCCACATCTCTGCTCTACCCTTCCTCCCTTCTCCCCCAAATAATGTACATCCTGGTTGAGTTCTGATTATCTTCACTTTGGTACTTGAAAATGTCTTTTAAATATAAAATCACATTTCTGCCAAGTGCTCTTTCGAGTTTTGATGGGTTTTATACTCCAACACTATTACACCATAAAGGCAGCTACTGTAACAATCCAACCCTATTATTCCCTCAAAAACAGGTACCCAACAGCAGAAAACCAATCATCTATGAGAAGGCTTCAAAAACGGGAGAGGTTCGAGGGGGACTGAGCCCCCCTTAAGACATGAGAGCCCCTCATTAGCCCCCCATAAGAGATGAGAGCCCTCCCCCACAAGACACAAGAGCCCCTGGTCCACCCCATGCCTTTCTAAGCAGCTCAGGCAGTGGCAGTGGCAGTGGTGTCTTTCAGCTTCCTCTGCCGCAGACCCCCCTCCTCCCGAAGTTGGAGTGTAATTGAAACCTGGCTTATGAGGCATTAATTCTATCATGTGATGGCAGATTCAGGAGGCAGACTAAGGACTGGGTGGGCTCTACAGACTGAACTCCCCTCCCAGTCTAGACAGAGGGTATCTGGAAGTTGGAATGCATGCACTTAACTGTGTGGGGAAATACTGCCCCAGGCTGGCCTTCTCCCTGCAATAACCAGTGGACTTCAGGCTGTGAGGATCACAACCAGGCATGTGTGACTAGATTATTCTACCTTGTTATGAATCTTATACCACTTATTGAAGACAATCATATCAGTAGCTCACTGATATCCTTATACTGCACCAAATGTGAGGGCATCAGCAGTGTTTGAAAGGTATTTCCCTGACTACTCTTAACATCTGGATTTCTCATTGGAAGTGTGCATGTGGAAAAAAACACCCACAGTGATAGAACTGATGTCTAGCCTCACCCACAAAAAGATTCAAACAGAATTGAAAAGCCTAAGAGATAAGAAATGGCATTTATCAGCAATCCCAAAGCTGGGGGCTACATTGCCATGAGCTTGGCAATGAGAGGGGGAAAAACTAGGCCCTGATGCAAAACTGCTGACATACTGCTGGAGAGCTATGAAAAGCAATATGTTATTAGGAGCGATTAGTTTCCCAGCCCGGTGTGCTGGGGCCCTGCCAGTTTTAATTTTACAGTTAGCATCCACAGGAGTTTCTCCCCAGCTTTCCTACAGGGCCCTGCATCCATCGCCTAGGGAGACAGCACAGTGCATACTCTGAAACCACAGTCGCTCGGAGTTAACATTCAACAGCTCATTCGTTTTCTTCTCTCCTCTCCTGCCTCATTTTGATCTGTATCTTTCTCATAGTTCTCCATCTGCTTTCCTTCTGCCCTTTCTTTTCTCCTTTTCTCCTTCCATTTTCTCTCAGTGTCTGCTTCTCTACCTCCCTTGCTATCATTTCTCTTAGCTCTCTGTTGATAATTTCTTCTTCTTTTTTGGAGGGAACACACTGAAACTAGGGAAAAAAAATGTAGACGTCACTACATGCAGCAGATCAGCTGTGCTGGTATGTGTCCTGGCATAACTGATTCACACATTCATTGCCCATTGTCCCACCCATTGATGCTGTGGGACAACAGGGCTTGAGGGCACACCCCAAGAATTCCCAAGCAGTCAAATTCTACTCTCTCTCTGGGTAACACCAGGCTGTGAAGTTTGGCTGAGGAACTGACTCCATGACCTTTCACATGTGGTATAGGGCAATGACTACTCATATTGTCTTCTCTGGTATCCTGGAGACCAGGTGAGGTGCACTGCCAGCAGGAATATGTGATACAAGATTCACAAACACCACGTATAAGTTGCTTCCCTGCATAAAGGGAAGGATCTTGTACACAGCCATCCCTAGGGTACAGTGAATCGAGGCGGCTGCACCTGGCCCTGCACTTTGGGGGAGCACCACAGAGCTGGGTGGAGTGGCTGCAGCTCCTCCCACAGGGCCTATCTGGAGCTTGCAGCTCAGCCCTGCACCGCGGAAGAAGCATAAACTCCCCCTCCTCCTTCGTAGGGGTACCACGGCCCTGCACAGTGTTCAGGGGGCCCCGCACCACCCTAGAGTCAATTTTGGTCTTATATCTCTTTGTCTGTTGATGCAGAGCATTATGGTAGTTTAGTCTCTCATTACCTCAACTTGAAGTCCTCATATGGAGTGTAAGAAGGTTGGAACACACAAGTCCCAACCAGAGAATTTTGGCAAATATTTTTGGCATCATGGGGCCATTACAAGGTTCAATACATTGATAATTGTCCTGACCCATTGTGAACCAAGGCTATTTTCTGTGAGATGACCTGCTAGGGATGTGAAAATCGGTGCCTTGGAGACTGAGCAATAAGAACCAGCCTGCTTCCTGCAAAAACAGTAGCTAACGTGTTGATCTTTAGAGTTAAGTTTTCTTAAGTCCAAAACTGAACAGTATCCTCCCTTCTTTTTTTGAAACCAAGTAGAAACTGTAGAAAACCTTTCCCTTAAGGTTTGAGGGTAATTATACTATTATCCCTAAGGCATGAACAAAGGAAAACTTGCCAGAGCAAAACATTGCATGCAGGGTGATATTTCAGAACCACTTCACGAGGTCCAGAAAATAGTCTATTTGTCGAAGCAAGGTAGATCAACTCTCTTATCTTCAGAAGAAAAGAGAGATTGGTTTCCTTTGTATTGCCCAGCCATAAATCCTTTTGGTCCAGTGAAAGCAGAGAAGCAAGAGAAGTTGAAACAGAGGAGCAAGACACCAGATAGTACAATCTATCCCCAAAATAAGGGGCAGGGTGACAACAACAAGGACAGAATGGCTGCATCAGAGCAGCCATATAGGGGTCCTGTGGCCACCAAACCAGGAACCAGGAGACCTGATTAGATAGACTCAAAAAGTAAGCAGAACCATGGTCCGTGTTAGAACCAGACAGGGACTCCAATAAGCCAACCTCAACAGGTGATGCCATAGTTACTGGAACCAGAGTTGGGCTTGACGGAGGAGCTATGGATGAGATCAACATGAGCATTGTGGACCTGTGTGTAAAGCCATGAGAAGGTCAGCCTTCAGGAAAGGTACTGGTTCCAGAGGAACCATCAGATTACTAAAGCTGTAAAAGTCAAAGAAGCTGGCCAAAGAGGTGGCGGTGTTGGAGACTGGGCAGGGGTCTGTGTGTAGGATCCTAGTTCACCCTGTTTGACAGAAAGCAGGACTGGGAGTTTCAGTCTGCTCCAGGACCTAAATGAAGGAATTTCTAATGTACATGTCCTCAGCTAGGGGTGGCGAACCTGCAAGCACACATGCGACAAGCATCACGAGTAGCCTTGTGTGTTGCACAAGGCAGATCAGGGAGGGGACAGGCAACACACTGGCAGATAGATTAGGAAGCAGAAAGCAAAGCAGCAGATGGAAGAGGGAGCATGGGCCAGGTAGCAGAAAGCTTTGTCTGAGCATGCTTTGATGCAAATAGTTTCCCCAAGTAGGACATCTAGGCCATGTCCAGATAAGCATGGTATGTGGAGACGCAGACCTGTCACGTTCAGGCATTTCTTACATAGCTACCTTGCAGCGTGAGGGAGGGGGTTTGACCCTGGGGTCAAAAAACCTGCACAGAAAAAAAGTAGGGTATGTGGCAGCAGCATGCACCACCCAGAACCAGAGGCTGGCTGGGCAGAGCCACTCTCCAGCTGCTGGCCAGGCTCCTAGCTTCAGGAAGCCACATCTGCAGCTTCCCCAGGACCCCAGGTAAGGCCTCTGGGACCAGCATAGTTGCTGGCCCCAGCCTTCCCTACCCCACCCAGGGTAACTTGCCATGTGCCAAGTGCACATGGCACAGGCATTCACAGGGGACAAGTAGCATTAGAAAGGTGTCCCACTGCTATTCATCTCTAAGGAGCCAAATGTCCCTGCACCCATTTGGATCCACTCATTTGGATGCAGCTCTCAATACCCTTTTCACTCCAGGTAAAGATAGCTGTCTGCGCCTAACAGCAAGACACAAGGACTGCTCCAGGCTTACTCCTCGACAAATCATGCTAGGGCTGGCTTCAGGGGGGCCATCAGGAGGGAGAGACCAGACAAGTCTTTTGCAGAATCCTGAGGTAGAACTTTCCCTTGAAAGCAACATGATCTGTGATAGTGTTCCCTGCAATTCACAAAAGTTATGGAGTCTAAAAAGGCTAAGAACAACTGGCCTACGAGGTCCCATAAAATGAGTCTGATGTACCTAAGAAACCCAAATTCCCAGATAGACTGGTCTTAGGCCATATCTCCTAATCATTTCGGAGCCGCCTATGCATCCTTGGTGTACACAAAATTTTATTTTAAAGAGATTTTAACAAACAGTTACACTCTGGAAAATGCATGGGTAAAAATGGGATCTTTATATTCAAAAGACAGTTATCATTGTCATATCTCTGGTTTTAGCAGACAGACAGATAGTTTTTACTTCTGTTATCTCTGGAGCAAGCAAAGCTAAGAGACAACAATCTGGATACAATCCTTTTCTTACCCATCACCATCAGATCAATTTTAAACCAGATGCAGCCATGCTGGAGTATACCTGAGTTATAGATCTGGTGGTGGGAGATTAATCTGGCCTGGAGAAATCTTTCATTCTTAGTTACAAGGCATAAGAAGGACTGGCCTCAGCTTGATTTTTTATATCCCTAAATAAATTTGCAGGCTGACTGTTAAAAAAGACAAAATTTTATTTGTTAACAGAGAAGATTTGATCTAGAATCACTAGGCACAACCAAGTAACTTAACCAAGCCATATTTGCCAAATCACTTTTCAGAGCAGAACCTGCTTTCATATACCAGTAGCCTCCATGTTGGAAGGTGTATCTTTTCCAGATTGTTGGAGTGTTTAATTAAAGGTACTTTACAGTGGGATCACATCTGAAACTCATCAGGTTTCCTTTAATTTTCACTGCTTTAGACACAGAAACATCAAGCTCGAGAGACACAAAATAGGGTCAGATTTTGATTTAGTTTAATAAACCTAGAAATACGTTGGGAAGTATATGTCAAAGTCTAAGTGTAAGTTGTAAAAATAATGCCACACCCAAGCAAAAACACACCTGTCACACTAACTATCTAGCACAGGGGTGGGCAAAATGCGGCCCGGGGGCCGGATGTAGCCCGCCAAGCCATTCTATGTGGCCTGCAGGGCCCCTAAAACAATTTAGAAAATTAATATGTATCTGCCCCTGGGTACCTATCATGCAGGCCTCAATGGCTTGCCAAAACTCAGTAAGTGGCCCTCCGCACAAAATAACTGCCTACCCCAATCTAGAATATATATATGAAACCTATACAGAAATAGTGTCCCTTCATGTCTCTTGTGATGACTGAAGGTCTTTCTCCCCCACTGCTGAAATACAGCAGCTCTATAACAGTACACAGCTCCTCCATGCAACAATTTAGGAAAGGCACTAAAAAAATTTCAGGTGTTGCTAAATTACAGAGCATTTGAGGAGGCAAAATTTCCTTATCAAAACTAGAATTGGGCTGGAAGACAAAGTTAATACCCCTCTTCTGAAAATGGCAATTATGCCTTTAAATCATCAAAAATGTTCAGGGCCCTTCCTGGTTTTGCAGCTCATCTTCTGTGTCTAGCAGCCCTTGCACTTTTTAGTTCTATGCTGAGGCACTAGCCCCACACTGACCCAGAGGGACAGGCACTATTTTCTGCATGAACAATAATATGTCTTTGGCAAACTGGATTTTCCTTGAGTGTCTCATCCAACTACTCAGTGAGCCTGACCCTTCTTAGCTTATCAAATGGAAGAGAGTAACTGGAAAGGACATAATGCATACGCATTAACAAGGACAATAACAGAAAACAAAACATTTTTAAATATCCACTGAAGGCCCCTATTAAGCAAGAAACAGGAAGTGTTTTTATTAGTCCAGCAAAATGTACTGTAAATAATATCACTAAACTGCAACCAATGGGCTTATTGTACCAATAAGAATAAAGCTATTCTATTCCTTTAAAGACTTTAGCCTGCCAAGAAGTTATTACTGCTATCATTATTATTATTATTACTATTATTATTAGTTAAGCACTGAACACACACAAAGGTGAAATAAAACAGGAGAAGAAATCATTGCATCATAGAGATACAGAGCTAAAAGGAACTTTTAGAAATCAACTACTCCATCCCTTTGCACTGAGCACATCCAGCATGCCTAGACTATTCCTGATCAATTTTCTAACCTGTTCTTAGAAGGCCTCTTGTCCTCAAGAGACTGCCAAGACTTTCAGTCCTTCACTGCCCTTGTATTTAGGAATTCTTTTTTCATATTTAATTGAAATGTCCTTTTCTGCAAACTAGCTAATATCTGCTTGCCTTTCTTTCACTAGTCAATGAAAGCAGCCCCTTTATAACAACCCTATACACACTGGAACACTTATCATTTCTTCACTTCGCTGTCTGTTTTTTAAACCAGTGATGCTCACACTTTGGACCCCATGTGACAGATTGGGCCCTGCATCGCCCCAGTACACCAGGATCTGTTTGCATATGTGGGGTGGGTGGAGGCAGAAGCTAGGCAGAATAGGGCTTCAAGGCCCAAACGTGGCCAGACGGACGGAGCACAAGGGCCCACACTGCTCCCTCCCAGCCAGAATTGGGTTCCAGCGGTTCTGTGCTGCCCACGGTCAGCCAGGATCAGATCAGGAACTCTGCACTACCCTCACCCAACTAGGATTAGGCTCCGAAGGCTCCACACTGCCATTGTCCCACTAGAATTGGGCTCCAGGGCCCCATACTGCCTCCACTAAGCCATGATCATTTTCCCAGGGCCCTGCACTGTCCTTGCTAAGCCCCTGCACACTGGGATTGGACCCTGCATTGCCCTGCAGTCCTGATCTAGTACATAGGGCCGAGGACTGAATGACATAGCATCAGGGGCTGGATTTTGCTCATGGGCCAGGGGTTGAGCACACAAAAAACACCCTTAACCTTTTGCATACATCATGTTTTCTAAACCTATCATTCTTGTGCTCTCTGCACTCTCCAATCTATCTACACCTTTCTTAAAGCGATGCTCAAAATTCAACACAGTACTTGATGGAGGTCCCAGTGAAGCTGAGTATAGCTTTTGTCCATCCTTTGTTTATACAACTAACACGGCACAGGGGACACAATGGTGGGAGTCTACTACAGACCTTCCACCCAAAGTCAAGAGCTTGACCAGGAGTTCACCCAGGAACTGGCTGAGGCCGCATGCTCCAGAACCATGGTTGTCATGGGTGACTTCAATGACATCTTATGGGAGGATCAGTCAGCAAAATCTGAGCGGTCACAAAGCTTCCTATCATGCATGGATGACTTCTACCTGACTCAAGAAGTCTACGGAACAACAAGAGGTAAAGCGCTGCTTGACCTGGTACTGGCTACTGGGGATGACCTAACTGGCAACCTAGTGATTGATGAGAAGCTGGGTAACAGTGACCATGAGCTGATCATCTTCACCATCCACCGTAAAACTGGCAAGTCAGTCAGCAACACTGAAGTCCTAGACTCAGGAGGCTTGTCAGGGATGCCCTAAGAGACCACAACCCCAGGGGGAGGGGAGACCAGGAAGAGTGGTTGCTCCTCAAGGGAGTGATCCTCGATGCACAAGCTAATTCTATTCCATTTTGGAGGAAAGGCAGCAAGAGGGAACTGCAGCCCCCCTGGCTCTCCAGGGATCTAGCAGACCTCCTAAGGCTAAAAAGAAAGACCGACAAAGGATGAAGGACGGGATTCACCTCCAAGGAGGCATATTCTGCACCGGTCCAGTCTGGTGCGGTCCTGCAAGGAGCAAACCAGGAAAGCCAAGGCTGGAACTGAACTCCAAGTAGCTTCGAGCATCAAGGACAATAAAAAGTCCTTTTTCAGATATTTGGGGAGCCAGAGGAAAAGCCAGGGCAACATTGGACCCCTGCTGAACTAGATGGGACAACTGACAACAGATGCCCAGAAAAAAGCCAACCTATTAAATGGGTACTTTGCATCAGTCTTTCATCAGTCCCATGGGACACCTCTGCCCACTACGGAACAGGGAGGTCCAAGTGAGGGAGATTCCTTGCCTTCCATCAATGTGGACCTCGTAATGGAACACCTTAAGAGGCTGGATACCTTTAAGTTGTCTGGCCCTGACAATCTACACCCCAGGGTACTCAAGGAGCTGGTGAGCATCATAGCCCAGCCTCTGGCACAGATCGTGGAGAACTCCTAGCACTCTGGTGTAGTGCGCAAAGACTGGAAGAAGACCAATCTGGTGCCTATCTTCAAGAAAGGGAGGAAAGTGGATCTGGCACACTATAGGCCCATCAGCCTGACTTCTATCCCGGGGAAGATCTTAGAAAAGTTTATTAAAGAGGCCATCCTTAACGGACCCATGTTGTTCAACATCTTCATTAATGATGTGGACGTTGGAGTCAGAAGTGGACTGGGCAAGTTCGCCAATGACACCAAACTCTGGGGCAAAGCATCCACACCTGAAGACAGGAGGGCGATCCAGGCTGGCCTGAAAAGGCTCAGCAAATGGGCAGATGAGAACCTGATGGTGTTTAACACTGAAAAATGCAAGGTTTTCCATCTTGGGAGGAAAAACCTGCAGCATCCTTATAGGCTCGGCAGTGTACACTGGCTAGTACTACGGAAAAAGGGACATGTGGGTCATCATTGACCACAAGATGAACGTAAGCCTGCAATGTGATGGTGCAGCTAGAAAGCAACCAAAATGCTGGCTTGCATCCATAGATGCTTCTCAAGCAAATCCCAGGACGTCATTGTCCCCATGTACTCAGCCTTGGTGAGGCCGCAGCTGGAGTACTGCGTCCAGTTTTGGGCCCCACAATTCAAAAACCATGTGGAGAAGCTTGAGAGAGTCCAGAGAAGAACCATGTGCATAATGAGAGGTCAGGAAAACAGACCTTACAAGGACAGGCTGAGATCTGTGAGGCTCTTTAGCCTGGAAAAGTGCAGGCTCAGGGGTGATCTGATGGCCACCTATAAGTTTATCAGGGACGACCACCAGTGTCTGGGGGAAAGTTTTTTCACCAGAGCACCCCAACAGATGATGAGGTCGAATGGTTATAAACTACTGCATGACCATTTCAAAAAGGACATAAGGAAGAATTTCTTTATTGGGTCTGGAATAGCCTGCCATTGGAATTGGTTCAAGCATTTATAATGAACACTTTCAAGAGCAAACTGGATGCTTATCTTGCTGGGATCCTATGACCCCAGCTGACTTCCTGCCTTTGGGGCAGGGGGCTGAACTCGATGATCTTCCAAGGTCCCTTCCAGCCCTAATGTCTATGAAATCTATGAAACTAGGACTTGCACAGTTTTGTCTAAAAAGGCAAGCAACTTTGAGGGTACTTTTCCGAAAGAGGAATTAGTCTCATATCTGGATCCAGACCCAGATTAAGCTGGGGTTTCATGCTTTGGCTCAAGACTAAATTTCGATTAGGGTTCAGGTTAGATGTCATCTAAAAATCTCATAGGACATTTGTTTCACATTTTGTATTATGACATTTTTAAAGTATAGTTGATAAAACAGTCCCTTCCAGGGTTTTGGATATGAACTAGGGCCAAAACCAGTCAATAGTCTCCAGCCCTCCTTCCTTCACAAGTCTGATTCTGGTTTTTGTCTAAGCTCTTAATATGAAATCTTCAAAATCCTGTGAGATCTGCCTGTAGTTAATCGATGGCAGGGTTGAGCCCTCTAGTCAGGGTGGGGTTTGGAATATAGAATATTTTCTCTACCAAAAAAAATAAAACTAAAAGACTAAACCATGGGGAAATCTAATTAAAGGGGAAAAGAACCTTAATCCATAATGAAAGGTAAATGTTAGATGATAAACTTAACGTCTTCCCCTTCCAGGCTGCACTCATAGGGACCCTGTTTGGTAAGGAGATATACGAGTGTCAGGCAATGCAGTAGAAATATTTGCAGAGAAAACTGTAGCTGGTAAATGTTATTGCTAGCCCTGGGAGGTTAGGCATGCAGGACTATAGCTTTAGTGAAGCTTGTCAGGCACACAGGGGAGTGAAGATGGAGCACACAGTCTCTTCAAGCCCACTCCAAATGTCACTCTAACATTTGCAGAGCTGTGTGTAACTGTTTCAGGAGAAATCTCTGACGAGAAGGTCAGAAACAGAAAAGTTGCTTGAAGTCAAAGAGTGAAATGGGAAAAGCATGGGGCTCTGCCAAAAGGGTACTGGAGAAGCACTTCCCACCTTTTATGGCTGAGGTGCCTTTCACTTTGACTGTTGTGCTCTGCAAACAAGTTGTGTGGCATTTAAAACGAATAAAGTGACCTCTGCTTGGGCCAAACAGTGTAAATATATTTCATGAAATAGAAATGCTCTCCATGACCCAATGCCTACATCATTCAACCAGCAATATTTCCTAGAGACCTGACTACAACTTCCTGGCCAGTTCCTTTCTTACTGTTACACTCTGGAATATAGGGCACCATTTTTTCCTACAGCCACCCAATATCAAGAATGGAGTGAGGTCAGCCCCAACCCTAGACACTACAAAAAAGGATGAAGATTTCACTCCAAAATCTACAAATATAAGGGGTCCACTTCAGACACTGCACCTCCACAATGATGCCCCTAAATAGCGAGGCTCCTGCAGGAACTGTGTAGCCATAGCCTTACCGGAGCATAAGGGCTTCCTTTAAGTTAGTCTCTCATGGTGTGTCTACAGGGTGAAGAGGAAATCTCTGACTTATATTTGCTCAGCCTGTGGATCTAGCATGGAAAAAATCCAACATAAACCATTCAGCCCCAAAGCCTTCCCTCTTCCTTCCTCTGTTTTAACAGCCCACAACTCAGAGAGCCTGAGTAGCTCCTGTGGGATGTGAAATAAGGAGGCAGTATGCTATAGAGGCAGCTTTCCTCCATTTCCATCCCCAAGCAGAGATATACACTTTGAAATTCCCCTTCTTTTCATGATTGTGTGGGGGGTATGAGACATTAAATAGAAGATACCTAGAGGTAGGCTATAGCTGTCCACAAAAGGCAGAAGATGCACATCATCAACAGTGATACTGTTTAAGAAAGGATAACAACAACTCAGCTTGGCATATCTCTGACCCCAGAAAAGCTAGAAGTGAGAGTTCAGGAGACTTGCATCTGCCACACTGAAAACAAGCAGGCAAAGAAGAAAAGCAATTATTAAAATTAATGTAAGGCAAACAGCTCTGTTGTAAACGAAATAACATTCAAAAAGGCTGGCAAATAAGCTAGCTTTGGGGAAGTGTGATGGAGCAGAGCAGGTAGCAATTAGGAAGATAATAACAGCATACAAGCTGGGAAAAAATTACAGTATACCATTTAATTTGGGGTTCCAGACTGCACCTTCCAAACTTAAAATACAAGATAAACTAAGTGGTGTTTATAACACCAGGAGATGGGGGGGAGGCCCCTGCATGTCCTTTTCTTCTCTCATCAAAGAGCTGCCACTTTCCAAAAGTAACTTTTGCAAAACCACAAGTCGCAGGGTGATGCTTACCAGATAGTGGCACTCAGCAGATGCAGCACAGACAGTGGTGCAGAAATGATGATGCTGGTTTCCACCAGGTTGTTTATTAGGGGGTTGGTAGGCTCTAGCCATTTCAGCTCCTAATCAATTCATCAGCAGGGACAGGCTGCCAAAGCAGCTAATAACAACTAGTGGATAATTATTTTCACAGCATTGTTTTAGAAGGGAGAGGGACCAAATTAGTAGTTTGCATGGGATGGAGACTGATGGTGTCATAGACCAAGGAGGTGAACAGAGAGACATGTGTGACTTCCAGTTGCATGATACAGAATTTTCCCCAATATACAAGCTAGATCTAATAATCTTTTCAAGCTAAATAGTAGTCCTGTCCCTTTAGAATTCTACCTGTATTAAAGGTTGAATTTTAATGAATAACATTGGCTCCTGTAAACAAAAAGATATAACACTTTTCTGCAGAAGGAGGAATTTAAAAAGGGCAGGATTACCATCTGCAGAACTGTCAGTAAGTGTGGACAAACTGTAGTGCTGCTGACCTAAATTACAACCAAGCCCTGGATTTCACTGTTTGTACAATGTGTCAGGAGACTGCAGCACAAACTGACCTATTCTAACTTCCAGGTTGGGCAGTGACAAATTTTTTGGTTGGGTTAAAGCTCGAAGGCTGACTTTTGTCCTCCTACAGAAATGCTACTCTCTGCTAAGCAGATATTCCATGCAGCATAGCCCAGCAAAGTGTTACCTGCAATATGCAGTATGCAGACTCCTATGTTATTAGCTCAGCAAGGGATAAAGACTAGGATGACTTGTAAATCCATCAAGTAGGCCAGGGTCTCACAAAACAAAGTTTCTGCTAAAAGAGCAACAAACTGCATGAACCAGTGCTGACAAACTGAACAGAAAATAAATAAATAAATAAATCAGCAGCTGACTCAAATCCTCTACCCAAAACTGTAAACTCTTTTAGAGCTTCAGAAAATTCAGTTTTTCTTTTGCAGTTTTATTTAATAGAGCTGCTTAACTCATCAGAACAGGCTTCAGGACTTCTGGATCTCCTGACTCTGCCAACAACTTATTTCTGTGACCTTGGGCAAATCACGAAGGCCAAATTCGACTGCCATGCAACTGCCAAAACAAAAGGGACCTGACTTTCCCTCAATCCTCACAGACTTCAACAGAAGAGGCAGGTGCTCAGCTCCCCTGAAAAACTGGAAACCTGTACTGGGATCAGTGGCAACACGTAGGGGTGCACATGCACCCCCTGACTGGCTGCACTCTCAGCTTAGGCAATGGGTAGAGGGGCAGGTGGGAGCACCGGTGCCTCCCCTGTGAGTGCCAGCCAGGGAGTGGGAGCGCCGGATGTAGGCTGCAGCCACTTCCGGGAACAGCACAAACGCTCATGGTCGCTGAGGGGCACATGCCCCCCCACTCCTCTGACTAAGGTGGCACCAAGCCACCCATGAATGGGATTAAGTGAATTTTAGACAGCCAACGGTGAAAATGCTGGCCTCACTTTCCCTATACTTCAGTTTTTCTTATGAAAATAGGGTGAATATATCCTGCTTTATGGGAACAGTGCAAAGGTTTAATTAAGGTTAACAAAGCTCTTTGACATCCTCTAGTGAAAGGAGCTAGTGGAGTGGAAAGAAATGGACAGTTGGCCACCTCTGACATTGTGGCCATCACCATGCAAAACTCCATATTTACTTGGGCTTTTAGGGCGACAGAATACAAATGAGATTCTCTTGCTCCAAAAGCTTAGTCCTACCCCAACACTTGAGCACATTTATTTATTTGATTTATAAATACATAAAAATGATAAAAATAGATAAAATATTAAAATACAATAAGAAGTAATAAAACAACTGCCCAGACAATACCTCACCAAAAAACTCAACAATACCATCAAATCATTTCCATCAAGACTACAAGAAAAACTACAGACCTTGATCCCCCCACTACCTAACCCGGGGACTTTTT
>JAGPOW010000304.1:38239908-38271595 GCA_030014935.1 Caiman crocodilus
ATCTGCACAGAACCAGCAATCACCCTAAACACACCAAAAAAGCTATGATATACAGCCAAGCCCTCAGATACCACCACATTTGTACTGAAGAGAACACCCAGGATTGCCACCTCGCCAATCTTAAAAAGGCTTTCACCCAAAAAGGACACTCCTCCAGAGAAGTAGATCACACATTTGAAAGAGCCACCCGGATAGCACGTGAAGAACTTCTTCTGCAGTACAGAAGAAATACCCCCACAAATCGCACGCCGCTGGTTATGACATATCACCCCTCCCTTAAACCTGTATGGAAAATCCTCAAAAAATTGCAACCCATACTAGACAGAGACCCTATTGTTAAAAGATCTTCCCAGAGCCACCCATCCTAGCCTTTAAACAAGCACCGGACCTTGCCAACCTCATCAGCAGAAGCAAACATCCTCAAGCCCAGAACACACCAAAAGGATCCAGACCGTGCCAGGACAAGAAATGTAAAACCTGCCAACACATCTCCACCACCTGCACAACTACTACACCCCACAACAGAGCCATCAGCATCCCAGGATCTTACAGCAGCACCTCCAGAAATGTAGCATACCTCATCCAATGCACCAAATGCCCTGATGGAAGATATGTAGGAGAGACCAAACAACAACTGCGCACCAGAATGAATGCACACTGGAAATCTATCAAAAACAGAAATACCCAATTACAGGTGGGGGCACATTTATCACAGGAGGGGACACCCTGTCTCCAATCTCTCAGTCCTGATCCTCAAGGGAAACTTACACACTTCCCAGAGACGAGCCTACGAGCTTCATTTCATCAACCTGCTGGATACTAGAGATCATGGACTAAACACAGACATTGGATTTTTGATACATTATAATCTGCTTGACAACTGACTCCCCAGCCCAGCCCCTGGCTTCTTTACTTTTCATTCCATCCAGGAAGAGCACACACCAACTGCTGAAACTTCCTGAGCCTGACAAAGGGTTTTTGAACCTGAAAGCTTGCTTAATAACTATTCTCCAGCTATTTGGGTTGGTCTAATAAATGATATCAAATTCACCCAATGAACCTTTTCTGCCTATGTCCTTAGACCAACATGGCTACAACCTAAACCCCTGCAGACAGTACCTCAAAACTTAACCCCATTTGCTAGATGCCTGCCCAAATGAAAAGCTCTTACCACACTACTGGAAAAAATCCAGGTTTGGGCTCTGATGGGCCTCAAGGGGGAGAGAGAGAATGACTGCCAAGAATGACCTCCCATATATTTCTGCCAAATAAACTTGGAACGCAGATAGAACTTGCAGGGAGTTGAACTTGGTTGATTTTAGGGGACATGATGGAACAGACAGGAGAAGGAAGTTCCTGAGTTATGTAGGATCCAGGCCATTTACAGCTTTCTAGGTCAATTCCAACACCTTGATTTGTGCCTAGAAAACTACTGGAAGGCAGTGCAGACAGGATAATCTCTATTAACAGTTGGCAGAATATGGCTGATTGACACACTTCATGAACTGTAATTCCATATAGTAAGACAGTGGCACACATGACTGCCAACCAGTCCCATGCAGCATTATGTTACTTGCCTGATTCTACATAGCCCATTTTCAATCAGATCAAAACATGAAATCATCATGTACCCAAGAAAGGCTGATCTGACAGAATTCCAAGCCATCAAAACTAGGCGAATCTTTGGATAGGTCTGTTCCTATGAGAGCTTCAACTCACATTGCAGACCCAGAAGGTCTGGAAACATTTCAGAAAAGCATCTAAAGTTTTGAATATTGCTGAAATCTGTTCATGCTCTCTTCCATATCAATTTAAAACTATTCACCCTACATCTGGGCACTTGTAATTTACTTATAGGTGAGATATGAGAGTATAGCTACATTCTGTAGTACCCTGTTTAAACCAGAGCTAATGGAAAACTTGAGCAGATAAGACAGGCTGATAGTGAAGAAACTGGTATTTATCCCATCTAATCCACTTCTGTCCACTGTAATAAAGTCCAAAGGGATATTTACTTTCCAGATTGCTAGCAGCTACCAGATGTGATGCTTTTTGTTACAACATTTCTGATCCGTTACATCAAATTATGCCAGATTAAATGCAGCCCATCGGGGAAAGAAGGTGCCCCGGACCTGTAATTTGACTCAAACAGAAAATTCAGCGTCTGTTCATCACCGACTGTCATTTACCACATACATGCAATACACTCTCCTTGCTGTATTCCACGCAGTGCAACTTGGAGGTTAACTGCCCTTAGGCAAGGACTACACAGTGACTGAGCAGGGGGCAAAGCCTCCAGTAACTCTTTTGTTCTAAGATTCTCTTGGTTCTCATCAGATACTGAAACACCAGGTAGTCTCAACATCAAGAAAGCTGATTTCCCCATCAGATGGTAATGTGGCAAAGGCAGAAAGTATAGCAAATACAGGATCCCAGCAACAAGCATAGTGCTGTGGGTTCATGCATTAGCCATTCACTCCTGAAAACCAGAGCTCAAGTCCACCTTAGGCTATTAGAGATAAAGGAGAGATGATTTCAACTGAACAGGTGTTTTTCCACATCATAGTATCGTTATGCTATTACTGAGCATGAGCACCAGTGTTGAGAAAAAACACTCTCTACACAAGGGAGGCCCAGGCTTGGGAGAGCAAAAGGGCTTCAGTTCAGGAACAAGATAGGCTATCACAGCTACATAGGCACAAACAATTGCTATAAGGAATGCACTTTGCTCTTTCCAGGTAGGAGCTACTTTTAATGAAAGCAAAATATGAACAAAAGCTCTGAAGACGGATACAAGGATTGATTTGGTCGTAACTTTGTCTTGGGACGTCACTCAAAAGATAGGCAAGTGAAGGAGAGCACAGAGAATCAGTCTCCTGTACAGGGTTCTGTTAGGGCCCATAGGGATGACAGAGACATGTAGCTTCTAGACCAGTGGTCCACAACCAGTTTAGACTCAAGGGACCCTCAGCTGACTCAAGGCGCCCCTTACAAAATATTAAAATTGCATAACACCTTGTAGCACCCTTGAAAGGGTCTCAAGGCATCCCAGGGTATCATGGCACGATAGTTGAGAATCACAGTTCTAGATAGTTGAGCAGGGGCAGGCATATTTCACCAATAATTTTATGGTCATACAAACAACCCTTGATAGCCTGACTGGACTGTCTTTATTCCATCATTGCACATTGTGATCTGGGTGTGTGGTTGCATCTCTGTCACAGAACAACACCAGTCTTCACTCAGTAAACCCAAAGCCTCCAAGGATCATTCAGCAGCTACTTCAGGAACAGTAGTTTTAACCCCAGAGACAGAAATGCAACCTATTAGAGCAGCACTTTCACTCCTTGTATCTACTGTGCCACTTCCTACAGAATTCAGCAAGATCATGGCAATTGTTGTTTTACTGATTGGCACTAGTTCTCAGAAAGCCTGGGAGAAGGAATATGGTGCAATTTAGAAGTATTAAAGAACTACAGCAAAGCTCTGTTTAAGAGCCCTTCTACAAAATGTTATTGTCCTAACCAATCTTTTCCTTGCTGAGGTATTAACCCCAACAGCTGCAGAGACAAACAAAGTGCCAGATATACTCAGGAAAAGAATAATTTGCCTTCACCTAAAACATCTCCTTACACTTTCTTCTAAATAGCTGAAAGACTGACTTAAAGTGAATTACAAAAAGTGAACCATGTTGAGAGAGGTAGGAGCTGTGTTAGTCTGGAGTCATGGAAAAGACAGGCTAGAGATGTACCTTACAGACTAGCTGAATCAGATTTATATGCTTTCATGAGCAAGAGAATCAGTAAGAAGGAGGGGAGGAGGAATCAAATCCCCTACTCTCTTGCTGGGAAAAATCTCTATGGTGGGAAGGCTGTTATTCTATTACCCCAGGGGCAAGGAGAAAAAAATGGAGGTGCAGAAGCTGTTTGCAATTCAAACTATGGACAAACAAACCTTTGAATGGCTTTCAAAGGGGAGGCAGAGCAGCAGTTCAAAGGGACATCAGATGTCAAGATGTAACTGTTACATCTGCATGCTCCTGTAGCATACAAATTAGATAAATCACTGTAACTTTAACCCTGAATGAAACAGCTGAATATCAGCGCTGAGGAGGTACATTGATCAAGCTACAGCTGTGAAGCTTGCATGGTACCTACCAGAACCAAAACTGCCTCTACTGCAGCTATAAGGACCCCAGCCAGTCTCAATTCTCCCATGTGTGGATCTATCTATGACCCCAGCCAGAAATCCCTCCTACTGGGAGATGTGAAGATAATCAAAGAAAAGCCCCAGTATGGAAGAAGAGTTTATGTTCCTGGAGGGTGCTTTGATCTAAGGAATTTCACACACTATTTAGACAGAAATGATTCCCTCCATACCTGAAATGCATCCCCTTTGGATCTGAAGGCAGCAACTGTTGGCAACATCAGCTTGAAACTCAGTCAGTTGCAAAAAAATAAGCTACAGCAGCTGCATGTGATAGATCTCCTAGAGTCCCCCTGCCAGTTTCTGAGGTTTGACATTTGTGTGTTCTTCTTTTCCTATTTTAATGGCTTACTTTGTTTTATTCTTGTGCAAAAGACCCATACAGATAAGAGCACAAGTGGCTGATTAACAAACTGACTGTGATGGGGAAAGTAGCAGAGGACTCCTCTTTTCAACAGGAAAAAAACAAACATGCAGAAAGGTGCAAACCCCATAATGAGGAAAGCCAAGAGTGACATATACCCAAAAGTAAGAGATTAATTAGAAGTGCTGGTTGTCTTAGTTGTACTGCTGGACAAGCCAGACTACCAGCCAGTCAAACTGAAATCTTTTCAAGAGCCAAGCAGGTAGAGTTTATCTTCAGAATTTTTCCTGATACTACCCCACCAACACATGCAATGAATGTCTTGCCTGGGAGGTTTGGCATATCCAGGGTTAAGAAAGAAGACTGGCATCCATAGCTCACTGAGCCATTTGGTGTGATATAGACATTTTTCCATGTGGTACAGGACAAATCATATGCTTTCACTTTAAAACAAGATTTTAAACATCACTGCATGGAAAACCCTGAGCTAACTTGGAGTTAGAGAGACAGATGGTTTGAAGAATCACACCAAAAACTTACTTGGTTGCCACAAAATGATTTTTATTTTAAAAAGTGGAAGGTTCATTAGTTACTGCCGGTCTGTCTTCGCCTTTTTTTTTAAAAAAAAAAAAAAGCTCTTTTCCAAAAGATATTTAAAATGGTGCTCCAGTACTGCATCCAGCACAATGTCCCAAATCAGCTGATACTCTGCCATTCTTACCTGGTATCAATTCAGGATTTTTAGTGAGTTTCACTTAGCATTCTGGGGTATGTTAAAACACAGGAGGGACATATTAACTGCTGCAAGGCCCTGTATGCAATAATGAATGCTTTTTTTTCTTGACTACCCTAGAGCAAATCCAAGGGTCCTATGAAAGGCTCTCTTCCAACTCTAGTGGAAAATCATCCAGTCTAACTTGCTTGTGAATCCAAATTAGGGTTCTAGTTTCAGTTGAGCAGTAGATTCAGGGAGGAAATCAAACTAATGCTGGAGGGACAGTTTTGTGGAAGCATGAATTACTGGTATGCAAGCCAGGAAGGAGAGAGCCATGCACTTTCTTGAAAATGTGTGTGATTTCATACAAAAGTGTGTCAGGTCTTTTGCAGAAAATAGGTTAAGAAGAAGTAGTAAGATGAAAGGTGCTCAAGATCTGCTAGAGCACATACCACTTTCAAATTTGCATAATACTAGGCTAAGTATAGATGGTCAAAAAGCCCAAGGCTAACTTAATTCAGTCTTTGCAAGTTAGTCTAAGCTGAAAAGTTTGAACCAATAAGCAAATAAACAGACATTTAGTTTTGATTCAGGAAATACAGCCACATGCTAATAGTGGCTCAAGCCAGAAAACAGGGGGGGAGTGTGGTTACAGCATGGCTCTCTGGCACTTAGCCAGCATAGGCTGTGTGTTCAATTCCTCATGCCCCTGAGCTTTCAGTAATTTGAAGTCCAGAGTCTCAGTAGCAGGCCTCTGCAAAGTTGCTCATCACTTCTTCATCCAGATGCCTTTTATGCCACAGTCACAGCCAGCACTAAGTAGGTAGGACAGCTTCATGCTCAGGGGAAGGGAAGTTTAACTCCCTCCCTGGCTTCAGACCCCAGCACAAGTTTGCCAGGGGGGCAATGAGCCAGCCAAAGAGGCAGCCCTTACTGGTCCAGGTAGGGAGCAGAGGCACAGGGCCAGGCCTGCTCTCTGGAGCAGACAGCCCAGCCCAGCCCAGCCCAGGGCTGCAAAATGCTGGGATGCTGAGGGACTCGGATTTAACTTGAACCAGGAAGGGGTCTAGGACAGAAGTTTCATAAACTGGTTTGACCTAAATAAGTCTGATACTATATTCAAAGTTTATTTTAAACCAGTTTCAGCCATTTTGAAACTGGTTTATGTGCAGTGAACTTCTGTTGTTACAGGTTTAAACCAGTTTCATATCAGTTAAAACAATTTATGTATCATTTCTGTCCCAGTAGCTAATATCCTGTACCACCACTATTCATAGAATCATAGAAAATTAGGGTGGGAAGGGACTTCAGGAAGGTATCTAGTCCAACTCCTAGCTCAAAGCAGGATTATTCCCAACTAGCATCCCACCCAAGGCTTGGTCTAACCAGGTCTTAAAAACCTCCAGGATGGAGATTCTACCCCCTCTCTAGGTAACCTCTTCCATTGTTTTATTACCCTCCTGGTGAGAGGATGTTTCTTAATATCTAACTGAAATTTCCCTTACTGCAACTTGAGACCACTGTTTCATGTTTTGTCATCTTCCACCACTGACAACAATCTAGCTCTATTCTCTTAAAACCACCCTTCAAGTAGTTGAAAGCTGCTATTCAAATTCCCACTTTGTCTTCTCTTCCCCAGACTAAATAAGCCTAGTTCCTTCAGCCTATCCTTTTAAGTCAGGTGCACTAGGCCCCTCACCATTTTCACTCCTGTCTGCTGGATTTTCTCTAACTTGTCCACATCCTTTGTATATAGTATGGTGCCCAAAACTACATGTAGTATTCCAGATGTCTCCTCACCAGTGCTGAACAGAGGGGAATAATCACTTCTCTCGATCTGCTATCAACTCTGCTACTGCTACTAATGCCGTTAGCCTTGACCTCCTGGCAACACTCCTAGCAATACAGCCCAGTATGCCGTCAACCTTCTTGGCAACAAGGGCACACTGTTGGCTCATATTCAGCTTACTGTCCACTGTAACCCCAAGGACCTTTTCTGCAGAGCTGCCATTTAGCCTGTCCATCTCCAGCCTGTACCAATGCATGGGACTGTTCCATCCTAAGTGCAGGACTTTGAACTTGTCCATATTGAACCTGGTGAGATTTCTTTTGGTCCAATCCTGCAATTTGTCATGGTCTCTCTGAATCCTAGCCCTACCATCCAGCATATCTACTACTCCCCACAGCTTGGTGTAATCTGGGAACTTGCTTAGGGTTCTCTTCATCCCATCTTCTGAATTGTTGATGAAGATATTGAACAAAATCAGCCCCAAGACTGACTCCTGGGGCAGTCCACTTGATACCAGCTTCCAAGTAGACTTCAGGCTATTGACTACTACCCACTGACACTGATGATCCAGCCAATTTTCTATCCAACTTACAGTCAATTCATCCAACCAATACTTCCTTAACTTACTTGCAAAAAAATGTTGGGATATCATATCAAAAGACTTTCTAAAATCAAGGTATATAGTGTCCACTGCTCTTCCCACATCTACAGAGCCAGTCACCTCATCATAGAAGGCAATTGGCTTGGTCAGGCATGACATGCCCTTGGTGAATCCATGCTGGCAGCTCCTAATGACCTTCTACTCCTCCAGGTGCGTAGAAATGGATTCCTTGAGGACCTGCTCCATGTTTTTTCCAGAGACTGAGGTAAGGCTGACTAGCCTGTAGTTCTCTGGATCCTACTTCTTCCCTTTCTTAAATATCGGCACTATACCTGACATTTTCCAATCATCTGGGATGTCTCCTGATTGGTTTGAGTTTTTAATGATGACCAGTCGCTCTGAATTCAGATCAGCCAACTCCCTCAGCACTCTTAAGTGCATCCCATCTGACCCCATGGACTTATACAGATCCAGCTTTTCTAAATAGTCCCTAGCCTGTTATTTGACCACTCCTAGCTACACACTTTCTCCCCAAACTGTGCTGGGGAGGAGTCTGGAAGCTGACTGCCTGCAAAGACTGAGGTGAAAAAGGCAATGAGTACTTCTGACTTTTTCACATCCTCTGTCACTAGGTTGTCTCCCCCATTCAGTAAGAGATCCACACTTTCCCTGATCTCCTTGTTGCTAACATACTTGTAGAAACCCTTCTTGTTACCCTTCATGCCACTTGCTAACTGCAACCCCAGTTGAATTTTGCCCTTCCTAAGTTCATCCTCGCATGCTTGAGCAATATTATACTTCTCCGTAGTTGTTTGTCCAAGTTTCCACTTCTGGTAAGCTTGCTTTTTGTGTTTTAGCTCATTGAAGAGTTTCCTGCTAAGACAAGCTGTTCTTCTGCCATACTTGCCAGTCTTCCTGTGCCGTGGGATTGTTCATTCCTGTGCTTCCATTAAGGTGTCTTTAAAGTACAGCCAGCTCTCCTGGATTCCTCTCCCCTTCAGACTGGCCGCCCAGGGGATCCTGCCCATTAGATCCAAGAGGGAGTCAAAGTCTGCTTTTTTGAAGTCTGGGGTCCATACTCTGCTGCTCTCCTTGTGTTCTTCCTCAGGATTCTGAACCCAATCATCTTGTGGTCACTGCTGCCCAAGTTGCCATCAGCTACTACATTCCCCACCATTTCTACCATGTTTGTGAGCAGCAGATTAAAAAGAGCATGTCCCCTAGTTGGCCTCTCCAATATTTGCACCAGGGAGTTGTTCTCAACATGCTCCAAAAAAGTTCCTAGATTGCCTGTGTACTGCTGTATTGCTCTCCCAGCAGATGTCAAGGTGACTGAAGTCCCCCAGCAGAACCAGGGCCTGTGATCTGGAAACCTGTATTAGCTGTTTGAAGAAAGCCTCATCCACCTCATCCTCTTGGTCTGGTGGTCTATAGCAGACCATGACCACACTATCAACCTTGTTCCTCTCCCTTCTGACCCTAACCCAGAGACTTACAGTGGGTCTGTCTCCAGTTTCACACTGAAGCTCTGAGAAATCATACAGCTCTTTTGAGAGTGTGACTGTTCTTTTTCTTCCCTGCATGTCCTTCCTGAACATTTTATACCCATCCATGACAGTGCTCCGGTCGTGCAAGCTATCCCACCAAGATGGTGTTATTCCAATCAAATCATTGCTTTACTTTTATTAACTGCCAAGTCTGCATTATTTATTTAACAAGAGGCATTGACTTTTTAATATAAATTTAGATGTAAAAAGTAAAGAGCTAGGTCTAACCTACACAGCTTTACTCTGTACTGTGACACCAGATATTACAGATGTGTGTGTCTTGCAGGCTGCAGACAGAGGTAAGATCTCATCTCTCTCTATAAGAAGAGAGAAGAATCAGACTTGATGCCTTATGAAATAAAAAAACCCATATGTGTTCTAAGATATAAGTATAAATAATACTGCCACCTAATGATGAAACTGTAACCTAACATTTTAATAGGCTGAACTGTCAAACACGCTACATGGGGCCAGTCATTACTTCAACCTGCCTTTCTTGAATCTGCTTGATGCTGGTACGTTTTCCACAGCTACATTTAATTATGTGCTGGTTTCCAGAGTACTTCCTGCCAGTGAAGCAAGAGGGTATGTTTTAAGCGGCAAAGATATTTTCATTGGAGATGTGATTATTTTTCTCAAACTGACAGATCTGACTCTCAGTCCTGTGGCCCAGATAACAGTCTACAGAAGGAAGAATGTAATAAAGCATGAGTTCAGTGTTGGATTTGTTTAGGACTGATACTTTCCTCTCAGCCTCTGATGAAAACTAATTGAATGGGGATGGGGAAAATGTGGAGACGGTGTCTTTTTTGCTAAACACAGGATATTATTCTGCCAAAATTAATGTTCTGTTTGGTCCCTCTAGACATTTCAGTTTACTGCAGCCAAACCAGCTTTCATTTCACTATGCCCTGTCAGGCACTTCTTTACTGTTTCATGGTGAGGATCTTAACCAATTTTCTCAGCAAGTTGAATATTGGCTTAATCTGTGAGCGGCTTTGCACAAGAACTAAAGGAATCTAGCCCACCTAAGCCAAAATGCTGCTGATTAACAGTTAAAGCATGGCTCTATCAAGAGCGAGTCCCTCAAGTTTTCCTTCCTGAGTTTCTCAGCCTGTACCATGGGTATAATGATGCTTAACTATTCTTTATAAAGCACTTTGAAATGTTCCTAGGAGAGGTATTATAGAATCACAAATGGCTGATGTTATCATTACATTCAATCAACTATGTTAGGAGAAGGTTAAGGTTGCAAACTGAAAAAAACAGAAGTCAAGAAACCCAAAATCAAAGAGACTGGGCCCAAAGAATGAATCCACAGGGCACATGCACCTGAGAGTTCGCTGGTGACCAACTCTCCATTGTCACCAGGTGCAATTCGCTTCCCTTTTCATGGGAAGTTAAGGGCTGGTCCAAGTTGTCAGGTAAACAGATTTGAAGGTAAGTTCATGCAACACATACAGGAGAGGCAACCCTCTCTATGCAAATCCTTTGCCAGATTGCCTTCACCTTGAACTAAAAGGCCTGATTCAAAGTGTCATCCAAGAAGACGAAAGCTTTGTAACGGACAGAGCTTCCCCATGCCAGATCCCTAGAGAGTAGATTTGCTGCTTCCCTTGTACAGAAAGAAGACTTAACACAGGATTTGTTTCCACTCTCAGTGCCAAATGAATCATATGCTCTTTCAGCGGGCTCAGTTATGTTCCTCGGGGGCTGGATATCGTATCTGTATGGTACCCCCTGCTGCAGGCTTCATGCTAAGCGTTCTCGAAGATGGCAAAAAGATACAAAGAAAGCCCAGGAGGTAGGAAGGCAGAGCATCCTTCAACTGTATTCAGAAAGGATACACTTAAACATACAGTGCATTTCAAGTGAATATGGAGTGTAATATAAGTGTAAAACTCGTCCCCAAGGGACACTTCCACAGGGATTTAGGAAGGCAAGTAGAAGAGCAGCTGCTGGAATAAAGAGTGAGGCTCCTTCCTGAAATTATGGTGGGGTTCGTCAGACTGACCTACACGCTCATTTAAGATAACCAAGGATGGAGAGAAAGCAGGTGCAATACTGCCAAGTGTCCATTAGATGGCAATGGGGTCTACAGTTGTCTCCCCTCCGCTGCTGCCTTTCCTGGCTAAACCAGATGTCTTGTATTTTTCACTGGGAATTAGCATATTAACACTGCTCTTGAATGCACGGAAGAGAGATCAGAGTTGCAGAATAAATTTCAGGCTGTTTAATTTTTCACTTTTGTTTCCTAGCAGTTCTTCCCTCCTTTGCCTCCTCAAGTTGGTAAGGTTGTCCTGATTCTCTTCTTGCTTATGCCAGCTGTTGTACTGGTATAAACGTTGATTCCTGTGCATTTTCTTCTCATGTGCACAAGCAGGGGATAACACCCATTTAGGGCCGTATTACACATTAATTTTAGGCAGTTCCTGGAGCTTTTAATCCCTGGATTGTCCATGCATTAACATCTGAAACTAATTTTAAGCACACTTTAGGTGGCTTAAAAGATGCCACTCCAGGGCAGGTTTCTCTCTGATCCATGTTACCCAGTTCATGTTCCGTTAATGTGTGGCCACTCCCCACAGATTAGCCACCCAAGTTGTAGTCCTCCAGCATCCCAGAATGCAGTTTCCCCTCCCCCACTCTCCTGTACAGTATGAAAAAACTTTCCACCCCCCTGAACTCCCAAGGTGCTTGTACATGTGATCGAGGGTTAGTTCCCTAAATTGAAACAGTGATGATTAAAAACCCACTGTTTCAATTTCAGGGCTTCCATCCCTGTTATGGCAAGGGGCCCGATCCTTTGTTTCTTTTCTTTTTTGTGATGCCTACCTGCCTCTCCCATGGCCGGGGGGGGTGAACTGCTGGCAGGCTGAGTGGCCCCTGAGCTACAGGGGCCCCCCACTCCTTCTCTGGGGCCCCTGGGTGGGCTGCCAGCAGGCCAAGGGCTGCCTCAGCTCAGGCTCGGGGAACAGTTGAATTGGGCTGGGTGCTGCCCCTTAGCTGGGTAGCCACTGACCTGCCAGCAGTCAGCCCGGGTGTTCCCATGAGGTGCTGCCACTGCAGAAGGAAGGACTGGGGGGCCCTGCAGTTTAGGACCCAACAGCAGCTCACCCCCAGCTGCACACAGGCTCTGCAGAAGAAAAAAATGGACCAGGCCCCTTGCCACATTTTTTTCCCCAGCAGAGCCTGCCTGTGTGAGCTGCCGGTGGGATGAGCAGTCCCTGAGTTGTGTGGGGCCGCAGTCCTTCCCTCTGTAGTGGCAGCACCCCTCAAGGCCACCTGAGAGTGCAGTTAGTGGGCCAGGGCTGCCTCACCTTAGAGACAGCATCTGTCAGATTCAACTCTTCCCCAAACCCCTTGGAGCTTCCAGCATGCAATGCACTGTCCCCACTGCCTTCCCACCACATGGTCTCACCTGAGAATGGGCTGACTTGCCTCTGGGGCAGCACAGGGAAGCAGCAGGAGGGTGGCTAGGTGTGCTGACAGCCAGAGAAGGCAGCAGGGACAGTCCACCAGAAGCCTCAGTAGGCTTGGGTAAAGAGTTCCTCCGAGCTGGGGCAGCCCCCAACCCACTAGATGCCTGCCCAGGCAGCCCCGGGAGTCACCACTACTACAGAGGGAAGAACTGGCCTCCTGCAGCTCAAGAGCTGCTCAGCCCACTGGCAGCTTGCAGGGCAGGCTCTGCCAGAAAAAAAAGTGGTAAGGGGCCTGATCCTTTTTTTTCCCAAGGCTGAAAGGTTACAAGTAGCTATATTGCAAGCTAAACTACATAGGGATATGGTTTAGTTTGCAACATAACAAACTCATCTAAATCATGAAAAAAAAACCATACATGTAAGGTGTGACACAATTAAACCACAAAAATGGACAATTTTCATCACATGTACAAACACCCCTACTGCCCAGGGGATGGTTCTGGCACAAAACCAGCTCTTCCTCCTGGCCCCGCAGGGATGATCCTCTCACTCCCAGGGATACTACCTCACCTAAACAGTCTGCAGATCACATGCCAGCTAGCCAGGTCACAGTACATAGACAGGTGCAGGAGTGGTGTTTAGGGAGGGGGGAAAGGAATAAAGTAGGAGGCCAGATCATGTCCCCTAGAGCCGGGGGTTCCTTCCCAGGGCACAGCAGTAGCTCCCACAAAATCACCTTCCTGCACCTCACAGTCAACCCTGGAAGCTAATGCATATTAAAGCAGGCATGTAGACATATCCAAAGTGTGACTGCTTCAAACTTGAACTAGCACTGACACCAGTCAACATCTCAGCAGTTCAAAATGCAACGTGTAACAAGGCTCTAAGGCCCTCACTGGGATGATATATTATTGGAAAGTGAATTCTTTGCTGTTGAAATATGTCAGTCTCTCCCTGAGTATGCATGAAGGTTGGCAGGCTCCTGGAAGGTAGGCCATACTAAGAAGGGAGGTAACATTTGCAGCCCTCAGTATACTTTATATGTATTAATTAATTAATAGACTTTCACAAACACCTCTGAAGCAGGAAATAATTGTTTTCTGCCTTTCATAAAGACAGGAAACTGAGACAAAAATAGAAAGAGATTCACGAAGGGTTCCACAGACAATGCATACCAGAGGTGGACAGGACCCAGATGTTTTTACTCCTAGTCCTTCATCTTAGTCATAAAACTATCCTCCTTGTGCCCTTCCAGCATTCATTGTTACCTCTTAGTTTTACTCTTCACTATAACAGTTTTGAAAAAGTGCTGCAATGTTTAAATTGGGGCAATATGAAAAGAATCAGAATGAAGCTTCCTTTGAAAATAGAAATAATCACCAAAATCTAAAGACATAATCCCCTAAATTTGTGAGAGAGAGGCCTTGAGGCTAGTGAAAATGTGATGAATGAGATTCAGTAGTAATAACAGCTGCCTTCCCCTCAAAACCTGACCAGAGTGACTGAACTCAAAAAGAATGAACTAAGGCACAGGAGATTTTTGTAATATTTCATTTAGCCTTTTACTTCAGCAAGAGTTTGTCTACTGCAGAGTTAAGCATCCTTCCTAGTCACAGACTCTATATTTGCTAACTGTGCAAATTCCCTGGTTCCCTAATGCCAAACCAGCTGCTGGGTACAGCTGTGTTCCAACAAAGGCATCTACAACAGCAGGGACTGCTGAGGGAGTGCAATGCTTCCTTGATTTCAGCCAGGCCTACAAGAGGAAATCACAATGCTATTTTCACTAATTCACAACCCAGCTGGAAACCAGAGAGCAATGGAAGTCTAATGTGGAAAGCCCAACATGACTGGATCTCCATCTTAACCGCATCTCATCTTCAACAGCCTTTTATGTGGAGAACATTTGCCCATGTGTCCACACAAACCCAGGGCTTGATGCTCTCCTGTACAATTGCTGTGCAAAGTTACAAGCAAAGTTTTTGGATGCAATAGCTGGGGACAGACATGCAAAAAGCTGAAACCTGAACTGATTCAATCTTTTTAAGTTAATCTAACCTGCATATATTGAACCAATTTGTAAATGACAGACATTCACTTTTGACTCCAGAAATGCAAGCACAGGCCTGCAGTGGCACAGGCCAGAAGCCAAGGCGCAGTAGAGCGAACCCTAAGCTGGAGGGAAATTAAACTGGGAGAAGAAGTGGTCAGGCCCAGGCAGGCCTAAGTATGATTGGGAAGGGTTTTAAACTCCTACCCTAGTTTGCAGAAAGAGGAAGCAACCCCTATCAGGGGTTCCCAGGCCCCTACCCCTGCGCACTTGCTGGCAGGCAACAGGAGAGGGGGTGGGGCCAGACCCTGGTAGGCTAAGGAGAAGTTGGGATTTAAACCCCCCATTGCAGGGGGGAAAGGGTGGTGCAGGCACTGACAGACTCCGCTTATGCACCCAGGGCCACAGTGGCCAGATGCCAGTAGCATGAGTAGAAGAAAGGTTTTAATCTCCCCAACTGTAGGCAGAAGCAGCAGAGGCACCAACACTGCGCCTTGGGCTGAGTCCCTCTGAGGAACAGTCAGCCCATCACAGGAAGGTGGTGGGGAGGGGGGATGTGACCTGGCTGTGGGGAATGGGAATCTGACCTGGTTGGGGCTTAGGGAGCTGGGGCTACTTACGGAGTGCGACTCACCATGGCCTGGGCTGGGGCAGCCCCAGGGGCAGAGGGCAGCGTCCACCACCTCCCACCTCTAGCCCTGCACAGGTCCCACAGTTTGCAGAAGGGCTGCAGCTGCAGAGCAGCTCCCCACCCCTGTTCCTCTTCCAGCAGTAGCAGTGGTGGCGATGGCAGCAGAGCAAACTTATTGCAGCATCAAGAGGTGAAGCACCTGCCACCCGCTGCCTGCTTGCTGGGCACTTAGGCCAAGCTGCTGCAGACCACGGCCGTGGGCAGTGGTGGTGGAGGCAACGACCGCTGCAGCCCAGTCCAGCCTGCCCACGGCGTGGGCAATGACTGGCCCATGGCAACCTGCCCCATGCACCTAGCACCACCATGAGCAGGTGCCAGGTGCCTCACCTCTGCCCGCTATGATAGTCTGCTCTGTCACCGGGAGATAGAGGGGCAGGTTGCCACAGGCCAGTCATTGCCTATGCCCCTGGGTCAGGCCAGACTGGGCTGCAGCAGTCCATTGCCTCCCTCCACCACTGCCCATCCCCCTGGCCCACAGGAGCCTGCCCTGAGCACCTGACACCATGCAAGCAGGCAGTGGGTGACAGATGCTTCACCTCCACCTGCCACGATAAGTTTGCTTCACCATTGCCGCCAGGAGAGGGAGGGGGTAGCAGGGAGCCAGACTGCAGTCCACCTGCGAACCATGCCCTTCCCCCCCCGCAGCCAGGTCACATCCCCCAGCCCCACCCCCTCCCTGCAGCTAGCTGGCCACTCCTCAGAGGGACCTGGCCCTGAGTACTGTGTTGGTGCCTCCATCACTACTGCATGCAATGGGGAGATTAAACTCCCCTTCCTCTCAAGCTACTTGTGTCTGACCACTGTGGCCCTGAGTGCATGAGAAGAGCCTGCTGGTGCCCACACTGCCCCCACTTTAATGAGGGGATTAAATCTCTGCTTCCTCTCAGACTACTGGGGTCTGGCCCTACCCCCCCTCCTGCCACTGGAGCAGTGAGGGGGGTGGGAAGCTGGGGATGTATGGCAAGGGCTGCTGCCCCCTTGCCAAGGAGATCTGGGATCACCCTAGAGCATGGTTTCACACCCCCACCCCTTTCTCAGCCAGCCAGAGCAGTGATAGTGCTCTGGCTAGGGAAGAGGGGATGGGACCAACCCTGCAGCACAGCAAAGCCCAGCCCAGCCCAGGGCTGCAGAGTATGTTGAGATGCTGGAGGACTCTGATTTAACTTAAACCAGGAAGGGGATATGGGATACAAGTTCCATAAACTACTTTGACCTCAATTGGTTAAGTCTAATACTACATTCAACTAGGTTTATCTCAAACTGGTATCAGCCATTTTGAAACTGGTTTATGTGAACTGAACTTCTGTTCTACTACAGGTTTGAACAAATTTCTGATCACTTAAATCAGTTTGTGTGTAACTTCTGTCCCTACTCAGTATGTTCTGTAAGAAACCAGATAGTTAGAAAGACAAGGACATGTGAGTGTAGGCAACAGCAATACTGCAACAGCTTGGTTGGCTGGTTCCCCACGCCCGGCAGTGGGAAAGAAATGCAAGATCAGGTGCATGGTTAAGTGCCTCATCCAGACAAGCAAGAATAATCTCAAATCTCTCCAGACATAGACCCTGACCCTCTTGTGTCCAGAGCAGTTGAGAGCACTGGTGACAGGCATCCTGAGGGTCTAATCCTCACTCCCAACTCACACCCTGATTTATTATGATGTATACCAAAACCTTTGTTGGCTAGTGGTAAAAAGAAACCCAGCCCCCGACTTCCACTCCTAGCCCACTTCTTTTTGGAGAAGTGGGAATACCATAGCAGAGCAAGACCTTCCAGTGAGAAAAGGGATTGGTGGCAGGTTATCTAGTTAGTTCTGGGTCAAAAGTTAGCACAGAGCCAACACTGGGAAAGGTGGCATAGGTCCTGGAAGGAGCACCTGGTGCTGTTTCTGTTGCCAGAAAGAATATGGGCAAAGAAAGCTTGAATTCAAGGTGGGAAGATCAGTTCACAGCACTGCTAGAGCCAGACTGCAGCAGTGGTCCTGATCATCATAGTGACCATGTGAACTGATGCCTGGTGACACTGCAGACATGAAGATTTGCCAATACCAACCTGCATAATACCAACGCACAAACAAACACTACAAAAATTATTGGGCCAGAAAGAGCAAACATACAAAAGCACAGGGATGCAGATAGCTGCTTGGGAGGAGCTCAAGGATGAGGGTAGCTGCTTGGGAAGACAGAAAGCCTAGGTTCCAGCCATTGCTCCTATAGTTTATAAAAAGACCCTTAATAAAAAACATGTATACAGTCTTAGAAGCAAGGACTGCAACACAGAACTCCCCGCTCTCAGAGTGCTGTAATCATTGAACAATGGAGTCACATACCTTCTTGCTTACTCTCTTTTTCTCTGCTATGAATCATGCATTCATGGCTGCACAGCGTGACTCAGTGCCACACACTGTGGTGTGGGCAATCAAGAGCAATGGTTGGAGCAGAACATGCCAAAGCCAAGCATAGGTGATATACAGAGTGAGGGAACTGAGAGGAATCTGGTGGATGAGGCTAAAGTCTGAAGGAGTTGCATTGAGCTGGCACTTGCTGCTGGTCTGCTCAACCTTTTTACAGTAGACTCTTAGGAAGAAACAGGAGAATGGTTTAATGTGGGGTCCAGCCCAGTTACATCATGGGGATGTATGGTTATGCAGATATGCTGTCCTCCTGGTACTTGCTCAGTACAGAAAGCTTCAAGCAAACATGAAGAACATACACCACCCCTACACTGGTCTTGCCTCTAGCCAGGTTGCTAGCAAGCTCTCTTGGGAGATAAGAGATGTGAGTTTGAACCTACTCAGGCTGACAAATGCCTAGAATTCAGGTATTTCACTTCCCTGGCAAGTGTCCTAACCAGTAGACTATTACGTAAAAGTTGAGATGCTACAGCAACAACTCCTCCCCTAGCTATGCGTGCTAGAAAAGACTAAGCAAGTCACTTGTACCCATAGGGATGACTCACAGATTCACAGAAGTTTAGGGCTGGAAGGGACCACATAAAATCATTGGGTCCAGCCTCCCTGCTCTGGGCAGGAAAGACTGCTGTGGTGCACTTAAGCTGAGGAGGAGCTGGACTATAAACCCAATCCCAAAGGTTGCAGATTCAGAACTGCAGTTAAGTGCTTAAGTTGAGGACAGGCAGCAGTTTGACTTGCCACCCTCTGCCCCCAGCATTTCCTATCAGCTGTCTTAAGCATCCCCCTATCCTACTGTTCAGCCCAATGGTTTCTGTGAATCCCATCCTGATGCCTAGCTCTTCCCAGACATTCTGTAGGAAATTCAGGTGCTGAAATCAGGTTTGTGATTCCCACTCCAAAAGTCAGCTTTGGAGAAGGTAGGCATGGCAATACTGAGCACAGTCATGCTTGACCTCAATGGGAAAGGGAGTGGCAGAGTAGGACACTGAACCCACATCTCCCAAGACTCTGCTTTCATCTTTTATCTCCAGCCCAGACAGCTGGATGTTTTGGAGCTGGAGGCAAACTGGCCTGCTTTCATTGCAAGGGAACACAAGTTTCCTGAGCTCAGGTGTTGCTTCCATTCAAGCCCACACTAGAGAAAAACACTGTGGTGCACAGTGCCAGCTTCATGCTAGAACTCACAACAATGGGTGTCACGGAAAGGCAGGCAGACAGCTCGGTTTTTTTATTTCTGCTAATTAACATTTCAGGGACAAACACCCAAGTGCTAATGGGATAGGCTCATTATGGACAACTGAATAAAATTATCTGGATCCTATTCCCTTCTTAAAATGTTAAAATCCCAAGAATTGTAAAGGAACTAAATGAGTGACGAGAAAGAACAGAATTTGACTTGTGGTTTGCCATGTGGTGTGGTAACTACTTTGCTGCATGAAAAGGGAAGGATTAAAAGCTGCATTGACCTGAGGTTTGAGACGTGCCATAATTTGGTATGACTGACTGCCAGAAAAATCTTTGCGAATCCAGAGGCCAAAAGTAGATTTCAATTCAGATACTTCACAAGCCATCAGGCTTCAAAATTAATGTTGTTCTCTTTTCCAGCTGCAGTAAGGACTAAGCACAAACTACAACAGTCTCTGACCTCAACTTCTGAAGTCAAGTTATGTGTGAAGTGGTGGTGGGAGGGAGGTGGGGCACAAAGAGAATAAAGCAACCAAGAACTACATGATCATAAAGGGACTATTTTTCATAAGCTGCCTATTCTCACATTGGTCCTAGACCTCTGGTCAGGGGAGACAAACTTTAGTCCTAGACGAGCAATATAGTAAGAAACAGATAGAAAGAATAAGCACTTAATCAAAAAGAATAAGATCCTGGGCTCCCCCTGCATTAGCAGAAAACAGGGTAAGGTTGCACCTGGGACAGAGTCCCACAACAGTTAATTTGCATGTGTAGCCAGTCTAAATTTATTGTGCAAGGGGGCCTAAAACACAGAAAATGCAATTATATTCATGTATTGAAATCAGCTGGGTTGGCCAGACTTGGGTTCTATACTCTGCTCTGCCGCTAACCTCCTGAGTGAACTTAGACAAGTTCTTTATCTTTTTGTGCTCCTCCTTTTCTTCCCATTCTTTGTTTCGTCTAACTGGACCGTAAAGTCTCTGAGGTAGGGACTATTCCTCATATAGGAGTTACAGTTACAGTGTCTATGAAGACTGGGTTCTAAGCTCAGGTGCAGTCACAAAAACTTGCTGTAATATATATGAATAATAGTGTGCCTGTTTCCTAAATCAGCAAACCCAGAGGCCTCACACTCTGATTTATTGGTGTAACATTAGCAAAAGAACTGTGGTACTAATGCTTTGTTATTTTTATAGAACACACATTCTGCATTCTTTACCTGATTATGAAGTATTAGCATGAATTATTAAAATTAAAATCAAACTTAACAGATTCTGGGATTCAGCCTCTTATTCTCTGTGCTTATTCATCTATGTGCCAATATTTAAAAAATTGCCAATTCAAAAGTGGACATTTTGAATTCAGATGACATTTACAGGTTATCACAATTCAAAGGTATGCATTTTACAAAACCACAGAAGAAAGAAAGAAAAGGCCTAAACAGATCATACTGACAATTCAGCATTTTTTTACCTATTGGACATTTTATGCTGCTTTTATCTTTCCAGTTTCCAGTGTTTTAGCTGATGGAGTTTCCATCACTTCCCTTCATTGTCTATTTCACAGCCAAGTACCTCTCATTATTGGAATTTTCCCCCCCTGTATTTGGCCCTAAAACATTCCTTGCTTAATTTCACCCCAATACTCTTAGCTAGAATCTCTTCAATTGCCCTAAAATAACTCGTCTTCCTTGGTGTAGACATTTCAACAATGAGTGCTGATTTATTGTGTTCCCCTAGGTCATCATTTAACCAAGCAATGCATATTTAAGTCTTTTAATCTTCCTCTCTAAGTTTCCTCCCTCCCAAGCCCCTGATCATTTTTAGTGCTTTTCTCCAAACTGCCTCCAGTTTGTCAGGTTTAGGTCTATACCATTTAATAGTAGCCTCTTTATGCCTCTTTTATATATATATATATATATATATATAGAGAGAGAGAGAGAGAGAGAGACAGCAATGGGAGCTCATTAGTGGGAAATGTACTGTTTTATCCTTGTCTTTTTATAATGTACATTTTAGTAGAGCAACTAAAATCACTACTCACTGTAGCCTTCCTGTAAGCGTGTGTCTGATGTCACTTCAGCATTGCATATTTTAACAGCTGGGAAATGATACTCATGCTTATTATCCTGACAAAGGTTGACTGGTAAAATGTTTAAGGCTTCTTTTTTGTGTCATACAACTCTAGCATCAGTACTAAGCTAATAAATAAATTCAATCAAGCCAGCTTACAAAAGAAGCCCTAGCCCCCATCCCTGCAAAAAACCCTCACCACAAGTTCAGTGCTTCATAAATACAATGAGAGATTTTATCTTTTCAGTGCTAAGAGCCTCAGTAAAGGTGCCTCTGAGTGGCTCAAGTACTGCAACATTTATCCTACCAAAGGTTGCCTATATCACCCTAAAAAGTGTCACGGCATTGAGACTACTGTGAAAGGATTGCATTAGAATCACATTTACAAGGGAGCAGAAAAAGAAAAGTAGATACAGCTGTTTAAAATGAAAATGCTCTTTAACATACATCAGCTGGCCCAGACGCCATGGGGGGACATAAACTCAAATTACTGGATAAAATGAAAAGCTGCGCACATTTCTGTAAAGGAGAGAAAAGTCTTGTAAACCTCTTTATGCCACTGACAGCAGAAAGAGCAAAAAATTACATAAAAAAATAAATAGGACCTTATGGAAAAATTTTGCCACCCTTTCTCATGCCAAGTTGTCCCACTAAGACTAATCCTGAAAAAAGGTACTAGATATACATACGAGTGGTGAAATATGGCCTGCTAAGAACATTTTCCTAATGCCCTTCATCACAAAGGATCTCAAACCTTCTCAAAAACTATCCTGGATTCACTACATCTACCTTTGATACAGAGCATATCAGCTGCTCAAGGAAACCCTACAAAATCAGGCAGCAGGCAGCACAAAAACAGTGAATTCAGCTGAAACAGGCAGAGGAAAGTTGAGAGGCAGAATGTAGTTACCCATATTAGAATTGGGCTGGACAGTCACTGATTTGCTAAGTCTTTTCCATTTGTGAACTAGATTGCTATAAATTATGGTGCCTCACAGCTATCACTAAGTTATATGCCACTGTAACTTGAGACTTTAAAGGCAGCAGCAAAAATAAAGCTCAGGTCCTCCTCCTCCTCTTCCAAAAACACACACACACTAGCTGGCTCTTTATGATATGCACTTATGAATTTTAGGCTTTTCTGATCCATAAACCTTATCCTGTTGTGCCAAATACAAGCAAGCAGTGAGAAATGTACAACTCAGCAAGCTCTGCTAAACACTTATCATAACTAAAAGCAGGACTTGAATAGAATGGTGCCCTAGGGGAACAGCCCTGGGTCCTCTTTTGGGGGGACTGCAAAAACAAATGCCACTAATGGGGCAGCTGAGCATGCCACCACCATTGGCACTATAGCACAGCAGTAAGATATGCCTGCTCCTTTCCTTCATTAGAAGGGTAGAAATGGCCTGGCTAGAGGGCCCTGCAGGCTAAATAGAACTCCACAGCTGCAGGTTGCCCAAACAACAGCCTAATGGTATAAATGGTGCCAGCACTTGCAGGCAGTCAGATGACTGGAAAGAGATAGAGGTCTGGGGACACACAAGCTCAGGGCTGGAGCTAGCAGTTTCACTCTCTATCTGGAGATGGCTCAGGGAAGGAGTGTGGCCTTCAAGAGCTACCCAGAGACCTTTGATCACAAGCTTTGCTGCCTAGAAGGACTAAGGCTCTAGGAGCTTATAAGGTAGAGAGGACAAGGAGCCACTATCCTAGGGTGGGAATTTTATCTTCTTAAAGGGGTAGAACACAGTCTTCACTATCAGTGTTACATTATAGCCCAGGGGCCTTAAGTTTGTGTTACTGTATGTACCGGTGGACCCAAATGAGGCTAACAGAAAGGAGGAGGCCTCATTGGGGCACACTAGTATGTAGAGCCTCGGGCACCGGAGAGGGGCGCTGAGAGGCATGTGCTCAAGAGGGGCACAGCATGGAACATGATAAGGGAAGGTCAGAGTTGTGTGTACACCCCTAGACATTGGGGTCATAAATGGGTAGCCTCCCACTTTCTTACAACCATTCTTACTTAACAACAAAGGTGTGGCAGGAGAGACTGGGCAGACTGCCGAAGACAGGTGGGCAGGCCAGTATTGTGACTATGCCTGGGAGCATGCCTCCTGTCACAAGCACCATGACAGAATGTGCAACCCTATGGTCATGTCTAGACAAGACACTATGTTGCCATACCAACAAGCTAAGGTGATGTAGCTCATCTCTATGGCAACAGCATTGGCGGGCACAAACTGTGATGCTGATACTACTACAGAGTAGGGTCAGAAATGACATATGCACTGCCAGGACTACGCAGTAATAATGCAGTATTGCGCAGTAGGGGCAGGTATAGATGCACACCACATATCTCGGTGGCTTCTTGCCTCTCTTTCCCAATACCACATCCATCCTGGTAAGACAATAACAAGAGATGCCAAAGTGCTGCCAAATTAGTCCTTCCCAAACTACAGTAATACACCCAGAAGTTACTGTTATCCTGCTAAACTGCCAGCCCAGGTCTCCTATTATCTGTTGCATTAGGATGAGGACATTCAAAACCCGTGTGTCTTTAAACAGCCATCAGTGACAAGGCAATAAGCATTAGGTCATGAATATCTCACCCTCTTGAGAAATCCTCACTACCTTTACTGAAGAAATAAAGGTTTGTCCTATTTTACAGACAGAGAAATTAAGGCATGGGGAGCAGTGATTTGTTGGAGGACATACAGCAAGCAACTAAGAAGTACAGCTTATATGTGAAGAAAATAGAACCTGGCTCCAACCATTGAGTTCCATCTCCATAACTAACTCCCTGTAACCGTGGTCATCTTAATGACCCTGGGCAAGATGAAAGGTTATTTAGTTATGCTTGGTAGAAGAAATGAAGACGAACACTAGTTATTATTCTGAGCTACTTTCAATCAATTCCTTTGATAGGCCCCAATCACACTATAAGTGATATGACATAGAATCATAGAATCATAGAAGTAGGGTTGGAAGGGACCATGTAGATCTTCAAGTCCAACCCCCTGCCTGGGCAGGAAGAAAACTGGGCATCTCCCCCAAACCCTTCTGGTCTCCCCTAATGAGTTTATAGACAATAACCAGGTCCCCCTCAGCCTTCTCTTGTAAAGGCTGAACAGGTTCAGGTCCCATAGCCTCTCACTGTAGGGTCTGCCCTACTGTCCCCAGATCATGCGGGTGGCCCTCCTCTGGACCCTCTCAATGTTGTCCACATCCTTCTTCAAGTGGGGTGCCCAGAACTGGACACAGCACTCCAGCTGGGGCCTGACCAGTGTGCGTAGAGGGGGAGGATCAGCTCCTTGGCCCTACTTGAGATGCACCTGTGGATGCACCATGAGGCCCAGTTAGCCCTGCTGACCATGACCTCTCATTGTCAGCCCATGTTCATCTTGGAATTAGTGATGACTCCAAGATCCCTTTCTGCCTCCATGCTCTCAAGAAGAGAGTTTCCCATCTATAAGTGTGCTGCCGGTTACTACTGCCCAAGTGCAGCACCCTGCACTTGTCCATATTGAAATGCATCCTGTTTTTGTTAGCTCACCCCTGCAGCCTATCCAGGTCTTTTTGCAGTCTTTCCCTCCCTGCTAACGTGCATATTCTATTCTGTACTAATTCCTATACTGTACTCATCAGTATAGTATCTGGACACCTGCCAGTAGGACTTCAAGCAATATTAACTTCACCACAGTTACATGTTTGTTTTTCAACCTCTCCCGAGAGAAAATAGCCTGAGTGTATGCAGTTGATTCTTTTGTTTTGGAAACTATACATGCATACATATATACATATCGTTTATGTGCAAGTATGCAGACAGATAGATATGTGTATGCATATACAGATGCACTATAATTTGTTCATGTAAGGGAAGGGTAGGGAAGGCAAGGTCCAAGTTATACTTTGCATTTAATGAGATTTGCGATGGTCTTTATTTCCTGTGGGAGTTTATTCCAAAGCTGTAGATCAGCCCCCAAGAAACGTCAGTCTTCTACAAATTTCTCCTAGTGTACTCTAGGTGCTCTAGGTACTCTACATGTGGAAAAAGGTTTCCCAAGTCAATGGTGTCACTTAGAGATTTAAAGCCTCCTGAAAATGTTGTAGATGTCCCAAAACACAGACACTACTAGCAAGAAACTGAGTATTAAAGCTCAGTGAATAACACCACCAGCTTCTCTTTTACTATCCCTTTCTCTCCAAGATTCCCAGAGTTCTTCTGTGACATAGGGAGACCTCATTATCCACATTTTGCAGACAGAAGAGCTGAGTCATGAAGCACTATGTAAGCTGGTGAGATAACAAGTGTTCTGAATCTTTGGTATACACTAGTTCAAGCTTCCCTTCCCTCCCACACCCCAAAGGGGGGCTTCCTGGTTTTGAGAACCAAAGTCTAACAATTATCCTTTGCCAGTGCCCCACAGAGACTTTCTTTACAGGATCAGCCCTGAAGGATCAATGTTTTCATTAATGCTTGCACTGTACAGCAGCCAAGAACAAAAATCCCATTCTCAGGTAGTCTGCTTCTGAAGCCAGATCTGGCAAAACATCAGGGGATAGGCAAAGAAGAGAACAGAAGTAGAAGGGTTTCATGATAACAGGGGATGTGGTAACAGGGGATGTGGAAGAGGAATCATTGAACTTAGAGACAGCGAAGAGTCAGATCTAAACCACCCCTATGAACCAGGGCAGGATGGGTTCCTGTGGTCTGTTCTCCACGGGGCTGTTGAACAGTGTCAGTGACACCAGTGATAGGGCTCTTATCGTCTCCCTGGGAAAATTATTGTACACACTGTCAGTTTCTACTGCCACAAAAGGTTTCCTGATATACAGCCTAAATATTCACTTGCCCCATTCAGGCTATCCTCACTTCCATAGTAATAGAGTGCTTTGGCTGGTCCCCACATAACCATGACAGAGAAGGGTGAACAATTCAAGTGATACTCCCGCTGTACTCAGCACTGGTGAGACCGCAGCTGGAGTACTGTATCCAGTTCTGGGCGCCGCACTTCAATAAGGATGTGAGAAAACTTGAGAGGGTCCAGAAAAGAGCCACCCATATGAACAGAGACTTGCAAGGCAAGCCATATGAGGAAAACCTGAGGGACCTGGGCCTCTTTAGCCTAAAGAAGAGAAGGTTGAGAGGGGACTTGATAGTGGCTTACCGCTATATCAGAGGAGTGCATCAGGAGCTTGGTGAACAACTGTTCATTAGGGCATCCCCAGGGAAGACCAGGACCAAAGGGTACAAACCCCTGGAAGGCCGCTTCAGGCTTAATACCAGGAAAAAACCCTTCACAGTCAAGGTGTCCAGACTGTGTAATAAACTCCCTCCAGAGGTGGTGCAGTCACCTACCCAGGAGGTTTTCAACAGAAGACTAGACAGTCCCCTCGCTGGGGTCACCTAACCCCAGTTGTCTTCCTGCCTAGAGCATGGTGGGGGGGAAGCTGGACCCAATTATCTGCAAGGTCCCTTCCAGCCGCTAACCATCTAGGAATCCACTGTCAGCGTGGAAAGGAAGACACAACAGAGCTGGCAGATAATATGAGGTTTGCTATCTGAACACTTATCTCTAATCCAAATATAGAACATATATGGAGCCCAGTGCCAGGATTCCCTCCTCTCCAAATCAACTGTAGAAGAATTGTTTCCTCTCTCTGCCCCAGTCCCCTCTTACGTGGCCTTCATTCAGGATCTTGGGTGAGTAATCCTCAAACAAAAGCAATGTATACAGAGAAGAAAAAAATGAAAAAAATCCCCTCCAAAACATCTAATTTAATTCAGAATTCTAGCTCCCTGGTTTTAGGTAAAGTATCATTCTCTGAACTACCTGATTACCCTGTGCCTCACAGGAGAGTCCCTGGGAGGGTAGATTTCTGTGGAGAGACCAGAGCTGTAGGTTGTGCTAACGTTTCCCTAGGACTCTACTGGCCAAGATGGTAGTGAAGTACACTGATTCAATACACAAGCCACCTACCCAGAAACTCGCCCAGGCTAGAACCCCACTGAGGAAAGCTAGACTCTTGCAGAAAGGATGCTCTGCTGCTTTCCAGTCTCTCGGGGCAAGGGCCAGAACAAAAAAAAAAAAGGGTAAATGACACCATTAAGAACAGCATGCAAGACTGAATAAATAGGCTTGCTGAACAGCCACCAGCCAAGCAGAGAAAGACAAAGGAAAAGAGGAACAGCAGCTGTGTAAATCAAGCTGAGGGAGAAATCACTAAATAAGGATGCTGATTGCTAATCTACATGCTGTCACTCTGACTTTATAACCAGGTCAGCTCAGGAGACTGTGCGCGTGAAAACCGTCCCGCCACAGCATCATCTTCCAAGCTCTCATCTGTATTCATGGTGGACAGGACTTTAGCTTTATGGCTGCAATGTTCTTGTTTCTTCTGCGGGTCCATTAGCACTGCACGCTCTGCACAGTCAATACCAATTCCACCCGGCACTTGTCTGCTTTTTCTATTTTTTTATTTTGACACAACTTCTGTCTGCCAGATCCATTACTCTCACTATATGGTTGTTTGTGCAGTTCATTTTTTTTATTTGTTTCTTTGTCTTGGATTTTTTTTTAAAGCCTTTGGCTTTGAACAAAAAATTAAAAGACAGAGAAAACAAAGTGTGGCATTAGAAAAAGACTGTGATAAGTCTCTTCTACAGCTTCATATTTCTTCTAATTCTGTTTCTTTTCTGTTTTCTCCCATTGCTTTACCTGAAACAGTTGCTAGTTTCTTGCCAGGCTATCAAATAATACATAAAAAGGCATTAGCCATTGGTTTGACAACGCTTTGTCACCTCTTCTTCCTTCTTTTTCACAGCCCCAGGAAACATCCAAGACATTTCCTACTCTTCCACACAAGGAAGAGTAGTGGCAATTAACTGGGACTGGAGCGCAGACTAGGATAAACTCAATGGTTCAGCAGACCAGAAATGGACTTCTGAGAAGGGCAAAAGGAGAGATGTCCTCAGGTCAAGTTGATTGGTCTGTTACCAGCCAAATAGGCTGTCTGTCTACACCATACCACAAGCACAGGGGCTGGGAAGGGCCCCTATGTCTCTCCTCAACATAGCTAGCACAAACTCCTTGGCATTACAACAGTTCTCTCAGGTTTAGCCCCAGAGCTGCAGAACAGCAAACCATCACCTGCCAATCTGCTTTGTATTGTCCAACTCCACAAGGGGCAAATGCTGCTTTAGATCAGAATAAAAGTTACATTTATTAAAATGCAGCTGGCATGTGCTGATGAATCTAGATTTTTTTATATTAATCTAGGAGGGTTTGTTTTCACTGGCTTTCTTTCCTTCCCCACATCTGTTCTCCCTATGCTCCTTCAGTTTCTTCAGAGAGGAAGATTTTGTGCGTTCTTTGTGGCATTTGATTAGCAGTTTGAATTCAGTGCCTTTGAGTTAAAAAACAGAGCTAGTGGCTTGTGCTTTATTTTTTGCTCTGTCCTAACATATTGCATTCAGAAACCTCCTAAGCTCTGTATACCCCTTGGCTTCCTATGTTTTGCCTTCCTGACAACACTGGATAGGAGTGGATAAGCCTCCTACTCTGTCCACAGTCAGTCAGCAGAACAGGAGGTAATAAATGAGGAGTGGGAGATTACTTGGGCCCTGCAGGGCTGGCAGGTCAGTCTGTATGGAGATCATGCCCGCCAGCCTGCTGCACCCTTGCCCTGCCATGCGCCTAGGGTCAGCAGGACCAGCCACGCATGCCATGGCCCAGGTTGTTCCCTATACCTGGGTTAAGCAGGGCTGAAGGACCCACTATGAGCTGGACAGAATCCCTTGGCAGGCAGGATCTGGCCCACAGCCCACACTTTGCCCACCCCTGTAAAGATATGAATCCCAAATAGCAGAAGAGATTGAAGTAATGCACTCAGTTGGGAAAGAGGGATGGTTGATTTAAGTGAGACAGCATCAGCATCTCACAGTTTGGTTACATGTGAGAAGTGGAACACAATGGAGAACTGTATCTTCCAAGTGTAAGTAGTACAAAAAGTAGTTAAAAGACTAAACACAAGATTAGGCAAGACTGGATGTTTCAGTACCTGTGTCAGAACACAGAGTGTGTGTGTATTCTGAAGCAGTCAAAAACACTAACTAATGTCCTTTCAGGTAATTTTCAAATATCACCTGAATTCCTATGTATGCAACAGGGGTCGAGGGAGAAAAATAAACTTTCCAGAACATGCACCATTACAAATAGCTTGAACACCCTCCCCCTGCTTCAAAAGCAAAGGCAAAGATGGATGGGCTATGAATAATGATCTCCATCATAAACTCTAAAAGAGGAGTCCATCTAAAATAGGGACAAGACACATCAGAAACGAACCACCTTCAGTCAATTCCAAAGCTGTCAATCTTTCACCTAAAACAGGGCATTACCAATAGGGCTGAACTGGATTCTCCATTTTAAATCATTTGATAAAATTATCTCAATACAAATTCACTGCCTTAAACAATACTTTTCCCTTTACCTATTTGAAATGGGACCTGAAGGTGCTGGGATAAGAAGGTTTAAAGGTCTTTCTATTGCCACTACTGCTGTATCTAAATCCTGCACTTAAAAACCTTCATATGACTTCCAACAACAGGATCTCTCAGTGAACCCCATTCCTCTGCCTCCTCCAGTGAAACCATCATATGAGGGACAATGATTGCTCCTTTTTCAGAGGCCCAAGAACACCACAGTTATTCAAAACAACAGGCAAAATGAGGCTTATAAACCAGCCTGTCCTGACCCCCAGAGACACTGCTCTTAAAAGCCAGGGCTTCTAAAAGTGAACACTTTTTTTTTTTTTTGGTGGGGAGGGGAACGGGGGACAGATGACAAAAACAGAGGAAGCATTGTGAAGCTTCTAGGACCTATAATTAATCTCTTTTACTCAGGCATCCTCCCTGGTGCTGTGTCTCTTCATTGGGGTGACCTTTGTACTAATGTGATGGATTTCTCCTGACTTTTCAGTTTCACTTACTCACACATATACAAGCTATAATTACTATATAGATAGCAGCGGTTCTAAAACTTACTCAACTAATAGACCATTTTTTAGGAAACAAATGTTTTCATGGGTGGTGCTCCTTGCTGCCTCCTAATTCCAATTTCTCTATTCTGGATTTGGACTAGAGGGGGGTTGGACTAGCTGATCTCCTGAGGTCCCTTCCAACCCTAATTTTCTATGATTTAAAAAAAACCCAAATGAAGACATTTGTGAGGAAGCTGACCAGATTAATAGGACGGATGGCACTGCTTCCTGACCATTCCTCTCTGAAGAGGCACATCATGTACTTGGGTTACCAGAGAAAGGATTAACCTCTCTCTGTTGAGTGCCCAACATTTTCTACTCAAGTGCCAATCACTTGGCTTTAGGCTCATACATACAGAGGAACTGGTTTGTTGTTTAACATACAAGAGCAGGAAGCAGACAAACCAAGCAGGTCTGAGGGAGCCAATATACCCCGCCAACCCTGATCTCTCCATGAGTGCAATGGCAGCTGCACTTTTGCATTCGCTCTCCACGCTGGACAATAGCTTCAGCAGATCAATCAAAATGTCCAAGGAAGGCTGCTTATCTGCATTTGGGGAAAGAGAGTCAATTAAGGGAGAGTCATTAATGCTGAATCATTCCTCTTCCCCGGGATGAATAAAACAGAAGGAAGGTGGCACAGAATTAATGTTGGGCCAGTGCCTGCCTCTCAGTTTGAGGGCTTGAATTGGGCAAAGCTGAGAGACAGAGAAAGCTCATTTTGCAGATGCCATCTCCCAGGCCAATATGGTTATTTTAATATTGGAAATAATTTTTCATGACAAAGAATTTGCTTCTTCCCATCAACCTTCCATCAAGCCATTCCACTTCATCAATTCTGGGGGCAGCTGCTTGCTCAGCAGAAACTGTATGTGGCCTGCTTGCAGTGCAAGAACAGAAAAGGGGCATACAGAAACTAGAATAGTCCCTCAACTAATATTAGACCCCCAAAAACCTATGGAGTCAGGGTTCCCCTTGGTTAGCATCCATCAAACCACATGATAGACAAAAGTAGAGTCATTCTGTGTTCAGAGTAACTGTAAGCCCATGCTAGGTCACATCTTCTTGCAGGCTTCCATACACAGGACTCTTCCCGTTAACAATGTGGATTGCTCACCTATTCCCCCACATACACAGAAAAATTTGGATCATTTCTGCTCATGGGCATGTTTTGATGCCACCAGTCCATGCCTCTCATCAAGTGACCTCTTTTACCCTGTTCCCTGGAAAGAAAATAGAGACTCTTGATTCAAAGATTACTTTTTCACGCTAGTGCCAGATAAAATGTGGATGGGGGTTGGGGTTCTTGATAAAACTTTGCTGTTCATTCCCTTCCCTAGATGTGAACCTGTCATTTTATCTATGATGCATTAAAGTAGAAAATGAGATGGTGAGCTGTCTGTAGCAAATGCATGCTCAAGAACACACCGCCTCTTCAATGTTGCTTTTCTGGGTTGAACTAACTGCAACACCAAAATGTGATGTTGTGCTGTGCCTGTGACAGCCAGAACCAAGAGAGTTTAATAAGCAATGATGTGTGCTTCTTGGAGGCATTTGGTATTCTGCCTAAATAGATAATATTAGTTAATATTA
>JAGPOW010000304.1:38281468-38304283 GCA_030014935.1 Caiman crocodilus
GCTCCTTGAGTACCCTGGGGTGTAGATTGTCAGGGCCGGCTGACTTGAAGGTATCCAGCTTCTCAAGATGTTCCTTCACAAGGTCAGCATTAATGGAGGACAGGGGATCTCCTTCACCTGAACTTCCCTGTCCTGTAGCAGGCATGAGTGTCCCATGGGACTGATGAAAGACCGATCCAAAGTACCCATTTAATAGGTCGGCTTTTTTCTGGGTGTCAGTTGTCAGTTGCCCCATCTGGTTCAGCAGGGGTCCAATGTTGCCCGTGCTTTTCCTCCGGCTCCCCATATATCTGAAAAAGGACTTTTTATTGTCCTTGATGCTCGAAGCTAGTTGGAGTTCAGTTGCAGCCTTGGCTTTCCTGGTATGCTCCCTGCAGGACCGGACCAGTGCAGAATAATTCTCCTTGGAGGTGACTCCCATCCTCCATCAGAATGGACTTGGTCAAGTTTGGCATAGACTTTATCCTTAGTTTAACAGGCAGCACCAAGAGTTGGTGCATACACACTGATGACAGCATCATACTGGTTCCCTATCAGTTTAAGAAGAGAATCATGAGGTGCTTAATAATTCTGATAGGGAACTCTTTGAGCTGGTTTATGAATTTATCCTTGATGGCAAAACCAACTCCATGAAGATGGCATTCTCCTTTCCATTCACCCTTTCAGAGAAGGTATAGCTGCTTCCATGTTCTTTGAATTGCCCATCTTCTGCTTGCTGGGTCTCACTCAGTGCAGCAACATCAATGTTGTGTCACCTGAGTTCTTGAGCCAGGATGGTAGTGCATTGCTCTTGGGTGTTCGCTAGTAGGATTGTCCAGGGGGATCCTTATATTTCAGGTCCTGAAATTGATTGTGTCTCTTCACTGATTTTGACTACAATAAAAGCCATCCTACTGAACATGGTTATCCAGTCAGGAAGAAGGTAGACAGGCTATGTTTAGGGCACATTTTGAAGCCCCTTCCCCATGTGGGGTGAGCAGAGTGAATCCTAAAGAGGGCTGCTCAGTCTCAGTTACCGTTGCCAGATTGTACTCCTGCCTCATCCAAGTGCTAGATAACCTTCTTGTAACTACCATTTTCATGTCAGTTTATGGACAGGAGCTTCTAGACTTCATAATCCTACTCCTGTCATCACCAGCTGATCACCAAAGGGCTTGAAAAATGTACTAGAAAAACTTTTCATGGAAGATGCCTGTGCATTTCTTTTATCATGAAAAAGCTGCTTCACATCAGCTTCCGTACAGTTCTTAAAAGAATGGGATCTTAATCCAATGGTAAGGAGGCAGACAATGGGAGAGTGCATTCTCTTGCAGCCTTTGTTCACCTTCAAAGCTGTTGAGATTCTAACGTCTTCTTCCACCTGCTCTGCCACTGAAGACTTGTAGACCCATGCTTGGGGGCTGGGCAGGCTTATTATAGTGGTGACCTGTACTTGACATGTCACAGCACTATCAAAGGATATATGTGGCTTTTCTGGAGGGACACCATTGCCAACTGCTGTCCCAACTACATTCTGGTAGTGCTGCTGCTGCTGCTTGGTCCACAACTGTTTATTTGTCAGACTTACTTCTACTTATTTTGTAGCTAACCTTCTCTGAAGGTCATTCCTCCATCTGCCACCTGTGGATGCACTGGGTAGCAGTACAACTCTCCCACTGGCCTGGACTAGGGGAGCCAAGTAGATAAGGGAGGGAGATCTTTTGTAACAGAGGCCAAAATCACCAGTTGTCTCACACACAAACACACACAGACACTGGGGACACGCAAGAATTCAAAAATCAAAAGCTAGACCAAACATAAAATAGTCTTTAAAAAACAATCATGAATCTTGGGCCACACAGTTGAGATTTTGAGACGTTTTATCCTTTAAGATTAGAAAGGATACGTTAATTACAAGTGGCGCTACCAACTTCAAATGTATTAGATGTCTATTCTGCTCCAAGTTCTTTCAACTTGGCTCAGTAACATACTCCTGGGGTGAGAGCCACAGGCTAATTCCTACATTACTATCCCCTCTCATTTGCTATAAAGGTGTTATAAATGTAGGTACTGTATTCTCTGTCTCAGAGAAATGTCTCGTAGCTATCTTTTACCCTATGTGTCTACCTTATACGCCTCCCGTAGTATTGGCTGGCTACCCAATCTTCTATTATTTATCCTCACAACATCCTGTGGGATAAGAAAAGTAGCATTAGCTATAGTTTATAAGTTGCAGAAAGGGATTTATCCATGGTCACAAATACTGCCATTCATAGAGCAGGAACAGAACCTGCTTCTCCCACTGCCTACACTAGCATTCACACCACTAGGCTACCCCTCCTCTTCGCTAATAGCTGCTGAATTTATAAAGGTTCAGATACACATCAGGAAGCTGAGATATTTACAACAACAACTTCATTTCAGAGGTCTCTTAAAAATAGTCCTTTTAATGCGTGATTTACTGGGCTACCACAGTTGTTTGGGCAGGGCTAGGACTACTGTCGATGCAGCCTATCTTGAGGTCTCAGTGTTTCTCATGGAAAAGTGGAAACTCAGAGGTTTAAGAGATTAAATACATAGATTGTGCTAAACAAAGAGAAACAATCTCAAAAGTGGGTCAATTCAAGTCATCCAAAAGGCTCAGATTGGTTCTCACATATCCAAACTGCTTTGTCTCTACCCTACTTGAGGGTCAAGCCCTGCAGTCCTCTGTCTTTACTCATTGATTCTAGAGGCCAACAGCATTTCAGGAGTTGGTCCTCATGCAGGATTCTTCTATTTTGATCTAACTTGCTCACCAGTACACTGCCTCTGGGAACAGTGCACTGTATCATGAGGATCAATCCAGGCTATCTATTAGCATTTATACCATACTCTTCACTGAAGCAGCTAAGCACAACTGTATCCTGCCCTGGCCCAGGGATATACTAGCAATGATCACATCTTTGCTATCTCTCACTCCACCTATTCTTTATGTTCCAACTACTCTCTCAGGAGTTTCCTTCTTTACCTTTAGTGAGCTGTGGTGCCTCAGGGCTGCAAATGACTTTACTTTCAAGCCCTCCGTATCACTGGAGGGTTGATTAGATGTTGTTACACTCTCCCCCTCTCCTCAGGACTAAAGATTGACTAAAGTAAGTCAGACAGCTATTCCCAAGTGCATATTTTAAATCAATGCTATCCACTGCCAGTAGCTGGTACAAGCTATTTATCTAAAGCATAGCCCTGCCCCTTCTACACTCTGACTTCACTGTCCTGCCTGTCCTCTTCACACCAGCAGCTCCCTACTTACTGCGCTGTGAGGGGAGATTGGCAGCATTACCTCCTTGTACACAGAATGTTTGAGTCACAGGACACCTGACACCAGGATTTACAGTCACCTCTAGATGTCAGATTATAAAGGTAGAGTTGTTTATGAGCCAGTGACTATACCTGTTTGTTACAGAAACAAAAATGAATCTTGCAGTTATCAGTGTATGATAAGGCTGCAATGTAAATGTCATTTCAAATAAGACAGAGTCATTGTGCCATGGTTCAACCAGCAGGACTTTGTTGTGTGAGCACTTGTTTTCCAGTTAAGAAGCCATGGACATTTGCTCCCCAATGGCTGCACCTTGGGTTGAGAAGCAACATTCAGTTGAAACAGTCACATTGTGCCTGATATGGGACAGAAACCAAGGATGCCTCCATGGTTTTCAGGTTTTACCATAACTGGGCTCCAAGGCTTAGAACCCCTGAGTCTCCAGTCTCTCTAAACGTGTCCCTGAACATAGGCTCACCAAAAGATCTGTGAATCTCAAAGAGCCTCTAGGAGGCATCCAGTCAATCTAGGACTTAATGTTCCCATGCACTGCACCTGTACTAGTTCATTTATCTTCTCAACCTACTCTAATAGCAGGCCAAGTTTTGCTAGGCTTTTTTCATTACACGTTTTACCAGGGTCTGGATTCTAGCTCCTGAGAGCCAGATGCACAAAATATATATGTGGGAATATTGGAATATTTTCTCATTATGTTAGCTACTCCAACCATAACCCCTTCTACCAAGGGAGCAAGGACTAGGAACAAGGAGAAAAGTTGCTGTCTTCACCTACTGCAACAACAATATGAGGAAGGAATGCATTTAATGCTGTGGTGCTTCTCTGAACAATACCATCCATATAGCAGCACATACTGGTGAACAGGTGAGTTGAGAGGATTTTCAGATACATGCTTAGCTCTGAAGAGTTATCTAGCCCAGTGTAATCTATGAGGGAAGCATACGGATACCTACTGCATTAATTTTTATGGGTTGTTTTAGCCCAGTTGCCCCTCACTTCCTAGGACCAAAGGTGACGTTTAGATATCTGTCCCTTCTAAGCTACTCTCATGGCACTGGGAGCAAGAGCAGTAGCTGCCTAGAGAAGCAAACCTTGCAATACTGACCATGGAAAGTTTTACCAATAAGAATATATCTTGCTCTTCTAAAGTATAAAAATCCCACCTGCCCTGCAAGGTGAACCCTGCTGACTAACAGTTAATCTGAGGAGGACGAGGAGATCTTCTCCTCTCCTGCAGAGCAGGTGAAGTTCCAGAGCTCTGTTGCACTTTATACACTATACCTAATTTACCTTCACACTTTCCTTTGTAGGTGGCTTAGCATGATCTCCAGTGACGAGACAGAAACAGAGGCACAATGTGGAGGAGGCACAAGGTCACACAGGACATCCTGTGACAGAGCTAAGGGCAGAATTCAAGAGTTCTGAGTCCCAGCCATGTGCTCTGACACCTGACTATGCTACAAAGTGTGGGGCAGAGGGAAAGCAAATGGTTTGAAAGCCCCAGGATTCTGCCAACAATCCCCACTGGTCTCTTAGTAAGTGCATTCCAGCCAGACTCCTGTCCTAACAGCCAAGTGTTACTGAGAAACTGGTCTCAATAAAAGGAAACAATCAAAGGGGAAGTTCCATTTTCTTTGCTAAGTGGGCCTAGTGTCACTTTTATTTTTTACACTCAGATGGTCCATTCTGAGCCCAGCTCTGGTACAACACAGGGCAAAAACAATTAATGTAACCGTCTGGGATTTGAAAAGAGTATAGATCAAGTGTCTTGCATTTGCTAAGCTCCTTCTCATTTGGCATAGAATGAATGCATCTTGGCTGCCTCCACCAGCAATAATTGTGCTTCATATACCCTCAATCAGATGCCTTTAAATGACCAGTCAGAACGAGTGGCAATGAAAATAAGGTGCAGTGACATTCACTGTACTTGAGAAATCTCATACCATCTCCTACAGATTTGCCATTGGCAAAGGTGAGCTCAGAGGCACCTTGTCCCTTGTACTACTCTACTGGCTCTTTTTTCCCAGAAACTCAGCTCTCAGAATGAGACAGGGAAGGAATAAAATATATGCTCCCCCTGAGTGTGCTCAAGTGAGAAGAATCAGCCTGACTCCAGCCTGCATTTGGGACTGCTATCAGTATACTATCTAGCTCTCATCACACACAGCAGCATTTCCCACTGCAACGGACTAAAATCAGAACTCACAGAAGGAGAAACCCTGGAACTGAGGAAGAGAGATATCAGAAGGGAGGAGGAATCCACCAGATCCAAAAAGGTCATCAACTGAAACAGAGAGAAGATTAGCTGGGGAAACCCATGCTAGAAGAAGCGAGGTTCCCTGATATTCAGTGTAGGAATAGTGAAGGGGGTGGATTTCCCCTTGAATTCAGAGATGCCAAGACCTCCAGAATGTGGAACAATACAGAGATCTCAGGGAACCACCAGAGTGAAGAGGAGATTCCTTGGGGTTCAAGAACAGCATAAGAATAACTCTATGGACTGCACAAAAGCAGCAGCTCCTCCATAACCTCAGGTCAGTCAGCACAATGCAAAGCAGACTTGACTTACCTCGCTCACATGTTCTACCCCAGTAACCGGTTCCAGTGCAGTCACAGATGAAGCGGTTCCAACCATCCTTGCAAACAGCATTGTTCTTGCATGGGTAACTGTCACACTGCTTGGTGCTGAGGCGGGAGCAGGAGGACTTGACCCCTGCAGCATTCTGTGCCTCTGCCAGCTGTCGGATGTTCTTGCTCCGTCCATCAATGAACAGGTCCCGGATGCAGCCTACATAGCCATAGTTCAGCATGGCTGTCCACAGCTCCGTGGGAAGGATGAGGCCTGCCCGATTCTCAGGCAGGCCACCCAAGTACATGTCCCCTTCCAGATCTAAGATTTCACTCTCCCCACTGGCAGTGAATGGAGTGCGCCGGCTGTTCACTGATATAGTACCTGGTGAAGGAAAAAAATGAAATGTTAGCCAAAAGCATTACTTTACAGCTCAGGGCTGGGTCAGTTTCTACAGTATTTGCATACATGATGAATTCGGTCCAAAAAAATTGGAAATCCCCAGGAGAAACATATCCCTGTTTGTCCCCTTCCCAACCTTTGTAAGCTCTTCAGGACACAGACTGTATATTCATATAGTTTTGTTCAACACTCAGCACTACAGTATCACAATCAGGATAGTATAAATTGTAACACAATTCTTAGTTCATGTCCTATATCTTAGGAAAGGAAATTATTTCTCATATAAAAAAAACAAAACAAATTAAAACAAATCAGAAGCTTTGAGTTGGTTAATGGGTTTCACTTCTTAGGATGTGGAATCACAAAAAAATCAAATAAATAAATAAAAGGCACCAGAAATGTTCAGGAGCAAAACAAACAATAGTAACAATAACATGTCACCTTTACAGAGCATGCTTCACCACTCATCACAAAATGTTTCACAAAGAAAGGTAAGCAACTTCATCCTTCCTTTCACAGATGCACAAACAGAGGTCCAGAAAGTAAAGCTGAACTCCTGAGAAGCAGAGTTCTTATCATTAAGAAGAGTAGTAGATCTGTTGCAATAAACTGTAGATGCTCCCAGGAAAATAATGGTCCCCTGTGCTGGGCACTGTGTGTGTGTGTATATAACCAGAGACAATATCTGTTATGAAAAGCTTGAAGTCTGAACAATCAAAGAATGGAAGGGGGAAACAGAGGCACAAGAAAGCTTTGTGACTACCCCTGGTCTAAGACATAGGAGGGAGAAGAACCCAGGTCTCTCATGTCCTGCTACTGTGCACCTATCACTAAACCATTCTGCTCTTTGTTCAGTCCTTTCTGTAACAGGGACATCTGTTCAATAGACACTGGGCAAAGAATCAGCAACTTTCTCCCATCTAGCTATAAATCATCACATTTGATTGTCCTGTCATTATGATACTCTGTGTCCCTGGAGAGGACTGCCTGTGCCTCAAGATTAATTCCAGATCACTGAGTTCTTTTATCTTATACCCCTAGAATGGGGTGGGGGAGTTCAGTTAATAGAGTTTGCTCTATTCAGTGGATCTATGAGAAAGCGCGGTCACGTACATATGCTTTTCCTTTCTTTAAGCAGTAATATGCTTCTTGCACAGAGAACAGCACATATGGCACACAAGCAGAGTATTTCATGTGTGTGATGTTCTGTATAACTACAGAATAATGTCAGAGGCAGCAGAGTGTTTGAGGCAATAGCGGCGTTACAAACTAAAAGCTCAAAGAGAACGAGAACCATTTGATGAGCCATTTTGTGCAAGAAAGCTACAGCACCACAGACATTTTTCCCTTTAAATGGCGAGCAGAGAGAAGATGTGATGCAATACGGGTCTGTGCACGAAGGCAGCCCAGTGCAGATCTGTGAGATGACAGTCATTCTCCATCCTGCTGTGCTGGAATCTTACATCAGGTTATGGGGAGCATGCTCCCATAAAGATGGAGGCACTCTAGAGAAAGACAACAGAGATATATATGGCTCTGTAGAGGGCAACTTCTGGGGAAAGAGAAAATGACCAGATTTTAACTTCTATAATCTGGCCAATCAGACACTTAGAAGAGACAGTCACAATCTGCAAAAATCAAAAGAGTGAAAACCCAGCAGAAGGAGAGGAAATACTAGGAGCTGGGGTGAGGGCTGGGGGCTTGGAGTGCAAAACTGCAAGGGATGGGATGAAATCAGGAGAGGAGTTATCAAGGCTGGCCATCAAGCCAAACTTCCTGACAGTGAGGTGTGTTATGCTGTGGAAGTCTCCACATGGAAGTGCTAGAAGCCCCTATCACATGGAACCAAACTGTCCCAGGCACTCCAGGGACAATCCTGCACTGGCCCCAGGAAGAAGTGACTGGAGAAGCTGGTGGGTCTTTTCTATTTCTGACATTTATGATTCTGTAAAGACAGAACAAATTCATCCTGAGACTCAGAAGCACCAGAATCCTGTGTCTTCTCATCCCTCAGGGGTCTCATCCCACAGGGACCAGGGAAACAGACTGGGAAGGGCAAGAAGTCAATAACCAGTGAAACAGCACACTGATGCAGCTGGACAGTGAGCCTGCTGGTAAGGCCTTCAGTGTCAGCAGGGGTGAGATAATGTGTTTCATGGACCACAACTGGCTGAGAATATTCCCTTGTATAATGATGTTCAATATTCCCCAGCTGGACACAGTGACAAGTTTCATGGATGCTAGTAGTAGGAGACTGCCTTGGGGACATAAAGGTTATGGGATACAGGAGCAAATTTTAGAGATCCAAGTATAAGATGTCAGTGCATGGAGAACACATAGCTTTTGTTGTATTGGCATCCACAACAGACTGAAGTACACACAAAGTCAAAGGGGTTGAGCCATGCCAGAGGATATTTGGGCAGGATGACTGTCCTGTTTCCTCAGGAACCACTCTCCTGCTTTTAGTACCTGCTAGATCAGAGAAGCTGAACTTTTACAGGATATTCTGCTCAGCTCAGCAGAGCCCAGAGCTGTAGATTGCTTGAGAGAATTGGAAGACAGGACTAGGTAGGTTTGGAATGAGAAACAAAAGCCCTTGATCACTGGCCCAGTTACAAAACTCTATGGTCTATGTGAAATGAATCTGTTGTTTTTAAACAACCAATCCACAGCACAAAGGGACTGGAAATAGCTGGTTTCCTTGCTTGGCAATCTACAGAAAAAAGGCAAAAACAGGAAAACTGCACAAATCAAACTCTCTTCCCATTCCTTTGGTCTCAGTATTTGGTACACACTAATGTGATGTGGGGTAGCTCTCAATGCTGGTGCCCCCCTTATTTGAAGAGACAAAGGACATCAGTCACTAGGACTGTCAATCCAACACTTTTCACCAGCACAAAATACAAGGGTTTTTTTTTAAAAAAGAACAAATCTGTTCACTCTTGTTCGACAGAGTACATTTAATTTGAAGTCTGTTGTCTCTGATCAGGTTTCAGACAATCAATAAACCTTCCTGCTGTGCCACAAACAGGTTATTCCTGCAACCTGCCTCCATGAGAAGATAGTCTCCTCCCAAGGGTAATGTTGTCAATCACAGTCATCAGTATTCATTGAAATGCGTTCCCTCTTTGGTTAGGCTTTTAGAAGCCACTTCAGTTACAGCTTTGGCTTCACTTCTTTTCCTTCTGACTCTGGAATTCCATGTCAGGGTTACCAACCCAAAACACTTTTTTTTACTGATAATCTGCAAACTTTTCAATCACGAACAAGTTTTTTTTACTGGTACATGTTTTTTACTGAGATATGTTTTATATAATGTAAATGTAAGCCTTCTCTCAGGCCCTGAATAAGGTGTGGGTTCAAACTAAAGTGAAAAAGTTCAGTTGTCAGTAAAAAGTTTTCAGATTATCAGTGAAAAATGTTCTTGGTTTGGCAGCCCTATTTTAATGCAACAATGGTTTTACACCATACTGTATCCATTCCAGGGGCCCCCTACTCTCCTCCAGACCCCAATACTCACAACTGCACCTTGTACCATGCTGCTCCTGCAACCTGCCCTCCAGCCTTATATCTGCCAGCCCCTCTCCTCTCATCCCAGCATGGTCCCCTCAAAAAAGGACCACTGTCTGTCTACCTGCCTCACAGCAGCATAACTGTAGATGGGAAGCAGCAACAGCACATGGGTTAGGGTCTGGGAAGGCGTCAGAAAGCCCTGAAAACAGCTGCCTTCAGAGTACTGTGTGAGATATCAAGTAGTATTGCTGTTCTCCTTCTGTGCTTCAGTGGTGCCTCCAGCTAGTTTCCAACCACAGAGCTTCAATCAGCTCCATGTTTTTATGGAGTTGATTTTGTGAAGCTGGTTTTTTTGCACGGATGGTGCAATTTTTTTACAATATTTATGGATAGGTGCTTTTAGCCTGGTTATTTATGGGATGTCCATAAATTTATGCACATTTGGTAACCCTGATCCATATGCAAGGATCATATATTCTCCATATGATCAAGCAAAACAGTAGGCAGTAATGAATGCTATTAACAGAGTTCCCCCTTGTAAGTTAATTAAATTCTAGGAAATCTACAGAAATTAAAACAGTTTGTTCATTTATTTATATCTTCACTTAGAAAACACTTCTATCAATAGCTTGGCTGCTAACACTATAAAATCACAGACACTGAAACCTAGAAGGCCCCTATATCTAATGCAAAGAACTCCTCAAAGAATCATGGAAACAACCATCAATTTTGTCAAAGGTTGGCATTGCAATGATCCTGAACAGTCAGATCTTTTGAAAACCAAGGGGAAGCACATTTCAATGCTGAATTTCCTCTACTGAAAAAACCTTGTTTGAAGTCCCAAGAAACACATATCCAGGACTTTTATATTAACCTAGTGGAGGTCACAGCTCAAATCCCAAGTCTCATTAAACATGCAAACAAATTTCTTCTATAGCAACATAAAGCAAAACATCCACTGCTTGATGGTCCATGACTTTACACCTATTCACAAAAATCAAATCAAAGATATGATAATTTAATTTCCAGACATCATATCACAGCACACTAATAAGTATGATAGCTTGACTTATAATGTCAGAAACAAACAAAATATCTCTGCAGCCTAGATATATAGTTTTGGGATTATTACTAATAACATAGAAAACTAGATTCAACTCTAAAATTAAGAAGCATCAGGGAAATTTGAAGGCTTCATGCTCATCACATAGAGGATGAGGACTCACCATTTAGAAAGACACACCTCTACTAGGGGTAGAATGCCTCATTCTTACCCATCTATCCCTGAGCGCTCTTCTGTCCTCAGTTTCCATTAGTTCATGCCACAAAGAAAGCAAGACACTCAGCCACTTAAGGAATTTTCAGGGAAGCAGAAAAAGCCTGCTTAATGTTGCCTATCCTTGAGCCAGTGCATATGACTCCTGATCTGGACTGTTGTCTCATACTTCACCTTTATACCCTGACTTCATGACTCTAACTCCTGAATTTGCCTCCTGTTTGATACTTCAAAATTGACAGCAGGAGTTAGTTGGACATGGGCAAAGAATTCAAGTATTTTCATACTAACAAACATCTTGGAAACAGCAAGCCAAGTGAGGAGTAAAGAGCAACCATCTGAAGAAAAAGATAAAGATTGGCCAAGATGATAGGTCAACACCTCTTATTTCTCCACAACTTTGTACTAATTTGAAAGTTTCTACCTATTAGTTGTGCTATCTAGTCTCACTTAGTTCAGGTCATTAGCCTACATGCATTAGAGAGTATTAAGCCACATCTAGAAGTTCTTACTTGGTTTTTACTAAGTGTTTCTTCAGGCAACTCTCCCAGGAAAGTCAACGGGAGTTTGTTGAAATAAGGACAAAGTAATAAAGTTTATTAAGATGATCTCAGGATCTGTCCCAAACAGAAGTAGCCTCTATGATGATGTAGTACAAATTACGCAGGTATAACGTAAGTGCAGGTGTGTATAAGTACAAATTACACAGGTGTGACGGGCTAGCTGGTAGTGACTTAGCCAGGGGTTTTGAAAGGGTAAGAGATGATTGAAGGACTTGGGATTCCTTTTCCTCACCAATCAGGCCCCAGAGACTCACCCTCCATGTCCCCTGATTGGCCCCTTGGGTCACCTGGAGGGGGATAAAAGGGGAAGCGCAGCTGACTCAGGAGAGACCAGTGAGGGACCACAAGGAAGGAGTCTCAAAGAGCCGGGTCAACAGGGCAGAAGCAGTTGCCCCAGAAGCAGTGGGACCTGCAGGCAGCAGTTGGACCCTCAGCAGCAAGGCATGCAGCCAGCAGGAGCGGCTCTCCACTAGGCTCCAGGATCCCCTATGAGAGGTGCGGCCACCAGAAGTTCCCCAGCTCCAGCAAGGATCTGAGCAGTGACCTGAGAGGTTCCCAGCTTTGCTTCCAGCTCCTCTAATAGGAGGCCAGGAAGTGAGACATGACTCCTGGAAGGTCAAGGCCGCTAGCAGCTTGGCCTAGTGTTAGCATTGGTAGCTGTGTGGTAGTGCTTCTACCTACTATGTAGGAGACCCAAGTCCAAGTCCTACCCAGGCTGAATGAAGTAACAGGGAGAAATCCTTGTTGCAGTCAAAAGGGGTTGCTGTGTTTTCCCCTTCCAGGTACCGCTATATTCCTTGTTATTTGACATTTTGTATTTTGTGAATTTTATATTTCAGCAACTACTATTCTTTGTTCTGCTGTTTGTGTTTTATATTTTGATTAACCCTGTCTTTTGTCAACTGAATGAATATGTCTATGATTGTAAGTGTCTAACCTTTGTTGAATTCTGCCCCCTCGGGGCACTGTAGTGTCCTTGATACCCCTTGGTTTATATCGGTTATGTTCCCAGTATTGTTCTCTCATTGAAAGGTATATGGTTAAGTCCCCAGTGGTGGTCTGGCTCTGCCCTATAGGGGGAGGAGAGTCCCTACACCTCCCACAATCCTTGTTTACCTGCTTTGATCCTTTCAATCCCTTCTCTTGGACTATCGCCCAGATTACACAGGGTTACAAAGAAAGAAGCTAATGAACTAGTTCTGTCCTCTCTGCTGGATTATTCCACAGCTCACACTAAACATCTCATTCATACCTGGCTCTTCAAAAATGTTTTTATTCTCTTGGGTAAAATATATTGAATAACAGTGAGTTCTGGCAAGAAAGTGTTTCTCTTCTAGCAGGCCCAAAGAAATCTTAAAAGCCCAGAAGTTTACACCCTATGCCATCAGAAGCCAAAAAGGTGAACCTATTTCAGATTACTTTATCCTACCTGATCTGCCATCTCGCTGGATATCCACATGGTACCATTCTCCATCATTAGCTTTCTTCTGGGTGGCCTTCACCTTGATAGTGCCGGAGCCCATGTCAAGCAGCAAGTAGAGGTTCCCATCTAAGAGCTCCACTGCAAAGAAGTCTACCTTGGTATTCTTCTGGCTCCTGGCATCCTTCCTCTCCTGGGGCTTGCCGTGGGTAAAGAGGATTAGTCCATTAGGCTCAGTGGTACGAAAGTCAAAGGAGATGGAGCCCATTCGCTTAGTGTTCCACTTGGGCAGGCTGATATACGCCTCAGGGGTCTCGAAACTGATGGGATCCAAAGTGGCCACATTCTCACATGTGAACTTCACCTCCCCGTAGATCTTCATCTTGGTGTCACCAATTCTTGCCAAGCGAGACAGTTCCAGACGGATGTCATTATTCTTATAAACAACCTGTCAGACACAAAGAAAAACACCACACATCAATCCTGCATACAATAAAACACCCCCAAGACCCTTCCAGACTTGAGAAAGAAATACCCCAAAAAGACTCTGAGACATGTGTGAGACCACTGGAGAATCATACATAGTGACAGAGGGGGAGGACAGAGCTAGAATGCTGCCTGAAGCCAACAGCAATTGCTGCTTTATAAATACCATAGATCAGGTAGGCAGGCAGGTGGCAGTGAACATTTTGGGGATTTTGGGGAGTACACTTGACCCTACCAACAGACCCTCTTCCCCAGCATGGTCCACCACCAAATATCTTGTACTGTAGATGCTCCATTTGTACAGACCTTATATAAAATACCCAAGACGGTGTAGCCTCAATGTGAGTCTCTGCAATCCACTGCAGTTTCATTGTTAGCCCCATAAATTCCTTTAAACAGTATGTGTTAGTTCTAGCATTCACTTACAAGGTATTGTAGGTTATAGCCCGGATCCAAAAAGTGTATTTCTCTTACAAAGAAAACATACAACACAAAACAGTTACAACCTTGTACAATTTTTTGTCCTGATGCTCCACAGGCTGCCATTCCACACCAAGAGGGTCTTTTGGAGTTAAATGAACAAGAGGACCCTATTTCTCAGACCAGACAGACATACTCAAAGTAAGTACTCTCCCAGAAAAGTCAACGGGAGTTTGTTGAAATGAGGACAAAGTAATAAAGTTTATTAACATGATCTCAGGATCTGTCCCAAACAGAAATAGCCACGATGATGATGTAGATAATTACTGCTATAAGTACAAATTACACAGGGCCAATTATCTTGGCCAATCTTTATCCTAGAAAGGGGTCAAGAAACAGGAAAACATATTGGCTTATGGTGTCAGTAAGGTCTGGAAAATCTACTGCAAATATAAAAGGAAGAAAACAGAACGGGGTGGCTTGGGAAAAATCTAAAATAAACAAACTCATTTTTTCAAGAAGCAATGTGTACCCAGCTAAGACTTTACAACCCTCACTAGCCTTTCACAAAAGCCACAGTGAACTTCACAGTGGTATCAGGAACAAAACTCCTTTCATCTTGCTCCAAAAGAGCAAGCGGAAATCACTTAAGCTACAGGAAAAATTCAGTTAACTTTTGGGGCCATGGCACAGTCAGGTAGTTCTCATTCAGCCCAGTAGAGGGGAGTATTGACACATAAACAATAGCCATTTTTGCAATGGTCATTCTATTTTTAGTACTCTGAACTTTTACAGTCCTTTCCAAAAATTAATATACACATTAATTCACATGAAAAGGGAATACAATGTATTTGCTAAAGTTTTTTGAGCAAAATATAGCAGATCCCTTCAGTGGTGCCAACTCTAAAGCTTGAATTTCCTGACAGCTTAAGTACTCTCTATCTGTGTCACTTCAGTAAAGAAGCTTTATATCATACAAATTAATAGCACTGTGAACCAAACCCTGATCTCTAATGCCAACTTGTGTAAATGTGGTAAAAACAAATTATGCACACCAATTTTACAACACAAACGAGACACCTGCTCCCATGTCTTCACTGAAGCACAATTTCAAAGGGCAAATAAAATTCTGCTTATAACCCCTTTACTTCTTCAAGAGGTACATGGAAAAATTCAAACAATTGTTCAGTTTGGTAAGTTTAGGTTTAGATGTGGAGGGAGGCTAACATTTAATTTGCCGTATTAGAGGTTCTGTGGACAACCAGAAAACTAGCAGGATTGTAGTATTACAAACACAAGGAGAGTGAAATTTGAGACTTGAAGTCTTTCCTGAAACTTTGTTGTTGCTAAGAACTACTTAACACTAGACAAATACATGTGAAAAAAATCTCTGTGGAAATTCCCACATCTTTGCCCTTCAGTTAAAGAAAAGTCTGGAAAAACTGCCAGTCTGGAAAGCAAAAGAGAATGGAAACTTGGCTTAATTAACTAGCGGATGTTTCTATTTGCAGTGGTGAATCCCAGGGTACTGTGCGGCCAGCATAAATGGCTGCAAGTCTCTCACTCTTGTCTTCATCCCAATACTAAGTGAAAGTGAGAAAGAGAAGGCCAGACTAGAATATCTTGCACATCCATGATCCTAGGTTAGTAGATTACCACAGTTACTCTGCTTTTGGTAATATAACAGAGAATTTTATGTCCCCCCCTAGGTTTGAGGAGGCAGAAAGATCATATACTACTATTCTTGCAACATCTTTTTGGAAGTGTGGCTGAGCACTGCTTGACTAGATCAGAGGACCTGGGCTGTCAACCTAGGCTTTTGCTCCTAACTCTGCGGATTACCTGGGTGAGAAATGCATATAAATGCAAGGGACAAAGCAGCAGTATACCAAACTACATCACAGCGCTAAGTCCAGAACAGACACCAGTCCCCCAAATTTCAGAATGAGTTTTTTAGTTTCTACAGGAATACCCTCTCTCCTAACGACTAACTGAGCCCTAAGGATCTCAGCCATCATCTACTTTGTCCAGTCTTTCAGTGCCTTTTAAACACATACACCATGGATAAACAGTTAGATGACTCACTCTTGTCTCTTCTCATTTAACAATATGAGCAATAATTTACTATTTTCTAGCATCTTGCTTCTTTTTGGCACTAAAAGCCGAGCACTGTCTCCTTTACAGACAAAGAAACTGAGTCAAAGAAGACAATCACTTGCCCAACATCAAGCAGAGAAACAGATGGGAATTAGAAATGGAGCATGGATCACCTGGCACCCAGATATGTGCATAACTTCATTCTTCCGTCCTAAAAAAGAAGTATGGAAACTAACAATCTAGACCTGTGGAGAGCTACATTCTGTTCCTAGTTCTGTGTCCACCAGGCTATGTGTCACACTGAGCAAACTCCTTTGTTTCTCAGCACCTCAGTTATCCCCATCTGTAAAACAGGGATACTGACAGTGACCACCTGGATTGTTTTGAGATGTGCAAATAAAAACAGTATATGAGATAAAAAATATGGATTAATAGTAGTTAAAGCAGGGGTTCTCAAACTTTGTGATACCTGAGTGCTGGATGGCAGCAGCAGGTGACAGGGGCTCACACGCAGCCAGCACCGCCACCATCCATCATTCCACACTGCAACTGTTTGCTGCTTCCCCACACCACTCCGTGTACTTCCTGGGAATTTTGAGGCCTCCTTTTAAGTTGCTCACGACCCCTCAGGGAGTCACAACCCACAATTTGAGAACCCCGGGGTTAGAGGATCCCACCTGTCCTTTTGATTTCTGCATCACTCAAGAGGACAACATTTCATAGGGAAAGAATATGTCTCTTTAGAAGAATAAACAAAGTGCTGGTTGTGTTGATGCTCTCTGCCTTGATTACATGAGGACATTAGAACTATGCTCACTTCTAAAAAATGCTACCTCTTGTCATTAGTACTTGATAAAACAGTTCTTGAGGGCCCTGAGAACAGAAGCTATTCCAATGGAAAAAACAGAAAACTGATAGTAATTAATATAAATCATATGTCAAGAACTGTAGGAAACTGATAAAGAAAGCAAAAGGGCATGGGAAAAATATTATGTATGGCTAGTAGTCAGGGGATACCCACAGACATTAGGGGCTCTGGTCTAACTCATGGCACTTTATACAAAATGCCGTGAGTTAAAACTCCACCTCTGACCCAACATATGCTTTTGGGTAGGGGTGATCAAACCTGCCTGCACCAGCCCTCTTGGTCTGCAGGCAGGGGTGCTCCAGCAGCCTTGGAGGAGGCTGCTGAATAGGAGCAATGCATAGGGCATGCACAGGGGTTCCAAAAATGGCAGCCATTTTTACAGTGAGTGAGATCGGGTGCAGGGGACCCCCTTCCCCAGCCAGTGGGATCAGCCACCATGGACCACCCCCCAGCCTGGTGTCAGGGGAGGCACTAGATACCAATGATGCTGAACCTCCTCTCTCCCCAACCCTGCCTCAATCAGTCCTGTGGCTGTCAGCAGGGGAGGGAGGGAAGGGAGCAGCACCCAGCTGCTAGCTACTTTGCCTGGCCTGGACTGGAGGTGGTGGTGGGGTGTAGCAGAGCTCCCCCTGCCTCATGCTGCCCCACTACCGATACCCTGGCTGGGGTATTGAGGGGTATTGAGGCTGAGCATGCGAGGTGAGAGGGCTCCATTCTATCCCTACCTCTAGCTCCAGCTGGGCAAAACTGGCAGGGCATTAGGTAAAAGGGCTCTGGCCAGGTAAAATAGCTGGTAACTGTGTGTGGTTTCCTTCCTTCCAGCTGTGTGGGCCAAAGACGTGGTGGGGTCTAGAGGTACCAGATCCTACCATCAGACAGGTAGCATTCAGGCTTTGGTGGCTGCCTATCTCACCAAGGTCATGGAGCTGCTGCTGTGCAACCCTTGGCCTACTGAGCAAGTCACAGCCACATGTGGCCGGATCTGGCCACAGTTACCCAGCAACACCTATCCTATCCACCAACCACTGTTCTGAGTGAGAGGGTGTTCAGCATTGCTGGGGATGTAGTCATCCCCCACTGCACCTGCTTGGATCCTGGTTTGGTGGAGCAGCTGGTGTTCCTCAAGGTGAACCTCCCACTGCTGGGGTTCCCCAAGGTCCAGGTGCAGATGGAGTGAATGCCACCCACGTCACTCTGTCTGTAACTATTTCCTTTTTTCACTTTTTAAAAACTATTTAACGCCCCCCTCTCAGAGGTGGTGAGGGCACTCACTGTATCACCAGCCAGCAGGGGAAGAACATGTCCCTGCTCAGCTTCCATGCCAGGACAATCTTGGATGTATGGGCTGGGGCTATGGGGAAGGAGGAGCCCAAGGTCCTGAGCATGACCACTAAAACTATACTCTGAAGAGCCTGGTGGGACTGCTGGTGACACAGGAAATGCCAGGACCAAAGATCCCCCTGGTAAAAGGTGGGTAGGAGGTGCCATAAGCTCCAGCCACCACATGCACGCACAGAGTCCTGGCTGCAGAAAGCCCAGACCCATCACGCCTGAGGTTTGCTGGTTGCAGTGGAGTTGTGAGGCTCCAGGTGAGCTCAGCTTACCTGCCTGGGATGCCAGTTTTCGGGTTGAAAAACCCTTCTTCAAGCTGAGGAAGCACCTGCACTTGGTGTGTGTGCTGTTCCAGGATGGAAGGAATAGTAAAGAAGCCAGATGTTGGCATGCAATGCAGGCAAGAAAGCCAGTCAGTAAAAATGGAAATGGAGGTATCAGGGCATAAGAGAGACAGGCTAGGGAAGTGGGATGTAGCAGGTAAAAGTCGAGAGGCACCTGGGGAATCATATGTTGGCAGGTTCTAGTGTGTCAGAATTCTAATGTTTTTATTGAGTCCGTGAGTTTTTGTACCTAGGAGGTTGATGAAGTTCAGTTCATAGGCTTGTGTGTGAAAAGTGGTTTGTAAATTCCCTTTAAGGATCAGACCTGAGAGACTGGAGACAGGTGGTATTCTGTTCTTGTCTTTAAAAATTTTTGGTGTGTGATCATTCTGGTGCGCAGTTTTGTCATGGCATGACCTGGATCCATTCAGTGTGTTTTGGGCTGTAGGAATTTGGCTTCTGGTGATGGTGCTAGTGAGGTTCAGTGCCTGTTTGAATTTATAAACCGCTTTTCACAGACGAGCCTATGAACTGCATTTCATCAACCTCCTAGGTAGTAGGTACAGAAACTCATGGACTCAATATAGACATTCAGTGGCGATGCATAGGAGGTCCAGGGTATGCGAGTGCACCTCCTGAGAGCACTGGTGCACCCCCTGACTGGCCACACTTGCCGCTTAGGTGATGGGCAGTGGGGGCAGGTGGGAGCACTGGTACCCCCCCTGCAAGCACTGTCTGATCAGCCATTGCAGGATTGGCCACAGGGGACCTCTCCCCCCCGCTCAGCAGGACTGATTGGCACAAGTTGCCTATGCAGACATTAGAATTCTGACATATTAACCTGCTGAACATCTGACTCCCCAGGTACCCCTTCACTTTTACCTACACTGCTACATCCCCCTTTCCCCAACCCTAGCCTGTCACTCTCCCCTTGATGCCTCCATTTCCATTTTCACTGACTGGATTTTTTGCATGCACTGCATGCCAGCCTCTGGCTTCTTTACTATTCCTTCCACTCAGGAACAGCACACACAGACCAACTGCTGGTGCTTCCATAGCTTGATGAAGGGTTTTTCAACCTGAAAGCTTGCTAAGGTATATTTCAGTAACTATTTAGTTGGTCTGCAGAAAGATACCAGGTTAGACTGACCCAAAGGACCTTGTCTGCCAAGGCATGTCTGTAGACCAACACCCCTAGCACCTGACCAGAAGGATGCAAAGCCCTGGGCACATCTAAGCCCCAGGGCTGCAGCTGGCAGGGAGAGTTCTCTGGCAGGTGCTAGAGAAGAAAGTCCTACAGTAGAGGAAAGAAAGTCTCTGTCACAGTCTGGCTGCCTGAGATGCTGCTGGTGCTACTGCTCACTAAGTTATTATTTTACCTGTTGTCATTTGAAGTGGTGAACCAGGATGAGACCACAGGGGAGGGGCAGATCTTATTGGGGCACACAACCATGTCATGTAGAGGCCCTAGCACCTGTGAGGGTGTGCCTTAACACACACAAAAGGTCACACACATCACAAGTTTCGCTTGTCATCAGCTAAAGGTACAGTTTCCAAAAATGCCCTACACCTATCTCCTTGAAAACTGGCAGGCTTCATGGCTTCAGCAGGGGCTGCCATCCCTGCAATTTTCACCCTGCTGTGCCTTAACATACACACGTGACACAAGTTTTGTTTTCAAAACTTGAGGTGCAGTTTACCAGAAACCCCTGCACCCATCTCCTTGAAACTTGACAAGCTTCATGGCCTGAGAAGGGGCTACTATCCCGGCAACTTTCATCTGAATCAGGCAAGAAATGACAAAATTATAGGCAGTTTCGTGCTTCCCCATTATATCTTATGGGCGAAACATCAAAACAGCAAAACAGTTTTGATGAAATAAAACAGAACAGTGGTTTCAAAACTAAACAAAACAAAAATTAAAATGAAACACTGTCTTGTTGAAATGGAGAAATAGAAGTTTCATCTATGAATCTGTAAGTCAAAATGAAATGGTGCTGTTTCACACAGCCTTACTGCCTGCCAGCATCATGTTTCTGGTGGCGTACCAAAAAAACCCCCAGACATGCAAGTTTATAAACTCCCACTTTTTCTTTTCAACTCATTTACCTCTGAGCTGATCAGACATCGTTAAGGGTGGGAAACACTGTATTAAGGATTCAAGTCACCAGAATATTAATTGCAGGAGGAAAAGCATTTAATTCCAAGCTAGGGAGCCGTACTCAATACTGACTCAGAGAAGTGAGCACTGCCCATGGAGACAGTCACATGAATTCCTGCAACATGCTGGGACACTGTTTCAATAGTGTCTTTATGGGAAGAGTATCAGTTAAAATCATCAGCATAAAAATACAAATGGCACCAAAGTACTTGTCTACACTCTGTAACGGGCTTTCTCCACATCTCCTCACTGACATTAAAATAGCAAAGCCATGTCTACACTCAGAAATATTCCCTATTTAGCCATCAGTATACCTGAAAAAGGGCAAGCCAGGGTTTGCCCAAACTGAGCTATTTGTTGACTCATTCAATGCACATTCCTGTGTATCTGTGGGTCAGCACAAGGGCGGACAAAGCCTTTGCTGAATGGGGACTATTCCCATTGCTGAAGTGGTGGATATTGGTGCTGAAAAGCATGCTAGGATATAAAATCCCTTCTCCTCTGCAATTAATTTGACTCTGCCCCTTACCCAACCAGTACCATATGGAGCCTGGACACCTGGGGAAATAATCAATCTGATCCTTTCCAGTTTGTACACACATATACAGTCTTCAGTCCCGCACATGCAAAAGACATTAGGAAGAAGGGGAAGAGGATTGGGCAGAAAGTCTGAAGTATTTCAGGAGTTTCACAAAATAGCCCTCGCTCAAACTTAAATAAATGATGATTTTAACTTAACTCCATGAGACAATCGCAGAGGGAGTAACAGTATTTCCTTTTTCCATCAGGGCTGATTCTCAAAATATAACTGTAGGTTAATAGAGGCTTCCACCTTGAAAACTCAGCCTACTGCTCACTTAATGAATCAGACAGGAGGTAAACAAGCTTCTCAGGAAGGGAGCTGGTGTAGATACAGACAGGTCTTTGGTAATCAGCAGCAAAAGGACCCAGGAAAGGACATGATTCTTTTGTGGTGCACAGAGAAAACAGCATTGATAGTTCGATTTCTTTTACACTGGCTGGGGAGGGGAATTTGTTTCAAACTAAGCTACGCACACAAAGGGGCAATTTAATATTGAGACTCCTACAAAATGGGCAACTTCACTAGTCTGAAATACATAAGGAATTTCTCCTGCTTGGCTGTGTTAAACAGCTCTGCTCCCGGGTTAATGAAAGTCCTAATCAGATGGCTTTTCACAACAGTGAAAAGAGTCTCTTTGCAATCAAGTGATGATGCAGAGAGGGAGAGAGAGGGGGAAGGATAATATTCAGGCTTGGCAGGTAGCCGATACACAATTAATTTCAAAGCCGGAGCTATTAAACAGGTACAAAGCCTTGGGCACAGGTAGCCTCTAGATATTCTCCCTTTGGGTAACAGGCATCTCCAGTTAACCTGACTGTCACTAGATGTCCCTATTACCAAGCAGAGGAGAGATAGTGAATTGTACAACTCATCACAGAAATCCAGATTAAAGAAGGCAGTCCAGGTTTAGCTGGTTCTTCAGTAACTGTTTGTTCATCTGCTATATTCCCTGTCTCGGACAAGAGAGATGCTGATCTCTTCCTTGCTTCTATTGTGTGAGAACCATACAGTCCCCTACTCCTCCCATTCTGTATAAGGTTTAATTATAAACATCTCAAGCTTTTTGCCTGTCTTGGAGCTGGGACATGTGATCTTCTTGACAGCGTACCTTCACATGCACTCTGGTCAGGGTAATAAAATTTATACACAATGTTTAAAGTGTGAGTGCAGCCATTGTTCACTGTACCAGCAAAGAGCTCTTGTGCTTTTCATGGGATAGGATAGATCTAACAGAATTAATAAAGAATCAAATCTGGTCTAAAAAGAGTTAAATATGGTTATAGTGGTGTTACCTGAAATTGATGTAATCCCGGGTTTATCCTGCAAAAAATTAGGACCAGAATCCTTCTAAACAAAACTATTTGCACTTTTTCTACACAAAGTAAGTTTCCATTGTAAGATCCTTCCACTGGCTCCCGCGAGCTGTTCTTCATCTACCTGTCGCTGAGGGGGGCCAGGGTCTGGTTGATCTAGCGAGCAGGGTGGCGGCCTTCCGCCTGCAGGC
>JAGPOW010000304.1:38304383-38346979 GCA_030014935.1 Caiman crocodilus
TTCTCAGGAGTCTTGGCTGCAGGTTTTTCTGGAGTCTTGTCTGCTTTCTTAAAGAAAGTGTCCAAGGAAGTTTGGACAAATGTTCTCCAGGGAAATGAGCAACACAGCGAACTTGTTCGCTGGCACGGCATTGAATCTGATCAAGCATTGTAAAGTTGAAACTGACGTCATAAAGTTGAAACAGGGTGTCAATTTATAAATGCTGTAAGTGTGAAACATTGCAAGTCAAAACATTGTAAGTCAAGGACTGCTTGTATATGACTGCGTTCACCCTGCCATGCAGAATTGGGACAAAACCCAGAGTATGAAGCCCTGCACCCGGTGCCTGAAACCAGTCCTTGTGGAAGAACTATGTTTACCTAGACATAAACACACAATGTTGTAGTATAGCTCCAGCCAGCTCTCTTACATTCTATCTTGGTATAGTAGCTGGACAGAAACAAAGCATTGCCATGGGCTTCCTCTGAGTACCATCAAATATCACCATAATATCTACCTACACATCTAACAGAGACAGATTCCAAAGTTGTCAATTTAAAGCACCTGCAGTCTGCAAAAGAAAAGATCAAATAGCTTGAAAGTAACTTTTAACATCTGACTTCAATAATGTAATGCATTTTTGCTTTAGCTAAGCTTGCTTTTTCTGTACCCTATAGTGAATATTGCTGACTGAAATGCAAAATACTCCATAATTTGAATTTTGGTTGGTTTTGCACCATGATATATGAAGCACAGCAGTGCATTCTGTTGTAATATGACTTACATTTTGGATATCTTGCTTTTAACAGGAAACAATAAATGTAGACTTTAGTTTGCTACATGGGTGGATTTCCGAGACTTCTGTCCCCAGTAATACTAAATGTTAAATCATTTTTTGTACCTTAAGTCAACTTTTTGATTAAAGTTTTCAAAAGTATAAGATTGTTGAATCTGCTCTCCTAATGAAAAATAGCCCTACAATGACACCGTAATACTTAGGGGATGGGAACATTAAACATTATTAGTATTCAGTTAGATAAATTTATAATCATACTGCAAAAATAGAAAGAATCTTCCTAGTATAGTACTGCAAGGGGGACAGGTCAAAGATAATGTGTTTCAATTTTTTTAAGTTAATTTAGTGCTGCTGCTGCTTCAGCCAGGGGATTGCAGGGAATGGCTGGATTGGGTGCTAAACTCGGTTGCAATGGCAGCAGTTGTGTCCTTGTTTCCTCCTCCTCCACTGCAATTCTCCTGCCAGCTTGGGGGCTTCCACTGTGAGGAGTGACTGCCCAGGGAGCTGGGCTCAGCCAAGGATGGTTGCAATGGTGCTCTAGGCAGCAGGGAACACCTGGCCAGGGAGCATGTTTGGAACAGGGAACTTGTTTGCTGCTGCTGCTGCTGCTGTCCTCAGCTAGGGCCAGCACCCTGTGCTGCTGCTCAAAGAGGCTGATGAAGGTTGGTGGGTTAGCTCCACAGACTAAAGTCCTCTGTTCAGTCACAGAACACATACAGTATAGATAATATAAAATCATTCTTCATCACAGAAACCCCATTCATCTCCTAGCAATATGCCTCATCCCTGACCTGAGCGGGCAAATTATAATTCAGTTTCTACCCCACATTCACTCCTTTCACACTCACCGCAAATGAGAAGACCTAAAGAGCCATGCCTTGGTTACAGCATACTTGCTAGGCATAAGTAGCAAGGCCTAAAGCAAGAAAGGTTCATAAGCCTTTCAATTAGAAGAATCTGTTTTCAGTTTTTTGTAGCTTTATAAGCCCAATAGTTTAGGTTTGACATTTTCCATGCTGGGAGCCTTTCCCAGGCCAATTGGTTAATTTTTATCATTATTTTTCGCTGTTTCTCAGAATGAAATTAGAGGAATATCTGCTGCTCTGGACATGTTAAAATAATTTTTGCTGCTGTTTCATTAGGAAGCTGCCGGATCGCCATGTTTTGGAGCAGGGACTTAAACTCTGGCATCAGGACTTGGCCTGCTGCCTTTGCTACCACCATAAAAGAGTATTTAACCCTTTCCAAATCATAAGACTTTGAAAAATCTGTTGGCACCTGCTCATAAGTGACCTGTTCACATTTAGTAGCAATATTCTTTAAAGGATGCGTCTCTGCTGAATACAACCTCACAACTCCTACATGCCAACAGGACAGCCCTTTGCCCTGCCTACAGAGTGATGTCATTATGGGCACTGACAGATGTTCAACTCCCCACTCTAACTCATGGTACTTCACAAAAAGTGAAAAGTGAAAGGGAATAACAAGCTCTACTTTGGAGCTGATCTGGCAGAGAGACTGGCTGCCTGCCTGCAGCCTCTCTCCCCTTGCCCTTCCCCTTGCCCATCTCAGCTTCAGTGCTGTCTGCAGAATGGGAGGGGGAGAAGTGGGGGGAAGGGAGCTCCAGGCTGGGGTTTGCCCAGCCTAAGCTGAAGGGGGAGGGGGCTGGGGAGGCCACAAGGTGGGGAAGCTACAATCCACCTACGCTCCTCTAGGTCAGGCTGGGCAAAGCCCAGGCCAAAGTCCTCTCCCCTGCCTTCCACCCCTTTCCTGTCCTGCAGACAGCACCAGGAGCAGGGCTGGGTTGCATCAGCCCAACCCCAGTCATGTGCAGGGACTGACAGGTTAATCAAGGCGGTCTGCTTTGGAGCACCTTCATCTAAACCCTCATTAGAGGAGGAGGTGTAATTTGTCATCCGACTGGGGACTTTTAAAGCACACTGCAGCAATGCCCTTCTGTCAGGGCATGGCTGTAGAGTGCTTCCAGGGGGCCAATCATTTTTGTCAGTTACCCTCATTTTCTCAATGCCCAGTGTGACACGTGGACCTAGTTTGCCAAAGTGTGTGATATCTACACCTGCAACTTAGTTTTTGGAAAGTAATTCTTTTAATGTGTAGAGTGCTAAACATTCTAAGAACTTTAAAAAATGAGGTGCTAAGCATTGCAAATCAGGCATCAAAACAGTGAGCATTTGATGGTTTTGATCTCAATTTGCATATCATTTCCCCGTGTTTAAAATGGAAAAAATCATATTATTTCACCTCATGAGGTTGCTAAGAGGATATTTTCATTAATGTTTCTGTGATGAGGAAGCTCTGTATGCAGTGTGGGGTTTGGCTGGCATACAGTAAATAATGCACGAGACAATTCAGTCAATGCTGAGGATAAAAAGGAGATACTGAATAGCTACATATTCACTGAGAAGTGTCCACTGTGTGAACTGAATGAAGCATAGGCCCTTTGGTAGGGTGACCATACGCCCTAGCTTAGCCAAGACAGTCCCAGATTTCACAGGCTGGTCCCAGCTGACTAGTATGAATGAAAATGAGCATCCTGGAAAGACGGGTGCAGGGTGCAGTCTGTGGGACGGAAAAAGCAGTCAGGTGTGCAGGGGTTCCCCCAGTCTGTGGGATCCAAAAGACCTAGACTGCACTTTTGAGTCCCACAGCCCTTCTTAAATTTTATCACATTGTTGGAGACCCCTATGATTGCTTTTGCAAGACAACGAAAAAGTAATGATGTCACTGCCACCACCCTGCAGCTTCTCTAATAGCATATGAGATATTAAAGCAGTCTTGCGTTTTTTCTTTTTCTTACATTCATACTTACCCTTTCCCATTTCCTGATTACCTGTTCCTTCTTCTAGCACATCCTCTAGAGTCTTCTTCATATCACTGTTGAAGAAACCCTGGGGTTGGCCACAGATGGAGTTCAAGCTACAGTCACTGATCCCCCTGTTCAGTGCTACTGCTGCTGTTGCCCCTTCTCCCCATCACTGGGCTGCCATATGGGCAAAGCCCCCAGCCACATAAGTGATGCCAAAGCCCCCCTATCTTGAAATGCTGTAGAAACCCCCATGGTCTTTGGGGCAACTGTTCCTGTCTGTCCTGGCCCCATCCACCCTACACCCATTGCCACGAGTGCCAGAAGGAGCAGGAGGGTGGGGTCAGTATGGAGACCAGAAAAGACCCCCATAAGAAGGGCACACTCAGCCAGGAGGATAAGATGGGGCCATGGGCAGGTGGGAAGCAGCGTCTGGGAGCAGGATAGATGGGCAGAGGATGAGGCAGGGGCCAGAGCTAGGACTGGAATCTCAGGACAATAACAGCATGGAGTTGGGGCCCAGGGCAGAGACATGATCCACTCCCCACATGTCCCTGCAATGGGTGCCAAAACAGAATTGTAGTTCTGCCCCAGGCCCTAGCCTGTGCTGTCACCACCCCACGATCTCAGTCCTGGCCCCGGCCTCCACCCACCCATCCTATTCCCGGATGCTGCTCCCTGCCTGTCCATGGCCCCATTCCATTTGCCCAGCTGAATGTGCTCTGCCCGCAAGGGTCCTAACCAGTCTCTATGGAGACCCTGCTCCATCCAGCATCCCTGGCAGTGGGTGTGGGAAAGATGGGCCAACGTGGCCAGGCAGCAGGTCTGGATTCAGTGTTGGCAGAGCAGGGACTGCCAGGAAGTAGAGTCCAGCCACTGCACTGTCCCCACCCTACTGCATGCCCGGGGGTGGCAGGACTGGCCACATGCACTACAGCCCAGGTTGCCCCTGCACTTGGGTCAGGCGGGGCTGAGGGACCTGCCACAGCTGAACAGGATCCCTTGGTGGGCTGGATCTGGCCCACAGGCCGTATTTTGCCCACTCCTGTTCTACATTTAAACTCTAGGACACAAATCCATATGATGGTGATAAGCACAAGATTCTCATCTGGCTGCTGTGTTCTCCCTTGAGCACTGACACAGTAAGCATCTACACCACTAAGTGGAAAACTTAACAGCTTTATTGAATGCACTTGGCATTGGGTGATAAACTCTCAGCTCAGTAACTCTTTCATTGGATTTCAATTAATTGAAGCAAACACGCAAATTCTAGGCTAATCCAATGGAAGATGTTTATTTAAGTACCCACAAGTCTTTGTCAGGCTCCACAAGTAACTGGAGAGAGGTGTCAGCCCCTTCTCTCTGTGGCTGGTTTAAGCACCAGCCTCAGACACATTTCCCATCCTGACAGTGCGAGGGAGGCGGTTTAAGCAAAGCACTGTTATTTTTGTCCATCAAGGCCCTGTAATCAGGTATGTAGACACAGCTGTAACACAGCTGAAAGTTGCAGCAAAGATGAGATCAAAGTGACAGTTGCTGTAGCCCTGTTAAAATCCTAAACAGGCCAGCCTCCCCAAAATATCCAACCCCAGCATGCCTTATGTTGCATGACAACCTGAAGAGGCAGGCCTTGATACTTCCCTGCATCAAAGTACCAGTCATGACAGTAGTGATCATTGGGAGGCTGCTTATACTTTCTCCATTCTGTATTAGCCTAGTCCCAATGGGAGCCATCAAGGGAACCCTATGCTACTGCAAGACAGACAAGCGTACCAAAGTAGAAAATCATGCCCCCTACACACCCATTGCAGTAAGACTAGGGAAGGGGCTGGAGCTGAATGAGGGTGTTGTAACCAGCTCCCTACAGGCCTCCCCGGCTGTGAGTGAACAGTACTAACATCAGGAGAAGAAAAAATTATTGGGAAACTAATCCCTGAAATTCCCACCTGAATGCCTCAGGGAGTTGCAGCCAGCCTTTCTTGATCTTGCCCTCCCACATCCCCCAGGCATATTCAACAGCCAGCCAAACAACCAGGCCCTACTCATCAGGTCTGCTGATGCCCTAAACTCCAGTCCTGCAGCCTCACAGATTCCAGGCCTGGTAATCGGGAGAGACTGAGCCCTGCTTTGAGCCTGTCACTGTCATCAGCACAGCATTAAGAATCAAGTCACATTCACCTTCGTGCCAAAGCTCCTGGCTTGGCTGCCCATCAGCAAGCCACCAAGCTGTGCCAGCCATTGCTCTGATATGTGCAGACTGACCAGAAGTCATATCCCAGCATAGCTAAAGATTGGTAAAGGGAGACTGGGCATTATGTCAGCTCCTACCCGACCTGCTGACGAGGGGTTGCCTGGCCCACACAGCAACCCCAAATAACAAACTGTTTTCCTGCCCCTGCTTTATGGGCCTCTCAGGGCATAATACCTAATCAGTGTGAGTGAAGAGCCCAATGGCCCCGCCAGAGCATGTCTGGGCTGCCGGTGACACATCCCATTAATCATTCGCTTCACTCGGGAATCTGTGTGCATGGAGCATGAGCCTAGCTTCCTCCTGGGGAATAATCAGGCTGGGCGGGAGAAGGAGCCAGACCGGCTGACGCACTGCAATCTGAGTGAACAGCATAAAGGAAAATAAATGTCTGGGGGAGCCTGACAGGAGCAATGGGTAACCAGTTTTAGGGGGAGCTCTGAACCAACCTGAAGCGACAGGAACCAGGGCTTAGTACCTGTTCAGCACTGGATCAGGCTCCCCTCTCAAAAACATGCAAGGAACTGGAAGAGTGGACCAACTTCTAAAGCGTAGGTCACACATCAGTGGCTCCAGTTGCCATGACCAAGCAGGGAGCTGGTGAGGAGAAGGAGATCTATCTGCTGCTGCCCCTATCACCAGCTGAGCTGGGCAGGGGAAACCCCAAGTGGGATGTCCCACTCCAGCCACGAGATTGCAGGGAATGGCTGAACTGGGTGTTAAACTTGGTTGCAACAGCAGCAGTTGCATCCTTGTTCCCTTCTCCTCCACTGCAATTCCCCTGCCACCTTAGGGGCAGGCACAGTTAACTCTACCTCTGGGTCAGCCAGGGACAGCAGTAGTGGCGGGTATTTTTCTGCTTCCTATACTCAAAAGTAGAGATGAGTAGGGAGGAATAGGAGGGGATGGAGGGTGCCACGAAGTACCAGGGGGAAGGGGTGCAGAGTGATGGAGGGAGTCTTAACTACTTCAGGGAGAAAAAAAAATCCCTGGCAGCTGCTGCCACAGCGCAATCTTTCTGTTACAGGAAGGTGCTGTAAGGAGTGACTTGCAAATCACTCCTGAAGTGCTAATTATCTCCTGCATCCCTCTTTTTGAAGCCTTACATCTGCGCATGAGGAGGTGTAAAGTTGCTGAGGGCAGGGTTCAGAACCAGCATGGGGGACCTAACAAAACAGACTGCTGGTTTGTAGGGCTGTGTGAAACTTTGGCAGCTGTTTCATTTCAGCCCATTTCGGTGGCTGAATCACTGACTCCGAATCGAAACGGAAGGCTCCAAAACTTCTCTGAAATTAAACGACAACATCCAAAACATTTTGGAAATGTTTCAGGATATTTTGGAGTTCCAGAGGCAGGCTTGCAAGGAAACAGAAACTAAGAAGAGGTAGGGAGAAGAGCGGGGGAAGACTGCTCTGATATTGACATCTGTAGCTGGCCACCAACTATGATCTTTCCCTGAGTTCCCTCCCAATCACAGTGCTCTGGGGGTGGGACAGAGAAACAACATATAAGGCTCTGTGTCAAGCTCTCGATCTGCTTTTTCTGTCGGCTGTCTCTCTCTTGCAGCATGAGCAGCAGGGCACAGAACATCTGAAAGGTCCAGGCTTGCTTGGTAGCAGTAGGTACTGGTAGTTTCTTGCTACCAAGGTGTAGCCAATCCTTTCCCACTTACCCTTGCCTACCATCCCTATTGTTATCCCTTTCAACTAATTCTTCCCCCAAAATCCCTTATTTGTTCTCCCCTCCCCCCGCAAAACAAAAAGAAAGCTGTGTGCTTTCCCTGGCAGTGTGTCATCCGTCACTGTGCAGGAAAGCACAACACATATAAATGATACATACACTTTCCAGCACACCAAACATGAAGCGTGCTGGAAACACAGGTCCTAGGTCTTCTGCCGGGGGAGAGAGACAAGGCAGAGGGAGAGCTGTAAGTTCTGTCCCCCACAAAACTTAGATACACCCTCTTTTCTACCAGGCATGAGGCTTCTGCTGCTAGTGGCAGCAAGGAGATAGGAGTAGTGTCTGCACCTGTACCACCTCCACTAACACCAGAAATAGCTGCCATCACCAGGATGACAGTCTCCTCCACTCCAATTTTAGCCCCCAGCATGAGCCTTTCAGTGCCAGAGGAGCAGCTGGATCTGGAAGCAGAGGAGCTCAATGCAATAGCCAGGGAAATTCTGAGGAAGGCAGTGTGTTCCACACCCCTCAAAGTTCCCCTAGAGCCAGGTCTCCTTCTCTAGAAAACACCTAGGAGGAAGTTGAGGTTGTGGAAGCAAGTGGATCAACTAAGTCAGCTCCTCCTGTTGTTGTGCCTCTGCCTGTTGAGGAGGGGGATAAGTAAGGATCCCCACCCACACCCCAGAAGCAAGGGGTTAGTGTACTCTGGGATCATTTTAAGGAGGCAGATGATCCCAGATATCCTATCTGCCAGCACTGCCAAAGCAAGACCAGCTAAGGCAAGGAGGTGGAACACTTCAGCACCATCGAGATGCTGACGCATCTCAAAAGGCACCACCTCCTTGCCCTTGCTCCTCCTCAGCCTGGTACCAGTGGGAACATGCCCAAGGGGAAGTCCCCCTCTTGTTCCAAAGTCACCGTCTCCCCAAAGCAGGGGCAGGACACCATAGAACAGTGGGAGAGAGGTGGACAACAAAGGGGGGGTGCATTCCAATGGTGACCGAGGTCACCCAGAGCACTGGGGAGATGCTTGCTGTCAATGGCCAGCCCTTCTTAGTTGAGCAGCCAGGGTTCAGGCAGGTCATGGTCCTCATGGCTCCATCATACCAAGTGGCTGCACACACCACCTTCAGCAGGACGATGGCATTCAGAGAGTATTTGAGAGAGAAGTTGTGCAAGGCAGGTCCGCAGGTGGCATTGCACTTTGCCCCTGACATCTGGAGTGGCCAAGGTGGAGATCATGCCTACCTCTCCCTCACAGGGCACTGGTATAATCAGTCAGGCTGTCCGTGGGCTTTCATTCAAGTGGAGGTGATGAATGAGTCCCACACAGCAACGGAGATCATGCAGATCATGAACCACATGGTGCAGGGGTAGCTCATTGGGCAAGGTGTGCTCACCTGTGGGTTCATGGTCACTGACAATGGGGTGGTCCATGATGCCAACTTTGTTGATATTCACTGTGTGGCACGCAAGTTCCACCTAACAGTTAGGGACGTCTTGGCATGGAGACAGGGCTGCCAGTGAAGCCACTGTCACAACCAGCCAGCTCATTTCAAAATGCAGGAAAGTGGTGGGCTACTTCCACTGCAGCAGAGTCTCATAGTTGGTAGGGTTGGAAGGGACCTGAGCAGATCAAGTCCAACTCCCTGCCATGGCAGGAAAGAGCACTGGGGTCAAACAACCCTGGCAAGGTGTTCATGTAGACTCCTTCTAAAGACCCCCAGGGTAGGAGCCAGCACCACCTCTCTAGGAAGTTGGTTCCAGATCCTAGCCACCCTGACAGTGAAGTAGTGCCTCCAGATATCTAGTCTGAATCTACCCTCTGCCAGCTTGTGACCGTTATTTCTAGTCACTCCTGGTGGTGCTTGGGGAAACAGGGACTCCCCCAATGCCTGCTGGTCCCTTCTGACTAGTTTGTAAATGGCCACTAGATCCCCCTTAGCCTTCTCTTGTGGAGGCTGAACAGGTTCAGGTCCCTTAGCCTCAGATGCATCTGTGGATGCATGACAAGGTATGGTTGGCCTTCCTGTGTACCCACACCGTCGGCCCATGTTCATTTTGGCATCAATAATGACTCCAAGATCCTTTTCTGCTTCTGCACTGATGAGAAGGGAGTTTCCCAGCCTGTAGGTATGCTGCTGGTTCTTCCCCCCCAGGTGCAGTACCTTGCACTTGTCGCTGTTGAAACCCATCCTGTTCTCATTCGCCCACCCCTGTAACCTGTCTACCTCTGATTGCAGCCTATTCCTCCCTTCTAGCGTGCCCACTTCCCCGCACATCTTAGGGGGGCATCAAGGCGGGAAAGACGCTGTGGAACAAACAGGCAGAGCTGAGCATTCCACAGCACAAAACCATGCAGGATGTGGACACCTGGTAGAACTCCACAAACCTGTTGCTCAAAAGACTGGCTGAGCAACAGTAGGCCATCCATGAGACGGCCCTGCTTGGGGAGATTGGGATCAGTGGCCCACTTAACAAAACTGAGTGTAATATCTCCCAGATCTTGGGGCTCCTAAAGCCATTCCTCGAAGCCACCAAAAGGCTCAGCGCTGGTGAGCCCCTCCTTAGTCAGGTGATCACCATAGTGAGGGAGCTTCAGAACCAAATGGAGAAGTTCCAGAGGATCAATGTTCCTGACTGGGGCAAGCTGCTTTCACCAGAGGTGCAGGCACTGATGAAGCAGCTGAAGGAGGGCATCAAGAAATTGCTGAATCTATTGTGGTTCAGTACAGTCCACATGCTGGCAGGCATGTATGACCCAAGGGTGAAAGGGAACGTCTACAGCAGCAAAACCCTAGATCATTGGACGGAGGTGCTGGTGAACAGAGTCAGGGAGGTAGGGCACAGGCAGGGGGATGTGGAAAAGGAGATCCATTTCCTGTGCCAGCACTCTATCTACCAGCCATTCTCCTCCACCACAGGCACTGCCAATGTGGGCCAAGGGCATGGCTTCCATGGTGGGGTCCAGAGGAACCAGACCCCATCATCAGGCAGGTAGTGCTGAGGCCTCGGTGGCTCTCACCAAGGACATGGAGCCACTGCTCTGTGACCCCCTGGCCTACTGGGCAAGTCACAGCCATATGTGGCAAGATCTGGCCACAGTTGCCTAGGAAGACCTGTCCTATCCACCAACCAGCATTCTGAACGAGAGGGTGTTCAACATTGCTGGGTATGTTGTGACACCCCACTGCACCTGCTGGGACCCTGTTTTGGTGGAGCAGCTGGTGTTCCTCAAGGTGAACCTCCTGCTGCTGGGGTTCTCCAAGCTCCACATGCAGACAGAGTGAGTGGCACCCTCCTCACTCTGTCCACAACTGTCTCCTTTTGTAATTTGGTTTGGTTTCACAACCATTTAATGCCCCACTCTCAGAGCTGGAGGTGGCATTCACTGTATCACCAGCCAGAAGGAGAAGAACATCTCCATGCTGAGCTCCCATGCCAGGACAAACTTGGAGGTGTGGGCAGGGGCTATGGAGAAGGAGGAGACCTCAGGTCCTGGGCATAACCTAAAGCTGCACCCTGCCAGGATCGGGAGGCCTGGTGGGATTGCCCACCAGGCACAGCAGCCCCCAGGAAATGCCAGGACCACAAACCTCCCTGGTGAAAAACAGGTAGGAGGCACCAGAAAACCTCCAGTCATCACACATGTGCACAGTTCTGGCTAGGGAAAGCCCAGACCTGTAAGATCTTTGAGAGGCTTGAGGCTTGCTGGTTGTAGTGGAGTTGTGAGGCTCCAGGTGAGCTTAGCTGTCTGGGATGCCAACTGCAAAGCATGGGCTGCAGTGTAGAGGAGGTACGGAGCTGCGGAACGGATGAAACCCCTACACATCAGGAGCCTAAACGGGCAGCCTCCCACCTGGATAACATCTGAATTGGTTTTCCATCAAGGCATGGAAAGAGGGGCAGGTGGTTGGCCCAGAAACATGTGGGCAGGTCAAAATTGAACCAGCACTGGGAAGGCCTGCTGTTACAGGCTATTATCCCTGCTGCATTCATCCCATTCTGCCTTAACACACACACGGCAGACAAGGTTCTTTGGGTTAATCTGATATCTTTTAGTAGACTAACTGAAGAGTTGGAGAAATATATCTTAGCAAGTTTTCAGGTTTAAAAACCCTTCATCAGGCTGAGAAAGCATCCATAGTTGGTGTGTACTCTTCCAGGATGCAAGGAATAGTAAAGAAGCCAGAGGCTGGGATGCAGGCAAGAAAACCAGTCCATGAAAATTTAGAATGAGGCATCAGGGAGTGAGAAACAGGCTGGGAGGGCGGGGGGATGTAGCAGCTAAAAGTGAAGAGGTACCCAGGGAGTAAGATGTCAGGTAGGTCATAGTGTGTCATAAATCCAATGTCTATAATGAGTCCATGAGTTTCTGTATCTAGGAGGTTGATGAAGTGAAGTTCATAGGCCCATCTGTGAAGTGTTTTGTAAATTCCCTTTGAAGATCAGGACTGAGAGACTGGAGAGAGTAGTTTTCTTGTGAGAAATGTGCCCCCACAGGTAGCTGGGTATTCTTATCTCTGATAGATTCCCAGTGTGCATTCATTCTGGTGTGCAGTTGCTGTTGGGCACCTCCTACGTATTTTCCATCAGGGCATTTGGTGCACTGGATGAGATATACCACATTTCTGGAGGACAGGCGTAAGATCCAGGAATGGTGATGGTACCGTTGTGGGGTCTAGTAACTGTGGGGTTACTAGAAATATGTTAGCAGGTTTTGCATGTCTAGTCATGGCATGATCTGAATCCATTCAGTGTGTTGTGGGCTGTAGAAAGTTGGCTTCTGGTGAGGTTCGGTACTTGTTTGAATTTACAAACCACTTCTTACAGACAGGCCTGTGAACTTCACTTCATCAACCTCCTAGATACAGAGACTTGTGGACTCAAAATAGACATTGGATTTATGATGCACTATAACCTGCCCAACATCTGGCGCCCCAGGTATCTCTCCACTTTTACCTGCTACATCCCCCTCCCAGCCTGTCTCTTACCCCCTGATGCCTCCATTTACATTTTTACTGACTGGCTTTCTTGCCTGCATTGCAACCTCTGGCTTCTTTACTATTCCTTTTATCAGAATAGCACACGCCAGCTGCAGATGCTTCCTCAGCTTGAGGAAGGGTTTTTAAACCTGAAAACTTGCAAAGAACAATTTTTCCAACTAGTTAGTTGATCTAATAAAAGATGTCACATTTACCCACAGAACCTTGTCTGCCCATGTCTTTACACCAACACAGCTATGTGACAAGGGGCAGCTCTCGAAGCCGGGTCTCATGCAGGCCCGCCTGCCCACCTGTCTATGGAGCAGTCCACCCAGTCTTTCCTGCCATGATTTTGCTGTTCTCAAAACGGGTAATAAAACGCGGGAGATTGCCCATTACATGCCCTGATGCCAGGGGGCACTATCTGTGGTACAGAACCTCCTCTACACTGCAGCCCATGCTTTGCAGATGGCATCCATATGTTGTAACCATATCCTGGCCCCTAACTCCAGCCTCTCTCATTGGGCTCTGTGCCCCTCATTCATACTGGGCTGCTTGCCCCACACACACAGTTGGGGCTTCTAGCCTCTGGGCTCCTTGCTTCTTCACTAGGCTCCACACCCCTTTGCTAGGCTTCATGCCCTTTGTTTCCCCTTTCTGGAGCTCCACAGTTCTCTCAACTTGCTCTCCAGAGGTTGGTCCACATGTTGCCATTCAGGCTGTCTCATAGCCCTTGTCAGCACACCCCCTCTAGGCTGCCCTTCAGACTGACCCTCATCCCTACTTAACCCACTTCTGGGCCCTCACTACCACCGCCTCTCTGGGGTTAAACACCTACCCCCTCCTTCATGACTCCGGGGTTTCCCATCCCTGTGGAGGCTCAGGTGGCTACAGTCATGCCTAGACCCTGACACCTGGATCTTACACCCTTGTCGGGCTCAGGTAGCTGTAGCCGTGCCTGGCCCCTTGTACCCACAATGATGTAGGGGCTAGGGGTTAAGGCATATCAATCCACCTTTCACTGGGGTGGTAACTGGCCTGGCATTTCCTGGGGGCTCCCATACCACTAGGAGCCCCACCAGGCCACCCATCCCCGGCAGAGTGTAGTTTTAGGTCATGCACATGACCAAGAGCCTCCTAGCCATCCCCATAAGCTCTTGCCCTTATCTCCTGGTTGTGCCTGCTGCAGCTCAGCTAGGCAATGTTTCTGCCCAGACTGGCAGCAGTAGACTACAGCCTTTATATACTAGGTTGTCAAAATGGCTACCACTATCAAGCACCTGCTGGTTGCTTGACTCAGCCCCTAAAGTGGCAGGTACTGCAAGTGCTCTGCCATAGGCTATGACCTACACACACCTCTTAACACACACACAAATGTCACAAGTTTTGCTTTGAACAGTCTGAGGTGCAGTTTCACAAAAACCCCTGTAATTTACTCTTTACAGTAAAGGAGTGGAGATCAAGGGAATGTTTCACATGGCATTTTCACTGTTGGAGCAAGACTGACTACAATCTGAAGTGAAACAAATACCTAGAACAGAGGTAGCTACAGACAAGGGAATGGGAATTGGAAAGAAATGGTTCAAATATGTGCATGGACATACTCATGTATACAGAAAACTGCATACATGCATGCTTGCAAGTGAGAGCTCAAATATATGCTACAGTGCCTCTCCTCCTTCACATGTGGATGTGGAAGCATGTAAGTACATGCTTGTGTACTATGCCAGTTTGCTGTGTGTACTTGTATGCATATGCACATCTTTGTGCATGTATATAAATGCATACAAACAGTCTATGAACTTACACATGCATGTATGAATGCCAATGTCTGTTTCTATATGTGCATGAATGTATAGCTGAATACAGGTACTCAGGCAAGTATCTCTATAAGTACCTCTGGTGAACACAAACCATGAACACATAGATCATCCATGCTTTTGTTACCCCAGGGCTAAACTACTGCAATGCATTCTATATAGGACTTCCCTTGATGACTGTCTGGAAGCTGCTGCTGGTGCAGAATGTAGTGCCCCACCTTCTAGCAGGGGTGGGTCACCAGGAGCTCATTACTTCACTGCTTCAGAGTCTTTCCAGGTGCAAGTTATAACACCCTAAAAGATCTGGACCCTGCATGCCTAAGGAACCTTATCTTCCTTTACTTCCCACTTTCAGCTGTAAAGTCAGCTGAGAGCAGCCTCTGGCATGTACCATCTGTGTGCCAAGTTTGCTTGGCAAAAATACATGAGAGGTCATTTTCAATAGTAGCTCCTTTGCTCTGGAATTCCCTTTCACTTTTGGCCTGCCAGAGCCTGAGCCTGGACACCTTCTGGAAGCTCTACAAGACCCTTCTTTATTGGAGCTGGTATTTGGCAGGCAAGGTTAAGTTGGGGTATTTGGTGGGGGGGAGGTTTTGTTACACAAGTATATATCTTATCTAATATTTTATCTGCTTTTTTAAGTAGTTTTGTTTTTTACTGTAAGCCTTTTTGGAAAGTGTGGCACAGAAAATCTAATAAATAAAAAACAGGTGTGCTAGTGACTATAAGCTAAAGTGCTATCCTGGACACCTCTGTGCACTCACATCCATGGGTTCATGCTCTTATACTACTATTATCAAACAGTTTCCCCTGTGTGAGTCTCACATAGGCACATAAGTGAGCACCATCAAGACATTTCAGAGCTCTGGTAATCTGTTCCCCCCTCCCCCCCAGGGGCATGAATACACATCAGAAGGCAAGAGCCTGGTGAATTTGTGTTAACTGCCATTTGTAAGAATGGAGTTCACCTGTCCCATTGAGATATCTGGTATGAGGCAAGGACAGGACAGCATCCCTGTGTTTGCATATTCAGAAATGCTCACCAGTCCAAGCACTAACCAGAAGGATATGATGGGCAGAACAGTGAGGTGAGGGAGATCCATCTGCTTCTCCATTATCCAGACTCAGCTGTATTCCTCAGCTTAAGGTAGGAGGTGGATGGAGAAGCAAATGGGCAGGATCAGCAGACAGCAATTCAAGAGGAGGAATCTTACATTTCCAATGCAAATTCTCCTGTGCTGAGCACATTCTTGCCTGTCATAGGCCCAAATGACCTAATACCAGCTCTGATCTACTCCTCACCTCCAAAGAGATAAACAAGAAAAAACCATACAATGCTCAACAAACAAAATAAAGTGGCAGACATTGAAGAGCAGGCTGCTAAAGAATAGCTGCTCAGCCCACGCTGGGCTCAGGAATCGTAGTGTCTCTGCCTTTCCCGGGCAGCAATTGTTCTGCCTGGTTTGGGTCCTCCAGATAAAAGCACAAAAGGAGGCGATTAGAAGAGATGGCTAGGACACCGTGTCTGCAATTGCTGCTGTTTTCTGTATTGTACTGTCCTTTTAACAAAGTGCTGCACTCTGAGAGGCTGTGTTTTTCAGCTATCCGCCCTACTCCATTTTGTGCAGGGAGTAAGGCAAATAATAGCTGAAATGAGCAAGTTATTTCCCTTGCTCCCTGTTCACTCTGACATATGTCACTGGGTCTGCATGGTTCTAAGGTAATATACCCTTGTTGCTGAAAACAGAAAAGGTACCCACAATACTCTGGAACCCCATGCCCATTGGCCCATTGCTTGATGCCTTGGGCTTCAAGCCCAGTCACCTCAACCATAACACTTGGCAAATCTAGGGGAAACTTCTCATGGAGATCAGCTTACATTACACAGGCAGGTAAGTATTATTATCACTGGGTCTTCAGGGCAGGAAGCTGTGGCTCAGAAAGCTAACATGACTTGCCAAAAATCTCAATTTTTTTCTGTAGCATATTCTGGCAGAAAGAACATCAAAATTCTGACAGACAGTCTTATGTTCCCACTCCACAAAGGGGTAAACCACTGAGCTTAGAGGTCACCTGATTTGCCCAACCCTTACCCCAAGACAGGGCTAGTGGCAGAACTGAGAATATAACAAAGAAATCCAATTTCTCCACTTCTAAACCAAATTCCTTTTGCCCTAAGAACAAGCACCACATCCCAAAAAGGTAAAGTCAATACATTCATTTGAAACAAAGGGGGGAAAAAAACCTTCTGGTGTTAATTATTACTCTGCAAGGTTTGCACATTCATCTGTCGGGTGGGGAAAATGGGTTAGAGTGGAAGAAAGAACACTATTTGCAAAGAACACTGTTTTATCTCTTGATTTTAGTGCAATTTTCCCTCTGGGTGGGAGGGAAACATATTTACTTATTTGTTTATAGTTTGTTGAATGAATTGTGGTGCACACTGCTCTCCAGAACTTAACAGAACCAGTGCAGGTGGAATAAAGGCAGGAAATATTCAAGCTTATCTCATGCACTACCTCTGCCAATACTTCTGTCCATAGGCAGCAGGAGAAAATATTACTGGGGGGGCATGGCTGAGGAACATGTGGCAGGGGTACTTGGCATGGTGCTGTGGCAGCAGTGCGTAGCTGTGGCACTGGAGCAGTGGAGCTGCGTGATGCTGCACACCAAGTGGTGCCCGGTGCTGCAGGACAGTGGCAGTGTGGTGCTGCTGCTGTCGCCAGCTGCTGCAAAATTAGTTGGGGAGTAGGGAGCTAAGCCCTATTAGCCCCAGCCTTCTGGTACCTATGCTTCTGTCCAGCAAGGACTGCTGATTTCAGGCCAGTTACCACTCCCATTTCTGTGACTACACCTCAACTGAGATCTCCTGGTGGCACCTGCAGATGATCTGGTATTAAGTGTTCTACACATGCACCCTGACTGATATTCGTGGCTTGATTCTGAATACTGCTAAATCATCCTTCCCTGAGAAAAAGTTACTCTGCAATTTGTAAAGGTATCTCTGCAAAGAAAATTTTAATGCATCTGACTGTACCTTGTTGTGAGCATTCTCAAGATGTTTTCTTAGAAAAGGAGGTCAAGTGCCACTAGAAAAGGTTTCTGCACTACCTCATTCCAACAATACAGGCATGTACTGTGCTCTGATACCTTTGTACAAGGCCTGAAGTTTTACAAAACCTGTATCAGTGATTTGGAAAAATAGCTTAAAATCCTTGCTTGTAAGGCTTGCAGATGATACTAAGCTCAGTGAGTGGTAAATAATACTAAAAGCAGGTCAAATAAACCAGGCACACACAAGTAAGATGCTGTGCAGAATGAGGAAAATAACTGCCTTATAATATATATTTTTATAACTATCATATGCACTTCATTTGCCAATTGATATTATCCTGCCTGACTTCAGATAGTTAGATTTAGGAGGGTATAAGGAAGAAACCAACAAAAAAGGAAACTATGACAGTATCAGGTAATATAAGAAAAAATGCCAAAGAGGGAAATTGGCAATTTGGCTGGATTCCAACTAAAACAGGCTAAACCTAAGATGGAAAATAATACTAGCACCTTAAAAGATGACTAGGGGCAAAATGGGCACAAGCCAACTCAGAAAGGGTAGAAGAATGGCAACCTCCATCCATGACAGCCTGGCCCCTGGCATTTCACCAGCCACAGCAGCTGCCCAGGACACAGAGCTTTCTAGTTACATCTTTGCCTTAAAGATCCAAGGCTTGGCAGGAATGGGGGATTGTGTTGCCAGGAGCAGCCAGAGGAGAGTCCTGACAGACAGGAGTGCAGAGAAAACATTGTAGCAGCACAGACTGCTTCTTCCAGCCCAAAAATGAAAGTTACTGGATCAAATGGAACTTACCAGAAGTTGTTAGTAAAAATTAAGCATGCTGAAAAAACCACAATGTCTACCTTGGAAGGTGATGGAGTGCTGGCATGCCAGAAAAACAAAACAAGGGCAAGGGGTACGTGGTAGGATACACAGCATATTAGTATAATGAATAATAAGAAATGTTGCCTTTTTATGGTAAATACCAGATTTTCTAAAAATTGTAAACCTGGTAACAGTAAATAAAACTTCAGTGCACTGCCACTCCGGGTCACACACACTGCGCTCCCAGCTCTGCTGCCCTCCCCTAGGCCCTCCAGAGCTCAGCGTGTGTGACCCGGAGCGGCAGTGCACAGAAGGGCTGCACAGGGAAGCTGCCTTCCACTGCAAGCTCCACGTTGTCCTGGACACACTTCCCCTGTGTGCACGGGGTGGCAGCACAAGTTGTACCCTTCACTGCTGCCCCCACCTACAGGGGAAGTGTAGCCACAGTAGCAGGCAGCTTTCATGCACCTCCCCAGTGCCCTGCTACGCTAGGTTCTACACGCTGCTCTGCAGAGGTGGTGGGAGAGGGCAGCATGATGGGAAGCATCGGCAGCAGCTGTTTTCAGCCTCCTGACTGCAGCCAGCCCAGGCTCTGGAGTAGCTGCTGCTGGCCATGGTGCCTGGGCTGCTTGAAGCAGGGCTTGCATCCTCCCAGCTGCCTGCAGGGAGCAGCCTGGGCTCTGTGGCTGGCAGCAGCTGCCTAGAGCCCAGGCGGGCAGTTGCGTGCCGGGAAAAATGGCCTCGTGTGCCATGCTCGGCACGTGTGCCAGGGGTTTCTACCCCCTGGATTAAGGGGTAGGTAAGAAGAAATGTGCATATAAGCCATTACTATTTTAACCCTTCTCCCCAGTTGCTACATACCTCTGAGCGAATGAATACATAATGCTTTGGTTTGAAGAATTGTTTATAGCCTTTAATCCGCCAGGGGTGATGGATTCCTTGGGTGCAAAGTCTTATGCATGTCAAACACAGCTGGAAATATTGTGCGAACATGCCTTCAGAGCTGCCACTTACTTTCACAAAAGTTTGATGGCGATGACTTGAAAGCGATGACTCAAGAGGGACACAATTGGACCTTAAAGCACAGTTTGCCCAGAGCTATGATGCTTGCATTCCAACACAACCAAATATATGGTCATGCTGTTAGGAACAAAGAATGAAGATCACTCTTACATAGTTAGGATTGTGTCTTGGTTTGGATGGCAGTGATACTGAAACAGCTGGGGGTCATGATTGACCCAAGCATGAGATCCCACGGTGATGCCATTGATGTAAGCAGGGAAATTTCAAGCAGACATAAAGAAGTGGTATTACTTTTATAAAATAGCATTAGCAAAAGTACAAGCATGATTTCGGATCTGGAAATCCCCTATTACAGTAGATGAGAAAACTAAGAAGCTGTGCCTATTTTATCACAGAGAAGGGCAAGAAGTGACTTGATCACAGACTATTAGCAGCTACATTGGAAGAGGCCTTCTGGTAGCCTCAATCTAACAGACAGAGGTCTAGTGGATTCTACTGCCTGGAAGCTGAAGGCAAACAAAGTCAGGCTGGAAATAAGGTTCAAATATTTAAGAGTGAGGGTAACTGCTGCAGCTTAACAAGAGATATGGTAGATTCTCCATCATCTGAAGGTTTAAAATCAAGATCAGATGCTTCTCTAAACACTACATGATAGTTCCACCTGGATTATTATCTGGATACAGGAGTCATGGCTCAAGACAATAAAAAATAATTGCAAGTATATTAGGAACAAAAGAAAACCTAGCAATGGCATAGGTCCCTTACTAAAATTACAACATTGGTGATATGAAGACTATTGTATGGGTAAAACAGAGCTTGTAACACATTTGGTTTAGAACTAAATCACATGTTTATAAACCTCAGGACTAGGTTTACAGCTACCTCACATGCTCATAAAACACTTAATGCCATATAGTATCTTGGTGAACTTAACACCATATCTCACACGTTGAATGGGTTGAGAACTGGTTAACAGGCAGCTCTCAAAAATAGATGACAATGGAGAATCCTCATCAAATAAGGATATTTCTTGTGGAGTTCCACAGGGATAGTAGGTTCAATACATTCAACAGTTTTCAGCAGTGATCAAGAAATAAATATAACGTCACTGCTGATCATATTTGCATAAAGATTTGCGGACTTTTAATGATAAGGACAGGGAAGTCATGGGATCACTGGGAAGCTGGGTCATTCAAACAAAATGGGCATGTCTACACAAGACACTGACTGCAGTAGCTTGATACTTATTTATACAAGTATTTATACAAATACTAAATAAATGTGCAGTACCACTGTGCAGCAGCGTCTCATGTAGATATGACCACTGAGTTTTAATATTGCCAAATGAAAAGTTGTACATTTAAGAAAAAGGAATGCAGAACCTACCTACAAAAGCAGCAGCTCTGGAAATCACTTAGGGGTCACAACAGACAAGCAGTTCAACAAAAGATCCCAGTGGGCTATGGTGGCTGTAGCTGGGCACTAAGGTGCCTGATCCTTTAAGGGCAGAAACTGCCTAGAGAGAGAGCCCTAAGAGTCAGGCAGAAGCCCCACACGTGCAGGTTACCATGGCAGCAGGCTAATGAGGGAATTAGCCTGCATTGGCACCCAGTCAGCTGCCTGGAAGAAGGCAGGGCCCTGGGCCTACATAAGCCCCAGGGCTGGGACTGAAGGCAGTTAGGGTCCTGGCAGCTGCCAGGGGGAGTGGAGTTTGTGCAGAAAACCTCCATGGAGATACCGGGGTGCCTATGCTGCTGCTGCTGCGGGTGAGACTAATGAGGCTTAGGAGCTCCTAAAGTATCCAGGGCTAGAAGGCACACATTGTTAAGGGGGAAACTGGCCCTCCTAAAGGGACAGAGTGTAACCTCAAACCTCCAGTGTTATGGCTGTTGTCCTATTATAGCCCAGGGGGTCATATTTGTATTGTTGCTTTTAATCCAGTGGACCTGGCTGAGGCAATTGAGAAAGAGGAGGCCTCGTTAGGGAACACTACCATGCAGAGCCCCAGCACCAGTGGGTGCAGCGACAGGGGGTGAGCAGATCCCAGCGTCAGAGGGCGCAGTTACTGAGGCTAAGTGTCCAGTGACGACAAGAAGCCGAACTAAACTGAGACCTCATCACTAGAGACAACAACTACATAACATCTGCGAGGCATGGAGCATGGTAAAGGGATGGTTTTGGAGCCATGCATCTAGCCCCTAAGGCATGAGGTGTCCTGCAAGGCACTTACTTAGAAAGGGACCCAGCAAGGGTCTAAGAACCAAATAGTTTAGTGTGGTGCACCAGGACCATGACCGCATAGGAACTTTAAGGCAGCTTCCCTATCTACCATGTATTATCTTAACCATCAAGACGTGGCAGAAGAGAAGAGAAGGCACCTGTAGGGCAAAGCTGGCATGGTCACAGGGCCCTAGGGTCATCATGGCTGCCCCTAGAGACCCCATCCTGTGACAGTGGCAAAGAAGTTAATTTAGTGCTTGAGTATCTAAAGAGTAATGAGTGGGAACAGGGATGTGACTCTGCTTCTATATACAGCCTTGGTAACACCAGGACTAGAATCCTGGCAGTTCTAGCATCTACATTTTAAGAAAATGAGTTCAACAAACCGTAGGAAGTGAAGAAAAGAACTGTAGAAATGATTTGAGGGCTAGAAAAAATCCCTTACATTATAAGATGCTTGAAGAGCTTAATCTGTTTACCTTTTCAAAAAAGGAGGACTGAGAAATGACTTGATTACAGTGTATGTGGGGAGAAAATACTGGGTCCAAAAAAGCTCTTAAATTTCATAGAATCATAGAAGTAGGGTCAGAAGGGACCTTGTAGATTTTTAAGTCTGACCCCCTGCCTGGGCAGGACAGAAACTGGGCTCAAGGGACCCCAGCCATGTAGGCATCAAGCCGCTTCTTAAAGACCCCAGGAATAGGAACCAGCACCACTTTCCTTGGAAGTTGGTTCCAGATCCTAGCTGTCCTAACTGTGAAGTAGTTCCTACAGATTTCTAATCTAAACCTACTCTCCCAACAACTTGTGGCCATTATTCCTTGTTATCCCAGGGGGCGCTAGGGGAAACAAGGTCTCCCCCAAACCCTTCTGGTTCCCTCTAGTGAGTTTATAGGTGGTCACAAGGTCCCCCCTCTGCCTTCTCTTGTGAAGGCTGAGCAGGTTCAGGTCCTGTAGCCTCTCATTGTAGGGTCTGCCCTGCTGTCCCCAGATCATGCGGGTGACCCTCCTCTGGACACTCTCAATGTCGTCCACATCCCTCTTCAAGTGGGGTGCCCAGAACTAGACACAGTATTCCAGGTGTTGTCTGACCAGTGTCACATAGAGGGGGAGGATCACTTCCTTGGCCCTATTTGAGATGCACCTGTGGATGCACAATAAGGTCCGGTTAGCCCTGACGACTGTGACCTCGCAGTGTCAGCCCATGTTCGTCTTGGAGTCAATGATGACTCCAAGATCCCTTTCTGCCTCCGTGCTCTCTAGAAGGGAGTTTCCCATCTTATAAGTGTGCTGCTGGTTACTACTGCCCAAGTGCAGCACCCTGCACTTGTCAGTATTGAAATGTATCCTGTTTTTGTTAGCCCACCCCTGCAGCCTATCCAGGTCTTGCTGCAGTCTTTCCCTCCCTACTAGTGTGCCCACCTCACCCCAAATTTTGGTATCATCAGCAAATTTAAACAGGCTTTTTTCACCCCACTGTCCAAATTGCTGATAAAGAAATTGAACAGTGTGGGCCCAAGGACCAAGCCCTGGGGGACTCCGCTGCCCACTTCCCCCAGGTCGAATGTGAGTCATCCACCACCACCCTCTGAGTACGACCCTTCAGCCAATTTGCAATCCATTTAACCGTGTAGGCATCAATGCCACAGTCGCCTAGTTTTCAATGAGGATGGTGTTGGAGACAGCGTCAAAGGTCTTGCTGAAGTCCCGAAACACTACATCCATGGCAACGCCTGCATCTGATGCTTTTGTGACCTGATCGTAAAAGGCAATCAGGTTGGTTTGGCATGACCTGCCCCTAATGAAACTGTGCTGGCTGCCCTGGAGCATCCGATGCCAGCCCATCACAGATGTGCTCCTTGATGATCTTCTCAAAGAGTTTCCCTAGGATTGAGGTAAGACTGATGGGCCTATAGTTGCCCGGGTCCTCCCTCCTCCCTTTTTTAAAGATGGGGACCATGTTGGCTATCTTCCAATCATCTGGCAACTGGCCCGAGCACCACAAACGCGCGTAAAGCCGTGCAAAGGGCCCTCCAACAACCCCTGCTAGCTCCCTCAACACCCTGGGGTGGAGAGCATCTGGACCCGCTGATTTGAACATGTCCAGTCCCTCCAGAAGCACTCTAACCCGGTCCTCCTCAACCTTAGGTCTGGAGGAGTTCCCCTTGAGCCCATGCTGAATCACGGTGGGAGAGTCCCAGTCCCTGCCCAGGAAAACAGAGGTGAAGAATTTGTTAAAGAGGTCTGCCTTCTCATCTGGCACAACCACCAACTTGCCCAGTATATCTTGCAGGGGCCCCATGTTTCCCAGTGCCTTCTTCATTCTCCCTGTATATTTGCAAAAGGACTTTTTATTATCTTTGATCTTGGATGCTAGTCCTAGCTCTATGTCTGCCTTAGCTTTCCTAACAGCCTCCCTACAGGCCCGAGCGGTGGAGGTATACTCCTCTTTGGAGATTGCCCCCCCTTCCACCAGGTGTACGCTGCCTTTTTGGCAACCAAGCATTCCCAGATGTTCTTGGTGAGCCAGGGAGGCTTTTGAGCACTCTTGCCCCCCTTGCTTCTTGTTGGGATTGTCACCCCTTGGGCCCTAAGTATTATCTCCTTAAGGAACGACCACTCATCTTGGGCACTGAGTTCCCCTGCCCTCAAGAACCCCAGCGCCTCTCCCACCAAGCTCCTCAACTCGCTGAAGTTGGCCCTTTTGAAATCTAGGGCTACCACCTTGCTGCAGGCCCTTGTCACCCTGCGCTGGATGATGAATTCCAGCAAGCGATGATCACTATCACCCAAGTGGTCAAGGACCTGGAGCCCCCTTACCAGATCATTGGCTGTGGCCATGACCAGGTCCAACAGGGCATTTCCTCTGGTGGGACTGTGCAGCTCCTGGGTTAAGTGGAGGTCCTGTATCTTGGCTAGGAACCTCCTGGAACGATCCGACCTGGCTGACTGCTCCTCCCAGCAGATGTCCGGGTAATTTAGATCACACATTATAACTACATCCCTTGCCTTAAGTGCCTCTGCAAGCTGGCCTGAAATTTCCCGGTCCAGCTCCTCCCCGTGGTTGGAGGGTCTATAGTAGACCCCCACCGTTAAATCCCTCTCCCCGTGACCCTTTAGTATCTTGACCCAAAACACTTCAGCTTGCCCCTCCTCCGACCCCATTTTGCTGTCAGAGGATGTGTATTGCTCTTTGACATAGAGCGCCACACCCCCTTCCTTCCTTCCTTCTCTATCCCACCTGTAGAGCTTATATTCTCTAATGCTAACATAGAGCCTGTATCCCCTAATGCTAACAGTTTAGCAAAGAAACACATCAAAATAGCAGAAAACTGAACTCAGATAAATTCCAAATGGAAATTGGTCCCAGATTTTTAACTGGGATGATGCTTAGGTATTGGAACAAGTACCACAGAAGTGGTGGAGTCTCCATCACTCAGTCTCTCCAAATGAAGCCTGGATGCCTTTTGGGAGAACCTACTTAGCCAAATACATGAGCTCAATACATGGTTGACTGAGATAAATTTCAGGCCTATGCCATGCTGGAGGTCAGACTAGATGATCTAATGGTGTTTTCTGGCTATAAGCTCAATGAACACATGAAGTACTGGGTAGAATTCTGTGGTAACTCATAAGCTTAGTGAGCCCTGTTAGCCTTAAAATTTCTGTATTCCTGAAATCCTTAGGTACAGTGAATAACATGCCTATCCAGAGATTAGAAGACTATAGCTGAAATCCCTGTTTTGTTCTCAAAAGACTCACAGGGTACCTATATTCAGCTAGGGTACATGGAGGAGTAGGATTCCAGGGTTTTACTGGATATCCAGTCACTGACCTACTGTGTAACTTTTGACAGATCAATATTTCTCACAATGCCTTCAGTTAAGTAGAAAAAAAAAATGGGGCCCCTAATTCCTTCTCCCTCCCTTTCCTCAGTAGTACATATCTTCATGTAAAAATCACTTCGAAATTCAAAGTGTGATTATTAAAACCTCACAGATTCAAGCTGCAAACGAAGCCCAAATATGATTGAGAGGAAGAGCTCTTATTTGTCCTTAAAATGTCGTCAGCAGTAGCAAAGTGAATAGCAACATTGCTGTGGTAAATGGCTCTTTGTATAAATGCTTCCAAGTTAATATAGTGAAGGGAATAATGGTGTGCTTGGCAGGAGAAGATGAACAAGGTGACTTAGTAGATGTTTGCCATCTCTAATGTCTATGATTCTCTGAGGTTTGTCCCAGTAGGAGAGTCCATTTTCAACCTCCTTTTACGCAGCTCCACTCCACTGTTTTGAGCATTAAAAACCACTCCCTGCTTTTTAAATTTTCAGTAAACGGTAACCCATCGTAGATACAGAGTTCAGAAGAGGGACCCAGTTGGGCCCTAATAAAACCCCTGTTGCTACTTCAGCTGTTATAGTCACAGAAGAAGAAATACTCGCAAGGACATCATAAAAACTGTTCTTGGTTTCATTTGGTGTGTGACTTGACCCGTCATTGTTTTCTTGGCCTAATTTTGAGATATTTTTGTTAATTACATAAGTTCACAGATGTAGGGTCGGAAGGGACCTAAGCAGATCATCAAGTCCAATCCCCTGCCCTGGGCAGGAATGAATACTGGGCTCATATGACCCCTGGTACATTTAAGCTCATATGACCCCAGGTAGGTAATTATCAAGCCTTCTTTTAAAGACCCCCAAGGTAAGAGCCAGCACCACTTCCCTTGGAAGCTGGTTCCAGATCCTGGTCATCCTGACTGTGAAGAATTGCTTCCTGATGTCTAGCCTGAACCTACTCTCACAATCAACTTGTGGCCATTATTTCTTGTTACTCCGAGGTGCTCAGGGGAACAGGGTCTCATCCATTTCCCTCTGGTCCCCCCAGTAAGTTGATAGACGGCCACTATATCCCTTCTCAGCCTTCTCTTATGAAGCTGAACAAGTTCAGGTCCGGTAGCCTCTTCTCATAGGGCCTACTGTGCTGCCCCCTGATCATGCGAGTGGCCCTCCTCTGGACCCTCTCAATGCTGACCACATTCCTCCTGAACTGCAGCACCCAGAACTGGACACAGTACTCCAGCTGTGGCCTGACCAGTGTCGCATAGATGGGGAGGATCACCTCCTTGGACCTGCTCATGATGCAGCTGTGGACATATAACAAGGTGAGGTTAGCCTTACTGACTGTGTCCTCACATTGGCGGCCCATGTTCATTTTAGAATCGATAATGACTCCAAGATCTCTTTCTGCCATTGTGCTTTCGAGAAGGAAGTTCCCCAGCCTATAGCTATGCTGTTGGTTCTTTCTGCCCAAGTGCAGTACCCTGCACTTGTCGGTACTGAATCCTATCCTATTCACATTTGCCCCCCCGTAACCTGTCCAGGTCTTGTTGTAGCCTGTCCCTCCCTTCTAGCATGCTCATCTCACCCCACTTCTTGGTGTCATCAGCGAATTTGAACAGGGTGCTTTTCACCCCCTCATCCAAGTCACTAATAAAGAAAATGAACAATACGGGCCTGAGGACCAAGCCCTTTGGGACTCCACTGCCCACATCCCTCCAGGTCAAATATGACCCATCTACCACCACCCTCTGGGTATGGCCCCCTAGCCAATTTGCAACCCATCTGACTGGGTAGGCATCAATGCCACAGTCATCTAGCTTTTTAATGAGAATGGGGTTGGAGACAGTGTCAAAGACCTTTCTGAAGTCCATAAAGACTACATCCACTGGAACACCTGCGCCCAATGATTTTGTGACCTGATCGTAGAAGATAATCAGGCTGGTTTGACAGGACCTGCCTCTAATGAACCCCTGCTGGTTGCCCCTGAGCATCATCCCCACTGCTGGTCCCTCACAGATGTGCTCCTGGATAATTTTCTCAAACAGCTTCTCCAGGATCAAAGTAAGACTAATGGGACTATAGTTGCCTGGATCCTCCCTCCTCCCTTTTTTGAAGATGGGGACCACATTGGCCTTCTTCCAGTCTTCTGGCACCTGGCCAGAGAAACATGAGTGCTTGTAAAGCCATGCCATGGGCCCCATGATGACCCCTGCCAATTCCCTCAACACCCTGGGCTGGAGGTCGTCTGGACCTGCTGATCTGAACACTTCCAGCCTCTCCACAAGTTCTGTAACTCAGTCCTCCCTGACCCTAGGCTTGGTGGAGTCTCTCCCATTCTTCACCTACTTCTTCTCGAGCTGTATGTATGGCTTTAAAAATATGAGCTTGGTATGCGATGCTCTAATAATTTCGATCAGCACATGTAGCATGTTCTTTAATATGTCTGCTGTAAGGCTACCCCTAGAAACAAGGTATTTTTAATTCAAATGGGATTAATCTCCTGTTATTTTTTATGTCAGTACACAAACAGCTTTCACCCTATTCTAGATACAAACAAGGACATGCCAACCACAAGCTCAAGGCAAGGCCACTTCCTTATATATAATGCAAACTGAACAGAATAGAATAGAATAGAATAGCACTAAGTAAATGCAATACATACCTGAGAACACTGAGCAATATATCTACACCCTCATTTATGGTACCATGCTGAAACCACTATGCCTGCTCTGCATATGCTACCTCCAAAACTCAAAATAATCTAGCTGTGTTAGTGTGATGTGAAAACATCTATTCTACGCTACTTCTGGTTCAGGAAATACTACATACAGAAAGGATATGACATGTGGCATTGCCTGGCATAATAATGAAGTGGTACCGATGTAGCCTGTAGCAAGCTTAGGGAAATGGCATGGGAGAAAAAGAAAGGGATGGTGGGATGGATATCTGGAATCCAAGTGAGCATTCTAGTTAAAATCAGCTGCCAAGTACTTGGCTGTGCCAAATGAAAATACAACACCCTACCTGGGGATAAATCCTCTGACACTAACATAAAACCTATTAATTACATTATCCAATGTCTTTACACATGAGTCTCTCCAGGGTCCTATGGCCATGAATCCATGAATTTGATTAGTTTTGCCTGTGACAGAGCTTTGATGCCAGCCAACTGCAAAACTACACAATGGAGTGAATGTAACCACTGAGTAACGTCTTCCACCTAGTGGCTGGATATGTTGGAATACATGTGTGGTGTGTAGGTCTTACTTCCCTCAGCAGAGTTCTAACAATAGCCTGCATTCCTAACCAGCCAGGTTAAAGCCTTGTTCAGGCAGTATCATCTGTAAATCTGTGGGAGTGGAGCTTCCCAGTTCATGAAGCATTTTTGCAAACAACAAATAATATTAATAGAAAATCTTTCTATATTCTACCCCCTTGTCCTTACTCTCAAAGTAAGAATCTCCTTAGAGCACAGAGTTCAGAGATGGAAAAAAAAGAGCTAAATATCTCTATTCAAAGCCCTGTTCAAAAATGTCCTCAAGATTCCCAAGGGCTTTGTCCAGCTTAAATACAAACTCAAGACATTCCTGTTTTGACCCCAATGTATGTGAGTGTAGAGCCAATGAGCCCTGTGTATGTCTCCTCAAATATTCTTTACCACTGGGGAAGACTTGTCCAAATCAACGTTCATAAAAATCCAACTTTTCCACATATCTGCTCTGGTTTGCCAAGCTCTGGTCTTGCAACCTACTGGAGCACCTCAAAACAGAAAACAAACTGAAAAACGAACACTGGCAGGCAGCTGAGAAGCATAGCAGAACGGGGCGGACCTGATCGGCCTTTCAAAATCACTGGCTTCCTTCCTCCTGCTGCTCGCCTGATGATGGTGACTGCATGCAAAAGCAGGTTGTCTGCTTCACTCTTGCCCCAGACAAAGCAGCCTCATGCCTCTGGCTGGCACCTCATTGCATCAGCTGTCATGACAGTAGGGATCTCAAGGACAAGTGTTCCAGCCAGGACATTCTGCCAAGGTTATCATTTCTAGCTGAGGAAATGGCCCTCTCCATTTTCCTCAGGAAGAGAGAGGGAGAGAATATAAACCCCCCACATTATCCCAAAGCCCGCAGGTGCCAGCAATCCGAATAAACGTAGAGCAATTAACAGAATTAACACAGCTTTAAATAGCTTGGCTCACCAGATGCAGACTCCTAGCAGGGTTCTATAAAACGTAAAGTTATTACAGATTAAACCATTAATCATCTGTTCGGAGACTCGTTCTGGATTCAAAACCCATTCCATTTAAAATGGCTAATAATCAGAAAGGGAGGCACAGATTTAATGGGCACAATTATGCCATCTTCAAGCCCCGTTTTGATATGCTATTCTCCTTCCTAAACCTTTCCCTAAATATGCTGTTTCCCCCTTTTCCTTGCTAGAACTGCAACAGTAGATGGATACTGCTGGGACCAAGCACTGCCTTGTCCAACAACAGGTACAGGTACAGTGGAAATGGAGATGCCAGAAATGTCACAAAACTGCTAAACAAACTGTTCCAACTTTTCTCTGACCCTAAGCTGCATAAAATGAACTGTACCAAAGGGAAGATTTTATCACACCTTTAGCTCTCCTATGAAATATGAACTTTAATTTTTACCTGGGAGAACTTTTACAATCTTTTCTCCTATGCCTGAAGAAGGGTGCTTGTGCCCAAAAGCTTGCAATTAAAGATTTTGTTTTGCAAATGTCTACTTGATCTAATAAAAGATATTATCTGTACTGTGAGTCCTGGTTCCACAAAACCTCTAAGGTTCAGATGGAAAATGATTGGGCCGTGTGGTATGTGATCATATAAATGCGTACACAATTTGCCACAGGCAGAACCTTAAGAGGTACATCAGAATGCACATATATTGCAACTTCTCTAAGAATATAGCAAGTCCCACCAAAAAATAAGTTCTCCCATGGCCCTTGGAGATACCATCTTATGGTGTAAGCAGGAATTAGGTTACCAACCACCTCTGACCTGGCTTCGGAGTTAGAACTGTATCTATCACTCCTTTCATCCTCTTATTCCCATCCATCAGATCAGTTGTAACAATGGGGCCAGATGAAGCCTTGGCAGTCATTTGATTTCTTTGGTGTAGTATTCACCAATGGCAGTATCCCATTGCACTATTTTTTACACCTACATACAGTTTGTAATCTTATTCTATGTGAAGTGTGGCCATGTAAGCATCTACATGGCTACTGAGCATGCTCAGTAGGTTGTGCTCCGGTTGAGAAAGTATAATGATTGTACATAGCTGGGTAACTACCGTTTATGCATAGAAATAGAAATAGGACTTTGCCTTAAGTGTTCAACCACAACCCTTTGTTTGGCATCTCCTGTACCTGGGACACTCTAACAGGAAACCAAAAGCTCCTATTACTAGACCGGGAGGTGTGTGGCAGGATAGCCAAACTGCCAGGAAGTTATGCAGGAAGATAAAACAATGCTAAGCTGCAACAGGGAGGAGCAAGCTGCCCACCTGAAGAGGAATATCTGTGCCCAGGCTAGGGAGTCATCTGATCTAAAGGGCAGCAGCACTCTGAGGGCCTTAAAAGTCAGTGCCTGGAGAAAAGCAGTGGGACAGCTGATCCCTCCCAAGGGATGGAGATTGCAGGAGAGAGAGAAGTCCAAGAGACCCTGGCAGGCACCAAACGCACTGAAGACAGAGAGGTGAGAACATCCAGAGAGATGGCTGGCCAAATATTTGTTTTACCCCTAGTAGAAGGAGAGGGGTTTGGGGGTTTTTTTTAAGCGGTTGCTTGTCTTTCTGTTCTCATTTAAATTGGAGGACTGGATATGGCTGGAAGGGGTGAAAAGGAAACCACAGGCATGCCTGAAGGGCAGGTGCAGATTTGAGCTCTGCCAGGGGCAGGACACAAGATACAGGCAAGTGGGAGTCCAAAGGGCCAAAGCCTGTGCCAGGAAAGGCAGCAGAGGCAGCCTGAGGCCAAAATAGCCAGGACCAGAACCTGAGGAGGGCAACCAGATTCAGAGCCCATGAAGTTAGGGGCTGATGCCCAACAGCCAAGGTCCAGTATAGTGGACCTGAGCTAAAGGGAAGCAACGCCAGAGAAAGGGGGCCAAAGCTGTAAAGCCCAAAGTCCTGACAAAGACTTTGAGGCCTGAGGGGCCAAACACTGCATGGGGGTGAGCTGCCCTACTAAAGTGATAACCTGTAACATCTACAAAGCAAAACCATGGCTACGGGGGAGGAAAGAGGTAATGAACAAAGCCCTTAAGGCACATAGTGTCATAGGCCAAGAGGGCTGTGGTAGATTGGCTGAAGGCAGATTGGACATGAACTAGACTCACTCTGGACTTACTGGGGTAGCCTTCCAACCTCTTTTGGAAACAAAATTGAGACTGCAGGCAAAATTGAAACTGCAGGCAAAGAACTGGGTAGGGTACCCCGAGAGTGAGCAGGAGTTGTGTGCCTGCCAGGAGAGCACCACAGTACTCCCGGTCAGAAGTCCTGTCACGAGCACCACAGAAGTGGTCTCCCAGAGAAATCCAAGCTAGGTTCCACACTACTTAGTTTCCAAGATCAAATAGCTATAATATATTCAGTCCAGCATAGTTCCACATTCACTGCTCTCTACTGGATGGAGTTGTGATTGGTCAGCTGTGTGTCATAGGCCTCTTTAATGTTAACACCAAATTGACACACAAGTGCTAAGGCCCTCTGTGAAGCCGGAGGATTTCAGTTTCCTGCTCTTAACTGATATGAGATCCCCAGTGGCTATGGTATGCAGGATAATGATATTTGTGGAGTTCATGATATTGGATCTGAGTTTTGATGGATATAAGGAAAGAAAATGACTATCTACACATGTGGCTCTGTTCTGACTATTTCTAACTCCTTTCTCAGTGGAACTCTCAGTGAAAGGGTGTGATGATGCCCAGGTATAAACTCTTTAGGGTAAACACTATGCTTTCTAGACATCTACCCTGTCCCCAACAGAAGTTTCTTGGGCTGTCTGGGTGTGACAAAACCCTAAACTGATAATACATTAAGATGCTACAACCTCCAAAAGGACAGAGAAATAATACACAGGGATCTAGAGACATTAACAGTGAAATCTGCTCTGAGTAAATAAAACTAATGCAGTTTAGAGCACAGAACAATCCAAACCACAGGCATTTAGTGGGAAAAGAGATATTCATGGGGGGTGAGAGAGGCCTAGAAAGCAGGAATGACAAAAAAGACCCAGGACTTAAAATAGGCAACAAACTAAAAATGAGACTGCAGTGCAACTGTGGAAGCCAAAAAGTCAATGTGGTGTTGGGGTATATGCTTTGCAGCAATGTGTCAAGAGACAGGGAAAAATAATACCCTCTCCATCCATATACCAAGTATACCAGCGTATGACTTAGCCAAAACCTCTGAATATATTGTTCAGTCTCAGGCTTCTCACTATCAAGTGGATCTCAACATGCTAGAAGGAAATCAACTGGATAAATAAGAATGGTCAAAGAGATGGAAGAATTGCCTGTGATCCTGAGATTAGATTAGAATGGGATGAAATTAAATAAAGGATTTTTTAGATTCCATTCCTTCCAGTCTTACTTCTCTATATCAAGACAACTGTCCCAGCTATGGCCCTCCCATCTTTGTATAAAGGTATTTCAACAATAGCTAGAAGCAACAAGACTACCTTCCTTGAGAGAAAACTATAGGGAAAATTTTCTAAATTATGGGGTACTTTGCTAAACTGTACATAACCTTTTTATCCTAAAGGCTAGATATCCAAGTAAAAAGTGAATATGTACTCCCCTCCTCACTATTACAGCTTTCTCCAGCAACAGAATGGGTCATAGGATCCAAGGAAATAATAAACCTTGTATGATTGACTTCAACAACTCTGTCCATGCAGAACTTTTGAGATTTATATGTTATGGGAGTAAATTCCTGTCTATTCTTCCACTTGCCAGCATAAAACTGCTCTTTACCATCTCTGTTCCCAGGCTTTCTAAGGTAATTTAAAACAGAGTTTCCCCGCTTGTCTTGGGAGACAGTTTTGTAGCCTAGGGGTCAGCAACGTGGTGTCTAGATCCAGCCCACAAGAGCTTGGATCCAGTCCATAGCCAGTAGCATAGCTAGTGTGAGCTAGAGGGGTACCAGCCCTGCACACCTACTTGGGAGGAGTGCCAAAATTGTTTCCTACTCCCACAGAGTCAGTGTCCAGTCAGCAAGAGCAGCTCCATAGTCACTCTTGCAGCAGCAGCTGGTACACAGACACCACTTTGCTGCTGCTTTTAAGAGGAAGAGCTGGGGCAGGCAGAACAGCAGATGAGGACAGTTTTGGGTAAGACTGCCACCCTGATCAGCATCCAGCATCTGGGCTGAGGGCTGTTCTTTCACCCCACTGCTGCAGCCTGAGCTTACCCTCAGCACTAAATTTGGTACTACTCACCACCATGGACAATGGAAATTGGCAGAAATTGGTGGCAGCCATGAGCAAAGGCTGAAGTAGGGAGGCATGAGAACAGTGCTTGGAACAGAGCAGTAAGGTGTGCAGCACTGCAGAGAGGACTGATGACCTAGTCACAAACAGTAGCCCACCATTCTTAAAGGTTGCCAACTCCTCCTGTAGCCTACTAGATCCTTCACCATTATGTGAATTTCCCAGACTTACAAACTACATATTTTTCTTGGGCCATTTCTTCCTATTTCTCTTATTTTCATTCCAAAATTCTTCTATAAAACAAGTATATGAACTGGAAGTTTGGTTAACTTAATGGATAAGAACCTAAGTCACGCAAAGAGGCAGCAAGCAGAACGTTCTCTTTTACCACAGTTGTCAACAGTGGGTTCTTAGAAGCTGCTCTGAGCAGGTGTTGAAAGCACCATGCAGGGGATATCAGCCCTTCTGCACACTACCTACAGGAAGCATCTCTGGTCAAGGACAAGGGCAAGATGCAGGAACCTTACTCTTGATAACCTACATAAATGTTTACATTCTTATATGGCTGCCCATGGACTCTGCTGTGTCCATCCACCAGTATTCACAATCTTGCTTTAATATGAGCTGGATTTGAACATATAGGACAAGTGTAAGAACATCCAGAACAACTGTTACTTCATCTTCTTCCCTTAGGGCCAGGACTAAAAATAACCCTTGTGTAACCCCAAAGCATGGGCCTTATTACTCCATTCCCCCTTACAGCTTCTAAACTGGCTCATATTGGGAATTACAAAAAAAGCAGTACTGAGAATCCATACATACAGACAGGAAGAAAGAAAAGCCCTAGAACAGAAAGATGCAGAAACCTTCATAGAATTATAGGTCTGAAAGGGACTTCAAGAGTCTAGTTCAACCCCTGCACCAATCTAAGAATACCCATCCTAAACTATTCCAGAGAAATGCTTATCAGCCTCTCCTCGAAGACCTTCAATGTAGGAAATTCTAAAGCTTCCCTGAGTGGCTCATTCCAATGTGTTACTTTTCTGAGAGTTAGGACATTGTTTCTGAGATTTAATCATTTTGCCTGAGTTTAAACCCATTCCTTTATGTCCTGGCCTCACAGGGCACGTCTACAGGAGATGCGTTACAGCACAGTACGCTAATCTACCGCACAATAAGGTGTCACCAGGTATGCTCAGCAGCTACTGCCCAATTTATTAGGCTAATGTGTGATTTTCTACTACCTAGCGCACATGTAGATGCTGACCAGGAGCATTTTGCTTACAATCAGCCTAGGCAACAGGGGGCCCGCTGCTGCCTAGCTAACACCCAATGTGTGCAGGGAACGGAATCTGTGCCAGCTCCAGGGGCAGCTGTCATCCTGCCATGTGGGGATCAGGACCATCCCAGTTCTAATGTAGCCAGGAGAGTTGTCCCACCAGTCAGGATCCCTGCAACCCAGCCATGTGGGGATTGGGTTGCGATCCCCATGTGGCTGCTAGGTAATATCCCTGCCCAGTGGGGACCCGACCCAATCCCCATGGGACAGCTCTCCTCCCAACGTGGGAATCGGGACCAGCCCTGGGCCCCCTGCCAGCCCCAGGCTGGTACCCAGGGGAACCTGGAGCTCCCCCTGGCTGCTGCAGTGGGGCACAGCAGGGCAGAGAGGCAGGAGCATCCCTGGTCTCAACTGCTCCCAAGTGGGTCCATGTTTAGACCCTTCCCAGGCAGTTTACTGCACCTTACTGTAATGCACAGTAACTTTACTGCACTTTAACAGCATGTGTAGATGTGCTCACAGGCAAGGGAGAATATCTGTTCTCCATCTTCTTTATGGGAAACGTTCAAATGCTTGAAAACAGGTATTATGTCCCTGTGACAGGGCACTTGGTGTGCCTGCCACTTTAAGACCCTGGAGCTGGCAGCCTCCAGGTGCCTGATGAGGGCAGCCATTTTGAGGCCTATATAAACTCAGGCAGTTTGGCTGCTGGAGGCTAAGCAGCAGCATTGCTTGGCTGGAGAGCTGCTAGGAAGAACACTGGAGGTATGGGGGAGCTGTAAGGGGATGGCAGGAAGCTCCTGGTCCTGGGCATGACCTGAAAACTGCACCCTGCTGGGAGTGGGTGGCCTGGTGGGGCTCTCAGTGGTGTGGGAGCCCCCAGAAAATACCAGGCCAGTTACCACCCCAGTGGAAGGTGAGTTGGGGTGCCTTAACCCCTTGCCCCCACCACTGGGTGGGTTACCCTGTTTGTCTGGAGGGCCCAGAGTGGGGACCTGGAAGGTTAGACAGTGTGAGGGGCCAGAGACCCGCCTGACCATGGGAGTACCCTCAGCTGGCCCAGGCTGGGGCCAGGACCCAGGGAGGGGTCAAAAGGGCCAGGGGCCCACTGTGAGGGATGCCCAGAGCTGGAGGACTGGGGTTCTGACTGGCTTGGAGGTGGGCCAGGGCAAGTTGCCATAGGTCCAGGAGGGACCACACCTGAGAGGGGAAGATGGGTTTTGGGGGGGGGCAAGGTAGCCTGGATGATGGTGGAGAGGCTGTCTGAGTGGATTACAGACAGGTCCTGGAAGGCTGAGTGGGCCCAGTACAGGGGCTGGTGACTAGAAGATCAAGATGCCATCTGCGAGGCTTGGGCTGTGGTATGGGGATGGAAGGAGCCGCAGATAGTGCCCCCTGGCATCAGGGTGCAAATGGGCAGCCTCCCGCTTACGGAAAATCTAAATGAACCAATTAAGACCAAGTCGTGGCGGGTGACAGTAAATGGGCGGTTGGCCCAAGGACAGGTGGGCAGGCCATGGAGAGCAGCCTGAGGAGGCCCCCTGTCACAGTCCCTCTTTAGCATCCTTTTCTTCAAACTAAAGATACCTACTTCTCTCAATGTGAATTCAGCTTGCATTTCAACTGCTTTATCATCTTTCTTACTTGCTTCTGGCTCCATTCTAGTTTTTCCACATCCTTCTTAAAACATGGAGCCCAGAACTGCCAACACCACCCTGGGCATGTCTGCACAAAACACTAAAGTCGCAGTAGATTAATTCTACTGTGCATTAGTGCAGCTGGCAAAACCCATGCAAATGTGCTGATGTTCAGTAGAATCAATTTACTGCACACTAGTGTCACATAAAAACCATCTGTTTGCTCTAATTCACAGTAGCACCAAATGATGCACTAACTTAATACCTGTAATTACAAGTACTGAACTTAATATGCCATAATTACAGCACATTAATGAACATGTAGACACATCCTCTGAGGCCTAACCAGAGCCAAGTGATCTTCTTCAGCTATCCCTTTATACAAGAATCATGTCTGCTGGGGGGAGAGGATTATTAGTGAGTTTTAAGATAGCTGAAGAGTCCAATCCATGCTTGTCAAGTTTTTCCAACAGATATGACATGTGGTGCCTTGCAGGGGGGCGGGGCACAGCTTTTAGCTAGGATGTTCTGTGCTTTCCTTCCTCTTCTGTCATTTCTCAGCTTCCTGAACAAGATGGTTGTCTTCAAAGTGGCCTGTAGCTTGTGTGGTACAGCACCATTAAGACCTGTCACCAGTCAGCACTTCCCAGTTTGTAAGGCTAATGCTACCCTTTTTTAAGGTATGATTTCAGGGTGTTCTTGTAGCACTTCCTCTGTTCTCCATGGGTCCTCCTTGCCATGACTAAGTTGAGAGAAGAAGACTTGCTTCAGGAGATGAATGTCAGACATGCGCATGTAGTGGCCAGCCCACCAGAGTTGATGTTTCATGGTCTTTGCCTCAGTGCTGGCTATGTTAGCTGCAGAGTGGATGCTGGCATTAGTGCAGTGGTCTTCCTATCTCATGTGAAGGATCTTTCTGAGGCAACGCTGATGGAACCATTCCAAGTGCTTAAGATGGTTTTGATATGTCACTCATGTCCCGCATCCATAGAGGAGCGTGGGGATGACCACTGCATTGTAGACCAGGATCTTAGTTTCCATCTGCAGATCTCGTTCAGTAAAGATGTGGCAAAGCAGCTTCCCAAAGGATATGCTGGCACAGCTAATCCTATCCTATTTCTATGTCAAGACTGGCCAACTGGGAGAGGTGGCTGCCAAGGTATAGGAAATGCTAGACATTTTCCAGGGGTTCTCCACCAATGGTAACTTGTGGGGGGAGGAAGGCAGCATGTGCTGGGGTAGGCTGATGGAACTTGGTCTTCACAATATTAAGGGATAGTCCCAGGCTATGATAGGCACCTAGAAAAAGGTCAAGGGTGAACTGCAGTTCGGTCTCAGTATGCACAAGGATAAAAGTCATCAGCGTACTGAAGGTCAATGATGCCACTCTTACTATCATACTACCGTAGGTGGTACTATCCCCTCCTATGTCTTACTTTTTTTCTCAATTTCCTGTGAAAAGCATAAACAGTTCATTTGTGCCTTATTCACTGAATCCCAGGGTGCTACTAGTCCCCCTTCGCCCTCCCCCCTTCCATATACCTTATCCTTCAGCATTTTAAAATATGTAGTCCTTCATAGATCCTTAAGGCAAAATGGTGTTGCCCTTATTCAGTGTTTACTAAATCCTGGATTCTGCTATCACAAGAATAACATGAATCCCTATTAACTTTAGTGATAGCCTGAACGATAGTAAGCAGTGAGAACACACTGATAAAAAACCTTGGGATTTAGCCTGAACAGCCTGAAAAAATTAAAATAAAAAACAAAAACACCTGTTTATTGTCCTCAAAACTACTGGGCTCTGGTTTCTGATATTCCATGGTATTGTAGCCTTAAGCTTTATTGTTCAGTTGTTCATCCTACTTTATCCTCTCTAGATTTTTATACTAACCTCAACACTGTACTAATTCAGCAGTTTTCAATAGTGTATATGAAGCAACTTCAGTCAAACATCCCCATCCTTTTCTGCAGAGGGGGAGAATTGCATGTGTAGTGGAGTGTTTTGTTCAATAGGGTTCTGTTTTGGGGGATGTCTTCATAACACATTGCTCTGTATTTATAATAAAGGAAGTAGGTCAAAGAAATATACCTTACACATCGAGCAGTTGGTGAGGTTTGTGGTGGTCCTAACTTCTTTAGTTCACTCCATGGTCTCAGACTAATCCATAAGAAAGCGAACTCTTATATAGACACAGTTCCCTATTGACATATAGTTTCATAGTTGGTAGGGTCAGAAGGGACCTAAGCAGGTCGTCGAGTCTGACCCCCTGCCATGGGCAGGAAAGAATGCTGGGGTCAAACGACCCCGGCTAGGTGATTGTCTAGCCTCCTTTTGAAGATCCCCAGGGTGGAGGTGAGCACCACTTCACTAGGAAGTTCGTTCCAGCTCCTAGTTGCCCTGACAGTGAAGTAGTGCCTCCTGATGTCTAGCCTGAACCTACTCTCGGTCAGCTTATGGCCGTTATTCCTTGTTACTCCTGGTAGTGCTCAGGGGAACAGGGACTCTCCCATTGCCTGCTAGTTCCCCTTGGCAAGTTTGTTAGGTGGCCACCAAATCCCTTCTCAGCCTTCTTCTGTGGAGGCTGAACAGGTTCAGGTCTCATAGCCTCTCCTCATAGGGCCTGCCCTGCTGCCCCCTGATCATGCGAGTGGTCCTCCTCTGGACCCTCTTGATGCTGCTCACATCCCTCCTGAAGTGCGACGCCCAGAAATGGACACAGTACTCCAACTGCAACCTGACCAATGTCGCATAGAGGGGGAAGATCACCTCCTTAGACTTGCTTGTGATGCATGTGTGGATGCATGACGAGGTGTAGTTATCCTTCCTATGTCCTCACAGTGGTGGCCCATGTTCATCTTGGAAACAATAGTGGCTCCAAGATCCTTTTCTGCCTCTGCGCTGACGAGAAGGGAGTTCCCCAACCTGTAGGTATGCTGCTGTTTTTTCCTCTCCAGGTGCAATACCTTGCACTTATCCATATTGAAACCCATCCTATTCTCATCTGCCCACCTCTGTAACCTGTCCAGATCTATTTGTAGCCTGTCCCTCTCTTCTAGCATGCTCACTGATCCTCACATCTTAGTGTCATCTGCAAACTTGAACAAAGTGCTTTTCACCCCACCCCCCCCCCGTCCAAGTCACTGATGAAGATGTTGAACAATGTGGGCCTGAGGACCGAGCCCCAGGTAACCCCACTGCCCATGTACCTGCAGGCTGAAAATGGTCCATTCACCACCACTGTCTGGGTGCGGCCCTCCAGCCAATTTGTTACCCCATCTGAATGTGTAGGCGTCGACACCACAGTCATCTAATGTTTTAATGAGGATGGGGTGAGAGACAATGTCGAAGGCCTTCCTAAAGTCCAGAAAGACTACGTCCACCATGACTCCTGCATCTATATGAATACATATAGATTGCAAGAAGATCTATGATCTAATAATCTCTGTGGGATCCAATTATCTGTACAATGCATGCCACGTCTGCACTTCACTGAACAGACTGTGGTTATTGGGTAATTCTCTTGGACTTCTTTGAGATATATGCTTTGCACAATGACAATATAGCAGGGAAATATTGGTTATGTTTCAATACGTTCATGGGAATTAAACTGAAGCACATGTGGCCTGATGTCTGTCTATGGATTCTAAGACAGAACAAAAAAAGATTGTGTACTGTGGTAACTACTGTCCTGATTTTTCACCCATATATGCTTAATCCATCTGTAGACAAATCTATGCAGATAAGCAGTCTGAGAGATGCTAGCGAAGAGAGTTCAGCTTCCTATGCAGGCAGCATCTTGAAATTCCTTTTCTATGTTAAATAAAGAATATTTAATAAAAATCCTTAGTAAAGTTTTCAAAACAGATTATAATATATTCTCTACTCCAACGACGTCTTCATCCGGGCCTTTCACATCCTTCTCTTTAGTCCCCACAACTCAGCTCTCCTATACTCCAGCAAATACCAAGAAACTCCATTACATCATTCCTATACTCAAACAACTCCAGTAAGGATTAATTTCACAGGCTAATCTGAAATAGTTGTCTCATTTAAATTCCTTTATGAACTCACTTAAGCCATCCTCAGCTATGCAGACCTTCCTCCTAGCTGCCATCATTCCTTCAACACCAGCATTATCTCTGTCTTGCTAAACAACCTGGACACTGTTCATGTGAAAGCCTTCTTCCCTGCAATACTAGCCATTCTGAAGTGTGTTTCCTGTATCTATTTAAAGGTCACTGTTTCATTTAAAACAAATAGTAAATACTGTCTTTACCTAGACTTCATGTCTCTTCTCCTTGGTCATTATTTAACTGTAGCTTTGTAGGATTCAGAGGGCCTGACAATACTATACACACTTAAGCTGTGTTCTACAGTGCATAAATTTATGACTTCATGTTTAAGCCAATGGTCCACTGCTTCTGTCTACTTCAATAAACTCTTGATAAAACAGAATGAATAGCCTATAAACAGCTTATACAGCCTAAACACCCCATATCAAGGACATACATCAGGGCTTGGGGGAACATCTGTTCACCAAGGCCTTCCAGGGGAAGACAAGAAATAATGGGCGTAAGCTGACTGAAGATCGCTTCAAGCTAGACACATAGAAAAAATTCTTTACAAGTTGAGTGCCGAGGATTTGGAACAGGCTCCCCCCAAAGGCGGTACAGTCATCCACCTTGGCAATCTTCAAAAAGTGTCCGTAAGGTCCCTTCCAGCTCCTAACAACTATGAAACTATAAGAGAGCTGGAGGAGCAAAAGACACTTTGAACAGCTTCCTGGCTAGGGCAAAGCTTCAGGCATAATACACGTGACATCAGCTGCAGTGTGTTAAATGGCTAGCAGAAATGTACCAAGACAGGAAGCTCAACTACTAACTTCTGTGAACTGAGGGAACATAGCTGTTTTAGTAGACAGGTCCCAGTTCCATGCTTGCCACCACACTTGAGTTTTACCTTGGACCCAAATCTCAAAGGTGTCTATTTTTCAGTGTGTTTCAGATGTGAATGAAATCTAAGGTGAATGGCTCTTGTGATGAAATTTCTGCTGTCTTAGCCTGAAACTCATGGAAAAGATCCCAAGGAACTGGTGCTATGAACTCACTTCAAGCCCTAGCCCATGTTCATCAGTAAAAACCTCCAAGCACTAGTTTAGGACTCATTTGGACTTGAACAGTTTCCATCCTCAGTTCACATTGCTCAGAACCCTGAGACACAATCTATCCTAAACTGTCTGATTCCCCATCAGCCAACCTGATAGGGGAGATGCACTGCCAAAAAGGGAAGCACACTAAGCCTCAAAAGGAGGTGAGAGAAGGGCATGTGTCACAGGGTACTCTGGTTGCCCTGTGCCTGCATAGAAGAAGAACTGCCAGAGGGGGAGCCCTTGCAATGATTAGGCTGGGCAGCTGTGGGTTGCCTAGGCAACTAATGAAGGTCAGCTGACCTAAAGGGGCAGGGCCTGGCTCTTATGCCCAGAGCCAGGGCCAGGCAGGAAGTTCTCTGCCAGCAGCTGGGAGGTGGGGGAGGGAGGAGAGAAAGAGAGAGAGAGAAAGAGAAAGAAAAATGTGAGTGTAGCTCACAAGAGCTCCAGAGGCTGGAGCAATGATGCTACAGTATAGCTGGGAGGCTTATGCTGTTATGGCCAGGTGCCTTACATTTATGTTATAGTCAGAAGCTTGTGTTTGTGTTCTATTGTTATTATGACCGGTGGTTTGGGTGAGGCTATAAGGGGTTGGAGGAGGCCTCAGGGGAGCCCCACAGTAGTGCGGGGGATCCCGGCGCCCTTGGGGGCATAGTGTTCTTGTAGGCGCCAGAGAAGGCACAGCGGAGTGCCAGTGAGGGCGCAGCAGCATGGGGGTGCGTAAACCCCAGCCCGGGGGGGGGGGGGGCATTTGGTAAGGAGCTCAAGTTGGGCACAGCAGGC
>JAGPOW010000304.1:38354590-38381137 GCA_030014935.1 Caiman crocodilus
CTATCACTACTGTCAATTTACCAATAATCAGCTGATATCAGGTCAGCACCCCATGACAGGCAGGTTTGGTTGCTCGCCACACATTTTCCATCACGGCTGATAAAAACAGGGGTTGCAAACAAGTATTTGACTCTCTTGTCTAACCTTCTTAGATTGTTTGTCATATTAAACTAAGCTTTACAGGACCAGGACAGGCTGCATGTGTGTAAATAGTTTACAGCATCTCATGTGTGTTACCAAAATACAAATGATTAAATACAGTTGCAGTTGTTTCCTCTATTCCTCTGACTTAAAGGTAAAAATAGTCTCTCCTTTTATTACCAGCACTTTCAAAATAGGTTAAGATTCTGGATTTTCAGAAATACTAAAAACATGGCCTCTTTTATGGACTTCAACTGGTATCTTTATACTTAGTGCCTATGAGGCCCTATGCTACTGAAAGACATAAAGATGTTGTCCCTGTACAAAAGAAATCACATTCTCAAGCAGCATGAAAGTTTTATTTATTACATACGAGTTCATCCAAAACAGATGCTAATTTCCAGAAACGTGTATGTATCCCTTTCAGGTGACCCTGAAGATTAGGGAAAACAGCAGTTCCAGCACTCTGAGGGATATCATTCAAGTGACACACCTGGAAGATTTGATACAACATCCAACCAGTTGAGAACATCCTGTCTCCAAACGCGTAATACCCATTTGTGAGATGACACAATTGTCATGCAATTATAGGTTTAAAAGAGCACTTGGCTTAAAACTACTCATTTCATTGCTTCTGCAAGAAACACTTCTTCTACTTTCCCTTTCACCATATATTCTGAGAGAGTTATTTGAAATTTTTCTGTAACTCAAGCAAGAGAAGCCTAATTATAGAACCTAAGGTCCTAGCCTCCACTGCTGATGCCTTATTTCTGGCTGATGATCACCCTGTTATCACACAGTAGTTGCAGTGTCACTGTAAGATTCAGCTCCAGCTAAAGACATTCAGGATACAACAAGGAGCAGGAAACAGATAAAATTTGGGGAAACCAACTCCCAGCCCCCATCCCTGCAAAAAGCAGTCAGCAAACAGTAAAATATCATTAGCATGAAAACTTTACCTCTTTGAGGCAGCCCATGAAGTTGTTGCTGACTGGAGAGCCAGGTAAATCAGCTGTACTGGGGCTCCCTCCAACATAGAAGAAGTCATCTGAGCCGAGCATGGTGTAGTCCTCTTGTGTGTAACCTGTTGTGGTGAGGATTCCATCCACAGAGATTGTCACCTGTTCAAGGGATACAACAAACCAAAAAAAAAAGATCCCAACAATGACCTTACAGTCCTGAAAAAGGCACGTCACCTCCCCTATGTTTTATGTCACTTTTATCAATAAGATTTGGTTTTTGATTATTTTGTTATTTTTTGTGCAGCGATGTTCCATTTTCTGGTCTGCTTTGCCCATAATAAAAACCACCTAGCTTCTATTATCCCTGCATTATTACCTTAGCACTCTCAAGCCAAGCAGGCATTCTACCCGTCTAGATGCTCTCCACGTCATCAGGCTAGAAAATGGAACTGTCCTTGGAAGAGACTGCTTGTCTTAGCTGATTTTTATGATTGATTAGCATCTATTTTAATGATTATTGTTAGTTACAGTCGTTAGTAAAAGCACTAATGAAGACGAAGTTGATATTTTTGGTTATGGTTTTGATTTATTTAATTTTTTGCTCACAGCACACTAACGATCATGCATTCAGGAAGGGTAGGGGAGAGGGAACTCACTTTCAATACATTATGGATGTGCATGCCATGTACCTACGGAGACACACACCCACCACCCATCACCACCAAAAAAAGAAATAAATAAAGGAACAAATCAATTTTAAAAGAGCTGAGTCACAACCCAAATAAAAAAGAAAAATAAAGAAATTAACAAAACAAATTGAATCAAATCAACCACACACCAACAAGTGTGAGAGAAGCAAAGGAAAGAAAGAGAGAAAATGCAAAGCGTGCATACACCGCACTTTGACACGCTCATGCCAGTATAATCTGGAGCCCAGAAAGAATGAGAGAGAGAAAGAGAAAAAGCAAGAGAGACAGAGAGAGAGAAATCTACTTCACACTTGCATGCAATCATCAAAAATGAAAAGCCAAATGGAAAACAAACTAATCAGAAAAGAAAAGAAAAAAAAAAGAAAAAAAGAAAATCCACAAAATCCCCAAATCCCCAAAACACATGGAGGTTGAATGGGGAAGGGGAAGGGAGGGGGGGAGAGAAGCAAGTGAAACTGATGTGTTTTGTTTAAATGTTGTTAGTGATTTGACAGGGAGATGGAGGAAAAAAGATTGAGGCCAATAGGAGAGGGGTGGTTCACCAGACGTGGACATGCCATGCAGAGTGTGTACTGAAACAAACAACCGGCTGAGCTCCTTTCGGCCATGGCAGGTGGAAGGTCAGAGAAAGAGTAAGTGTGAGAGACACAGAGAGGCAGGGAAGTGGTAGGGAAGTGGGGAGAAAGAGGAAAACTCTGGCCAGTTTGCCTAGAACAGCTGCTGCCACAACAAAAGGATGAGAGAAAAAGAGCCTTCACCACAGCAAACTAGAGGCCCTGCGATGGTGTTGATCTAAAAACCTTCTGACAGTCAAAAGCAAAACAAAAAGAGAGAAGAAAGATAAACCAAAAAGCAAAAGAAAGAAAAAAAATATTCGGGTGAGAAACCGAACCAAAGAACAAAAGAGGGAAGTAAAGAAACCAAGGAAAGAAATCACCAAACCCCATTTGCAGAACAGTTTTGTTTGTTTTTGTTGTTTTCTTTTTTCTTATAGAAAAAAATCTTTAAAAAGTAAAAAGAAAAAAAATGTGCCTAAGATTAAATCAAAAGAGAATTAAAAGAGGAAGTAAGTATAAAGGGAAAGGGGAAAAAGGGGGCAAGGGGAGGAAAAGGCAGGTAACACACGGCAAACCCAAAAAAAGAGACAATAAGAATGATATCTACCAGACAATGTAGTTTGTTTACCATAGCGTGTCCAATGCCTGAGTGCTTTGCGGAAAAGGGGGAAGAAAGGAAATTAAAAAATCGTGAACAGAACGATTGTTAATTAAAATAACTAAAAGCAAAGATGAGTCGTTAGGGTGTTAGTACATTAGTTGGTTAGTAAAAATGACACATTGCATGAATGGTCTAGTGTTAGTCTTTAAAAAAAAGGCGTGGGGCACCTGACACACACAGAGTGAGAGAGGACAATATGACCAGGACTCTATGGGAAACCATGCTGGCTAAACTGTTAATGAGGAAGGGAGCTGCCTCTCCTCCCCGCTCCCTGCCCCCACATCCCCACATTTCCATACCACTCATAGAAAAGTGGATCAAAATTAAAACGGTTCAATACTTACTTTTCAAAAGCCCATCAGGGTGCATCCCATACCACCAAGTACCTTCCTCACTGATGTACACACATTGCCTGCCCTGCTCAGGGCAGACCCCAGTAGTGATCCCCCTTCCCACCCACCACCATCCCTCTCCTTGTTTCTCAGAACAACACTGCCCTTAGATCCCCAGAATTATCCTAAACAAACAAAAACTCCCTTGGCTGAAGGCTGGTGAGATACACCAAGATCCTGGGGCTGTCTATCCAGTCCCTTGATCAGCAGATTTCTTTAAAGCAAGTGAATTTGTGCCACTGGGGAAAGGCATATTGTGCACGGAAGACCAATGTTTTCCTGTAGCTCACCTGTGCCACCGGGGAGTACAAGAGTTCAAAGGAGTACAAGAGTTCAAACAACCCTGTACTGTAGGAAGAAGGGCAATTGCATGCATCATACATTTTAGAACAAGGGAAAGAAGGCTGATAATATTAAGCTTCTTGTCTTTTGTCTTCAAGATTACATCTCCATTCCTGAATGACCGCTCCATAAAGAGGTCATTGTTGTCCTCACAGGTTTGGCTTCCATTGCCCAGCTAGCTGTTGGCAATGATATAAAGCTAAGGAGAACTAGATATGTCATATCTCTTATCAACAATACCAAATTCAATTTATCAGGACTTTGGGGTTCATTTTTAATCCAATCTGGAGGAATGGGCAAGCTGTACTGGAGAATTTACATCTGGGGAATGTATTTCCCTTGTGGCAGAAACTCTGCTATGCAGCCATCTTAAATAACAATAAGGGAGTGCAGTGAACGGACACTTTACGTCCCAGGACTCAAAGCTCTATTCTGATTTATGCAGGCCAAAACAATTCAAAAGTATGCAAAAGAGGATTTATCCCACCTCTTGCAAAACTGAATTCCTGGGTATTGTAGAGAGTCATGGGTTGATTTTCAGGGACAAATGTTTGCTTGAAGGAATTATGTGAAATAGCAATGCAGTCACATCATGCCCCAACTCTATTCTATTTGTCTTTAAAGAATGGACAATAATAATACTTTTTGCTTAGTCCTTTCTAATAAGAGATCTTAAAGTACTCTGACACCTTCCTCAAAGATGCCTCATAAGTCCAGGGGCAGGTCAGCATCACCATTAACAGCATTTTATAAACGAGGAAGGTGACTTTTCAGGCTCACGCAGAGTCGTTAGCTGAGCTGAAGGCAAAGCCTGGGGATTCAGAACCCCAGTTTCCTGTTCTGCTCACAAGATCTCACTGTCCCCTGAGCATGCTCTGAAGAGTTGGTAAAAGGCAGCTGTGAACCTGCTTCTAATACACAAGGCAGAACTAGGGATTTGTGTTCACTAAAATAATAAGAAGAAGAATAAACAGATTTACATTGACATTAACAGTGACTGCTCAAGAGGAACTCTGGGTTCACTGTCTGTCTTTGAGGAGATTAACTGCTGTATTAGTCACTTGATCTAAAAAGACAAAGTACTTGATACTGTTCTAGCTTAGCTACCAAGCATTTAACAAGCCACCAAAAGGTATTGAGCAGAGTCACACATGTTAGCAATTCTAATCTAATTCCCAGGGACATAGTAAAACATTATGTTAACAAAACTGCAGGGTTTTGGAGAAAAGTCTTCCTCCTCAATGTAAATCTTCCTGGCCAACAATGAAAAGACAACAGAGCTTCTAATGAAGCCTCAGTGCCCAGAGTAATATTTTAGTTCCCCTTTTTGCTAACAGAGCTGTGAACATGTACATGGCTCTGAAGCAACAACAGCACCTCCACTTGCCTTTCCTATGGAAAAATAACATATCATATGTATTATTTTCCTATAAATTTATATCTGCCAGGGTTGGCAGGGAGCATGTGATATGATGGGTATAAAGAAAGAAACTATGCCCTTATATCAACTCACATCAGTTCTTAAAGCACTTTATATTGTTGGATTAATTCTTACAACCTACCTGTGAGATACAGTAAGTAGTATTATTATTACCATCTTGTACAGACAAGGCAGCTGAAGCACAGAGACAATATGTGATGTGCCCAGGAAGTCAGTGACAACAAGAGGAATAGAACCCAGGTTCTTTCACACCAATTGCTCTGCTTTTACTCCAAGGATCTTCCTCCTCTTTATTTTGGCATGAGACCAAGATCTACTGCTCATAACCAATTTTGGCTGCCTCCAACAAAACCAACTATTTTTTTCTATCCCTCATTGCACGTATTAATTGAAGATAAATCATTCCAGTGTGGAATATTTTTCTGCAGTTGTGAGGGGACACACAAGGTTCTTGCTTCCCCATAAAAACAAGAGAAATTAAGAGCATACAGCACCTTACAGGATTCGGGCCTGAGTCATCTGAGTCATTTTTATTTGTTTGCTTGTTTGTTTGTTTATAAGGTTAGTCCTTACAGTATTTTGCAAAGGAAAGAAAAGCCTTGCTATAACATCTCGCCCCTTAGCCAGTCAAGCAAAAACGTCTAAGGACTTAGGATCGAACTTTGGACTCAACAGGCAAAACAGGAGCTCTAGAGCACTGTACAGAATTCCAGATGCTGCTACTGGGGACCAGTACTGCTCTCACCCAAGAAAAAGACATAGCGATGTTTGTGTTCAGCTGTGGACTCAGAAGACAAATCACTCTTGGCTGAAAGGTGTTAAAAAAAAGCAAACGTTCCATTTATAATTTTGATTCCCCCACCCTCGCTTCCTCAACATCTAAACTAGCTCTGGCATGGAGCATGACATGCATTTTGCTCCAGGCACTCTCTGCCATTGAAAACTGATTTCCTGGAAAAATGAAAAGTGCCATTAACAAAAATGGCGTATAAACCAAGCACAGATATTCAGAGAGCAGCCATTCTGAAAACATCTAAACAGCAAGAAAATGGAAAAATAAATAAATAAATAAATAAAGTCATATATTCAGACTGACTGTTCCAGGCAGGCCACAGACATTTGTTGTATATCCCTCTACTGAACCATTGGGTATATCTGAAGGAAACATGACTGGTAGAACTCATCCACTGCATAAGAAATTAAATTTACATATGCATGTAAACAAGTGTAAATAGACTAATGTTGCCTTCAGTAATAACCCTGAAGTCCCATGTAACTGAGAACAGAGCGTGGACTGACTAGATACAATATTCCAGTTAACATAGAAACATCTTGCGTATGTAGAACCATGGGAATTACCTGACTATGTTAGGCAATAGGCAACAGTCTCCAGTCTGGTCTCCTGTCTCTAATATCTGATATTTCCAAGGGAAGTGCGAAATACTTTTAATGGACAGTAATTCAGTAGCATGCCAATGTGTGAATATATCTCTGTTACTTTGTTTTTGCCCTGAAGCAAAGTTTGTTATTGCATATACATTTTTCATTTTAGCCAACACAAATGTTTCTCAAAATGCTGCTCTCTCAGCCAGTGAAGTTGTGTAAACTGGAATAATACAATTAGGGTTTCTGTTAACATTCACATTAACAAGGCAATAAACAGATCACTTTGTTTCTGTGAACTGATTTGAAAATGTCCCTTTACAAGCTATTTACACACCATTTACCAATCAATAAGACACCAGTTTGTATCCACAATGTAAACCTCATTTGTCATACAATGGATGGGCCACCCTTAGAGATATAATATATTCACCAGCTTTCAAATCAAGGTTATTTATTTTTATCTTATCTGCTTTTATATGCATTTATATTTCATGAGTGAGATTTTAGTGTGTTAAGGCTAGCTGTCTAGAGAAGTTGTCACCTGTGGAGTCAGCTGCTTAGGATAGCAACAGGCAGAGTTGAGAAATTACAATGGCAAGAATCAGATCAAGCCATTCTGAAGTAGTTTTTCTTTCGTCCTTCCATTTTTCCAATCCCCACAGCCACCAGAATGTCTCATAGGCAGAGACTTAAGAAATAAAGCAGGATCACAGCACAGAAAAAAATAAGAGAGTATCACAGAGATGGAAACTGTCCCTCCAACTGAATCCAAAGCTTTTAAATTAAAACCACCACACACACACACAAACACAAACACACACAACCACAAACACACAAACCCAAAAAAGTAAAGAGAGAAACAAAGACTTTTAGAATTAGAAGTATGGCATCATGGCAATGGTTAAATCAATCTTTAAAAAAGTAAAGAAGAAAGAGAAGAGAGTATAACATCGTCTACTGAAAAAAAACAACTCTATTCCCATAGTAATTAAATGCAATGAGAATATTACTGATAAGATTGAAATGTAATTAAGGAAATTATAAAATAAAGAAAGGGATGGAAAAAAGAGCCAAGGAAAAGGGAGATGAAAGTAAAGTCACAAGTTTTATTATTAAATCAAACTAGGGAGAAAATAGAAAATTAATAGTGTAAATGGAGATACTGCTACAGGGCTGAGTTCCCATTAACTAATGGTCTTTTGTTGTCTCTTGAATAATGAAGAGGGACCCAGGAAATAGGTACAGATGCTCTGATACATTCAACTGAAAACCCATTTCTTGAATACTCCTATTCTTGCCCATTTTCCCCTGCCCAGCTGTACTAGAGAGAAGCCTCCCCAGCGTTCTTTCTCTTTCACCATTACCTGCCGCAGGTTGCGTGTCACTTTAACGTCATGCCACGCGTTGTCATTGAATTTGCCATTGACCGGCTCCACAATGGCCTCGAAGGCCCCAGACCCCAGGTTAATGACCAAGGAGACTGCACCGTCTTTCAGAGCCAGGTTGACGTAATCTGCCGACTTGCCCGTGTGCAGAATGAGCCCGTTGCGCTGCCATGTCTTGAAGGAGAGGGTGATCTCATCACTGCTGCTCTGGATGGGGTTCTGGGACAGGTCGTAGCAAAGGTACTCTGAGCCACGGAAGGTGGCCACATTCTCATCTCTCGCTGGAAAAGAGGGGAAACAAAGAGAAAGAACCATTTATTATTTTTTGCTCAAAAACTAAATGTCATTATGAAACTTCTCAGAAGTATCTTAGGCATTCTTAGTGTTCTGCTATTATCCCTGGATTGTGGTGTTCCTATGTCTTCCAAGAGATTTAACAATAGCATTCTCAGTCCCAAATTAACACCATGATATTGGTTCCATTTCAGACAACACACTTTCCATGGAGGTTTTCCAAAGCTACTACACCAGATGCAAGAAGAAGGTAAGTTTAAAAACACAGCACTGTGGTACAAGAGCATTTTTCCTCTTATCAGGAGCGTCAGAGAATGTTCTCCACTGTAAACCCGTGTAATTTTCACTCTCCACCTTGCCCAAAGAGATGCCAAAAGGAGCTAACAGTGTGCCACTGATTAACACCATGTTGCTAATGCCATGCTATACAACTGCTTGGGTGAATAGCTGAGCTGGCACTGATATCTAATGCCATCTAGTTGATCCTTTTGTTGCAAATGAAAGAGCAGATAGACTAGGGATAAGAATCCCTTAACAAAGGTTGAGGTCCTCTCCTTTGAGTACCAGAGAAATCTATGAAAAAAATACCAAAACAACATAGCACTCTGGTGAAATGTATTGTTATCATGGAAAAAGCCCTTGTACAGACAACAGCACATTGCACCAAGATCTGCCTGTTGTGTGACACACCTGGGGAATATTTAAGAGAGTTGTGTCTCTTTGCTAAGAAAAAATAAAGTGCAGGGATATGTTTAGTAGATGACCAGGTTTCTTTCCTCACAAAAAGAAAAAGAAACCAGTGTGTAACTTAGAAACCTTCTCCATGACACTAATTCTATGTGCTTGCAAATCTCTATGGACTGGCAGATCTGGCAGGTTCAGATAGGGATGAAAATGTATGCTTTCTTTTTATGAAAAGCAGGAACAACCTGTGCATAAGGTGATTTTATATGGATAATTAAATGGTTTTGACAAAATACTCTTTAGTCATCAGGGTCTTTTTATTGACTAGTAGCTGAGAATCAATTCCCCCAAAAGATTTCTCCCTGCTTTTCATCTATCAGTAATGCAGATGATACAGTGGTGTTTCTACTGTAACAGAACAGACCACATTCAAATGTAACTAGACAGTCAGCTTTGCAGCTGGACTACAGTGGGTGGGAGAAATACAAGATCCATGATGGTGATAGCTTGCAGAAGGGCTGCAAGTGAGTAGCAAACTCTATCTACTGTATACAGAGGCAAATCCACATACCAAGGAATCAATATGAAGCCTATTCCTTACATTAGCAATAAAGTAGTGCCTTAATGAATCACACATGAATAGAGGCCTGAATGTGAATAACCCAGTCCAGCTGCAATAAATTAATGATTCTTACATAAGGCAAATAGTCATGCACTCCTCATGGACACGTTACTAGTGTTTATTTCTTGCTTCATTTTCTTTCAGTTAGTAATTCTAGCAAAAATTAGTTACAATCCTTTAAGAAGAGACTGAAGGAAAAATGCTTTGCTGTGATACCTGCTCTTGAGAAATAATCATTAGCTGATATTTGTGTCTTCACAGCATGAAGTTGCAGCATCCCGTAATGATATAGTGTCACAACATGAAGTCACAATGTCATTAAGTGATAGCACCACAGCATTTGGCATGAAACACAATCAAAACTTCAGGTCTTGCAATAGGAACTCCTAGGATAGACCCAGAATAATCTGTGCTCTGCACAAATACCAAGGAAGGTACTGACTAATATACACATGTGCACATACACATATCAGCATATGGTAATACAGGGACATTTACTTGGCACACACAAATATGCATGTTTATGCTAATATACAGTAACCCTTGCACCATGGAGGGCTGACATCAAGTGTATTTCTGAAGCAGTCAGAGCCAAGAGCTCAACAACACTCTCTACTATGGTAATTTCTTTGCCTACTTGCTTCTGATCCACAGAAAGGAAATATGTTACAATCAAGTCGGACACATGCTCTATATACCTGTGGGTAATTCTGATCAAATAGCCAGAATCTGAGGTCAGGAGTCAAATGCAATCATTATGACTAAGCCATTTTCTCACAGACATAAATTTGTGACGCACTGAATGTGCATTTAATGGCTTGGTGGGGGAGGGGGTAGAGGATGGAGAGGGGATTGCTAGCTCAATGTAAGGCATATTAATAAGTCTCACTAGTTTCCCAGACACTTAGAATCTCAGTGGAACTTTCAAGAGATAAGGGGAAGTGTAGATTAAAAATCTAAATGATAATTTAAGATAACCACTGCTGACCCATTAAGATGGAATTGAAAAAATACACAAAGATGTTTCACTTGTACTCACTATGTGTACAGATAGTTTTGATACATGAAGCTATCAGCCCATCTCCGACACACAAAAGTCATTTGTCTGAAACTAGATTACAGGGGTCTGGGTGCTCTGAAACTAGATTAAAGGGGTTTAGGTGAGTAGGCTTTATTTTCACTTACTTTATTTTTGCACTATTTCTTGTGTGAATCTTGGATCCGGGTTCAAACCTACCTAGATTTGAGACCAAATCTGGGTACAAATCACTACATACTATAACACCTCCAGGAATTGACACCCATCTGAAATTTACAGGGCAGTCAGAATTATCATCAGTCTGCCCCAAGTCTTTTAAGTGCAGGGCAGAAGATGGTGTTGCTTGTGCCAGTTTGGAAATGGATGTTCTTACCATAGCACTACGATTCTGATGTAAGTAACAATCTCTTCACACTCTTGCCCGGGCATACAATCACTCAGGCTAGACACAGACATTACATATAAACCAGTTTAAATAATTGGAAACTGGTTTAAACCTATAAAAGAACAGAAGGTCAGTGCACATAAACCAGTTTCAAAATGGCTGAAACAGGTTTAAAATAGACCTGAATGGATGTAGTACCAAACTTAACTGATTTAGGTTAAACAGGTTTATTGAACTTTTGTCCCAGATCCCCTCCTGACTCAAGTTAACTCACAGTCCCCTAGCAACCCAAGATGCTTTGCACCTCCCCTGCAAATCCCACCTCGCAGGGTGGGCAGGGTAGCCTTGGCCCATGTTGTCTGCTGCAGCCAACCAGGGTGGCCCTGGGCTGTCACAGAGATAAGGCAGCCAAGCTTCTGTTTTGCAGCCCTGGTCCTACTGCAGCTGTCAGCCTGGTGGGATGGGCAGATGTGGGGGAATAAAGCCCCCTTCCACAACCCCGGCCCCAATCCCTGGTGTGTGAGGGTTCCCTCCAGGCTTGCGCAAGTCACTGACATGCAGGTGGGAGCATGGGGAAAAGTCCCTTTAGGACAGATCTCCAAGCCTCAGTTGGGGGTTCCCCAGGCCCTGCTAGTATTGCAGAGGGAGAATTCCCTACTCCCATGCCTCAGTGTGGTCCAGCACCAGCTTATCCCTTACCCAGCAGAAGCAGAGGGTGGGCGGGCAGAGGGAACAGTCCCTCCAGTCTAGAGTCAAGCTGTTGCCCCACATCAGCCCACATGGGGGGGTATCCCCACACCTAAGTAGGGGTTTCCATGCCCTGGGTAGGGTCCTCCAAGCCCTGCTGCTGGTCCAGATGGGTAGTTGCCCCCTCTGCCCCCTTCTGTGTGGTCCTGTAACAATGTAGCCCTGCTCCGGCAGGTGGGTGGGGGGCAGGACGACGGGACAGTCCCTCCAAAACTGGGACTAAGCTGGCACCAGATCATGCTGAGCATGTGGGAGAGAGAAATTCCCCCTCCACACCAGCAACAGAGCGTAGGGGACTCTGCCTGGGGAACCCCACTGAGGCACAGAGATATCTCCAAATGGGCTGATGCCCAGTGCTCCGGGTTGAAGGTACTGTTACCCCAGCATGGACTGACATGGGACAGTGACTTGGCCCTGGGTTGGAGGGACTGTTCCCTTGCCGCCCAGGATGCTTTGCAGGGGGGGACTGGACAGGCTAGCCTTGGCCTGCACCATCTGCTCCAGCTGACAGGGCTGGCTTTGCCCCTGGGCGGTCACAGAGCTGAGGCAAGAGATTAGGAAGCAAGTGATGGGCAGCCAATCAGGGATGGGCCCCGCTGGCTGCATTCATGTGCCCTTGGCAGTGGCCAGCAAGCTGGGAGGCCTGCTCTCATGCCCCCCTGGCTTCCAGTCTGGGCTACTGCAGGCATCCTGCTGCCCTTCTGGATTGAAAAATGAACATCATTTCACTTCATTATTGGTTCAATCTATGCAGCTTGGAGAAACCTGTGAAGATTGAATTGATTCAGCCTCAGGATTTTTTACTGTGCTTAGCCACAATGTCACAAAAGCTCAGAAATTCCATTTTTGTTTCTTAAGCATTGTGCTCTGTGCTGACCAGTTCAAAGGAATGTGAAATCCTTGCCCCAGGAGACACCAATTAACAACATGGGATTTGTGACAATTATTTTTACAAATAAATAGGGCCCTGGTAGAGCTCAGTGAAACAAGACAAAGTAATTGCTTAGAACTACTTAAGCTAAACTTAAAGGCCCAACCCAAACTCATTGAAAGCTCTTCCTTTGACTGCAAGGGGCAGTGAATCAGCCCTAACTTTGGTGCTGTTCTGTGCAACCCCACATAATCTGTACTGCCTAGAAGTGCTCTGTCAGTTCCACATAGTTCCTACTGCATATGCAATGAAATTCAGATGCGGCAGCATTTAAACTATATATGCAAACTAGAAATTCACACAAGATTTTTAGGTGCTAATTTATAACTAGGTAGATGTGCATAAACTTTGACTCAAAAGCAGGTCACTTAGTATGTGTAAACAATTTAAACTTTCTTTTTTTTTCTCCATGTAAATGTTATGCGGTGTTCTGGTAATGTAAATAGTAATCTAAGTCTGCTATTTACATTGATTCACATAACTACATTCTCAAAGAAGCCTGATTTTGCAGAACCCTGAGTCGGACAGAATTTACTTTTATACTTTAACATTTACCTGGAACTTTCCATCTTCAAAGTATTGTACAAATGTTAAAGAGTTGGAACCTGGGATCTTCAGATCTTTACATCTAGTGCACAGACCTACCTACCACGAGTCATTCCATTCACTGGTAGTAGGTTCTTTTCCTTTACTGACTAGCTACTAGCAATGGATAACAACCCACGTAGACAAAATGCTAAGCTTTCCCCCTAACAGGAAATGTTGGTGCTGTGAGTGTATGGCCCATCATTTATAGCGATTCAATGTCACACTTGTCACCAAGGACAGAAGTACAGGTCACTGGGCACCAAAACATAAGCTTCTACCAGTACCTCCTCCTTTCCTTCTGCTGCACATTCCCCAGTGTCTACTGGTTTTAGATAAATAAGTTAGGCAAAGCTTTGGGATCTTTCTCTTTCCTTGGCACTCCTGATCATTTTCTTGCTTATGGTTGCCAGGAAAAGATTTGACCTTCGATTTAATTTTCAAAATTCCTGCTTTTCTGCTTCTATAAAAGCTGCTTCTAGTAAAGGGATTCTCCATTAATAAAACACCAAAACAATCTTTGGGAGGAGAGAAAAATACCTTTGCATCCTCACTTTAAACATGAAGTTAAGGTACAGAGACTTTCATCAACTTACCTATGACCATAGAAGAAATCAGCATTAGAGCAGCAATTAGACCTCAGGAACTCCTGGCTCCAGGTACTGGTTTTATTCTACTATACTACATGGCTTTGATACAGGAAAACAAGATGTTTTTCCTCCTGTCCTCTACAGCACATCATACCATGTCAGTGGGTTCAGCTCCAGTAGCTGGACAACTGTTTGGACGATCCGTCAGACTATGAGAATCCCTTGTGTCTGAACTATGCAGCTGAGAGCTATGGGAACCAGGGTTGACAACCCAAGATTTTTTTTTTTTATTTTTACTGACAAAGGTTTTCTATTGACATGTGATTTACATAATGTAAATGTAACCCTTCTGCCAGGCCCTTTACAACCAGTTTCAGATTATGTTAAAAAGGTTTGATTGTCAGTAAAACAATTGCAGAATATCTGTAAAAAAAATTATTGGGTCGACAACCCTGTTTGACTGCAGCAATGATTTTACACTGTCCCCTACTCATCCCTACCTTGGTACCCCTGACTGAACCTTGCACCATGCTGCCTCTTCCAGTCCACCCACCAGTCCTACCCTGCCAGCCTCAGGTGGTGTTGCTGTTCTCTGTTTGTGCTTCAACACAGATTCTAACTTCTTTGCCAACCCCAGAACTTCAATCAGCTGTTTTTGTGGAGCTGTTTTTGTTTCATGTTTTTAACAGAAGGCAGTATTTTTAAAGAATTTGCAGACGGGCATTTTTAGTGTAGTTATTTACTGAGTATCTGTAAATTTATAAATCATTTGCAACTGTGATGGGAGCTCTGCTTGCTTGCAAAAATGGCATCTCATAAGCAGTACCATACTGAGGCACAGACAAATTGATGGACATCTGGTCCAACATCCTGTATCCAACAATGGCAGTACTAGATACTGTGAAAGAAAACTGTATAAACAGGGCATGTCTAGGGTGAGCCATCCTCTGTCACACCCTTTCATCTCCCTTGTGACATACCTCCACATTTCCAACCTCAGTTGAAAATAAAAAATGCAAAGACTGAGTATGAGAGAAAGAGGGGGCAAGATTTTCCCCAGTTTTCTGAAAGATTAATGCCTCCCTAATTTCTTGTAAATAAAAACAAGTTGGCCTGTTTCTATATATATGTAATCCATTCAGCATGTGGGACCCAGCCCCAGATAATTTTGGTTTGATAGGCAGCTGTACAAGTCCTAAGTCTATGAGCAAAGTGATCTCTCTATAAGTTTTCTGAGTTGATTACTGTTCCAGTGGCTTTTTTCTTCTCTGCAGTTTGTTCTTTACACGGGACTACACAGTTCTTGCTGCTGTACTTTGAAATGGAGGTGCCTTGCAATACTGTAAGAGAAGGATCCCACCCCAATACATGGTGCCAACCTCTCTGCGGCTTCTGCCAGCACTAATCACTGGAGCATCAGAACATCTGGATGCTTCCTTTGACTTTGCCATGACACAGAACTCACCAAAGGGAATGACCTCTTTTCTCTCCACCACTTAGCATAGGGCAGACCAAATACAGCCCACAGGCCAAATCCAGGCTGCCAGGCAATTTCATTCAGCCCATGGGCACCCAGCAACTAACTGTGCCCTGCCCAGTTCACATGCCTTGCTCCCAAGGGCCCGGTCAAGCCAGCACACAGCTTCTGGGTGGGCCTGCTGCTGCCACGGCCGCAGCTGCCAAGAGACCTGCTTGGCCTCCCCTGTGTCCAGTGGCTTCTCCTCATCTCCCTACTGCAGCACTCACTCTGGGCAGCAAGCAGGGAAGTGGCAGGTGCTTGGGGAGGAGGAACTGCAGCTGGGTGGAAGCGTGGAACGTGGGGCTAGCAGAAGAATGGATCCTCTGCCCTGGGGGACAGTGGGAGCATGGAGCTTGGGTGGGCAGAGTGCGGGTGTAAGAGAGGGTGGGGGAGTGTAGGGACCCCACATACACTCTCCCTATGGTGCACAACCCCCACCACTGGCTGCAGCAGCAGCAGGTGGCAGGAGCTCATGGCAAGCTCTGCTGCCTGGTGGCATGCACCTCCAGGCCAGCACTGCACTGGAGCTGGCTGCCTTCCCCGCCCCCTGCTGTGTAGGTCCCAGATCTCTGGGACCGCGGCTCTCTTCCACTTCCAACTGAGTACCAGGACCTGCACAGCAAGAGGCAGGGAAGGAAGCTGGCTCCATCATGTGGAGTTCCCCTGGTGGCTTGCAACTGCCAGGAGCTGCACATGCACAGCGGGGAGCCCCAGGTGACAGAGGTGAGCTGGCCTGGCTGCACTTCTTGCCACCACATGCAGCACTGGCTGGAGCCATGTGCTGCCAGGCGGCAGTGCCTGCGCAGAACATGAGAGCCTGCTGCTGCTGCCAGTGGGGGAGGCTATGCACCATGGGCAGGGAGTTGGTTTGAGGGGTTTCCACACCCCCACCCTCTCTCATACCCCATAAAACCCAAGTACTCACACCCTGTCCCCACAAGCACTCACATATACACCCCACAGCATACCCTATACCACCCACACATGCAGCCACACCTCCTCACAACCCCTCCACACCCAACACACAATATACAAGAGGAAAACTTTATTTTTGAGTTATTATGCAGTCATCTCTATAAACACTATGCAAACCCAAATCACAACAAAATATTTTTTGTAATAAAATTAAAATACGTTATAATAGGTATTTGATTTTAAGTATATGATTTGATTTTTTTCTTGTTGAAAGATGGCAACTCTCCCCTCCCAAAAGGAGTACTTACAGGGGTGGAACATCCAGTGGCAAAGATCAGGGGTTTGGGTATCCAGTTCCAAGATGGTGACCAGGGGGCAGGGCACCTGTCAAGGGGCAGAACTACACTTATGGCCCTTGACAGCTCACTAAAACTCATTAAGCGGCCCTCCAACCAAAATAATTGCCTACCCTTGACTTAGCAGCTTTCAAAGGCAAAAATCAGAAACCTCCTGCAGACATCAGACATGATTCCAGAAAGTCTGACTCCAAAGTTACCCACCAGCATAATAAATCTAGACACTAAGGTAGGAAAAATGCCATCAACTACCCATACTGGCAAAGGAAAAAGCTGCCTGAAGCCAAAAGCAACATCAAGATCTTTGTGTGTGAGCTCAGATCTCAGCTGGATAAATACCAATGCACTGAAGGTGCACTCTGGATAATAAGCGAGCACAATATCTTCACAGCATGCAACCATGTAGAAGGAAAAGAAAAGGTTACACCTGTCTCTGATCTTGCTGATTCTACCCAACAAATGACAGACTACCTTCATAGTAGGGCCTCGTTACATGTTACACTTTGAGTTGCTCAAATATTGATCAGTGTCAGTGCTAGCTTGAGTTTGCAGCAGCATACCTTAAAGCTAAAAACCTTCTCTGACTGTCCTGCACCTGCACAGCTTTGACTTGCCACTAGGTGGGGCCAGACTAGGAGTTACAGCTGTGAGTTGCCGGTATCAGGCTAGTGAGCCAGGACAGGCTTCTTCTGTACCTGCTCTAGGTGGGAGTATGTGAAAAATGGGTTGTGGGCAGAGCAGGAACATGATGCTGGGAGGCACAGATGAGGCACACTCCCTGACAGAAGTGCCATTGACACTGCCAGCGGCGCCTGCAGGCAGTTGCTACTCGCCACCCTACCCTGCTCATCCCCAACACGGAGGACTGTCTGCAGACGCTGCCAGCAATTACTGCTGGGCGCCATGACCACTACTGGCAGTGTTTGCAGGTGGGCATCAACTGCTGGTTGATGTTCATCCCCTCCACCCCCCAACACCATTGTGCCCACCTGCAGGAGCTCTGCGCTTGCCACTGCTACCTCCCCCCACCCCACCCTGGCTGCCTGTGGGCAGTCGCCATGCCCCCCCAGCCTCTGGGGGCATGCATCATTCATGCTGGGAGGTGGAGAGTTAATGGGATGATGGTGGGTAATGAAACGGGAGATGGAAAGGAAATGGGGGTTGGGGAAGGGTGGTGAAATGAAGTCAGCCACTGGAAGATGAAATAAAAAGATATAAAGAAAACAGAATGTAAAAAAGAAAGGAAACAAATTAAAAGAGGTCTAATGTTTTAATAAATTAGGATTAGCGATTGGGATGTGGGAGGTGCTGGTCATACTTCCCATGGTGGCTGGAAGTTGGGAGCAGTAAGCAAAGATGGTTTTGGGGGAGCTATTACTCTGACCCTGGGAAGGAAGTCCCAAGTTCATGGGGACACAATCAAGGTATCTCCCAGAGACAGAAGTGGGGAGTTGCCCCCTGGCTCTCCAGGCCTCCAGAATTGTGCCCTGGGCAGCGGCATTCACAGGATGGAAAGTTTATCTACACAGATTTTGAGGGTGTGGGAGGGGACACTGCATCCTGGGATGCTGGAACTTGGGCAGCTCATCTGTGGCGGGTGACCACACATTAAAGGAACATGAGCTGGGTAACACAGATCAGAGATAAACCTGTCCTGGAGTGGAGTAACTTTAAGCTTCCTAAAGTATGCTTAAAATATATTTCAGGTGTTAATGTGTAAACAATCCAGGGGTTAAGAGCTTTAGCAGCTGCCTAAAATTAAGGTGTAACAAGGCCTTAACCACATGTTATTGGAATCAACAAAACATTAGAAAATCATTGGTATGCTTTTCAGTGTTGTACTTACACTGCGCTTGGGCATATCCTACAGCTTTAGCAGCATTTCACATCACAGGTAAGTATCTGGTTTACTTCTAAATGAGATGTTAGTAAATTCATCATCCCAGCAAGTATAACCTATGTGGGTTTTTCTATAAAACCCTTGGAAAATGGGAGCATCTCTTATGTGCTGCTCACAGAAATTAGCACTTCTAGGTATGAGGTACCATCTATGTTACTGGATAGGTGGGTGTGGGCCTGAGCCAGCATCATACTGTCCTTATTATGCATTTGCCCAAGCCCACTCTAATCTTATCTCCACTGTAAAGAACAGACCTAGAGATTTAAAATCTCAACTTCAGTGGACTTCTCAGGAAAGTTAATACCACTGACTTAACATTGAGCTCCTGAACAGACAGATGGGATTTTAAACTTCCAGGTCTGGATGTTGGGAGCTAAGGCAAAAAAATGGGTAAACCTAGACTGAACAATGCCATGAGAAATATGCTGTCAGAAATAATCTTGCCCTGGCCAGAAGGGCTGGCCTAGGAATGACATATAATATTGGTGATCCTATGGCATTCTGTAGAAAGGATACCATAGAACAATAAAAAGATCTTATATTCTACGAGTGGCTTTAACCTGTATCTAGTGTTCCTCAGATCTGAGGGGAGGGAAAAACAAAGCATCAGTTTGTCACAGGGAAAATAAAACAGTTATCATCCTTGAAGGTCAAAAAGGAATACTATTGCAATCACTCTGTGAAGGAGTTGTCTAGTGGCAGAATGCTGAAGTCCTCTGGAAAACCCTCAGAGCAACTATACCACCCAAACCAGCTCATTTCTGATTAATGTTGTTAAAACAAAAGCTGGATTGTTTAATAACAATCAGACCATTATTTTAAAGAGATGGTGACAAACTCCAGTAATGGTTACACAGCATGTTACCACAGTCCTCATTAAACTGTCAGATCTCTTCTGTTGCATTCCTCTCCTCCGGCCTTTAAGCAAGACAAAACTGCATCCAAGGAGACTTATCTTTCTAGTCTATCTGTTCCTCTACCCTGTCATAATCCATTTCCACAGAGTCGTAACAATGTCACGAACATCTCATTGTGGTATTACTAAAACAATTCCAAAGGATCCAAAGACAGGGAAAAGCCCTGATCTCTTTCTCACTCTCTCTCACCCCAGTACCCATGTCACTTATTCTAATAGTATAAAAGTCTAAGTCTGCCTGTCTGTCCGTAATGCTTTATTCACACTCTGATTGGCTGACAAACAGCCAATCAGTGCGTGAAGAAGCATTGACAGAAGGCAGCCCACTGCCATGTTGGTGGGGACACAGGGGATGGAGCAGGGGGTGGGGGAGGCAAAGAGGGAAAAGCCAGCCTGCCGTTGGGGGTGGGGAGGGGGAACATTAACATCAAGTTGCACCAAGGACGGAACACGGGGTAGGGGTCCCTGCAAGAGGCAGAACAGCAGCAGCATGGGGCATTAGGTGGCAGCCCTCCCCAATTATTCTTGATGGGCAATTGGCTAATTATTAATATTAAAGAATGTGAAAAGAAATATTCAATTCCCACCCTTGTTTGCTTTGTGGTAACTTGTTTGTGTGCCCATTTCCCTATTGTATAAAACATCCTCCCTAAGCACAAATGTGCACTAACTGTGGTAGGGATATATAAGATCCCTGTGACCCATACAATACACATCTGCATTTATACTTATCAGATATTAAAAAAATAAAACGTCATTAACTGTTATAATTTACAGATAGCTGGTGCAATATAACCTAAGCAAGAGAATGCAACGGAAATCTGCATAGAAACCAAAAGGACATTTCTGTGTTATATGACTTCTCTGCAACTCAGAGGATAGTTTTAAACATTTCAGAAACTTGTTTGTTGTTTCAGGGTTCAATAAGAAACGCCAATGAGCTGTAAAAGACTTACTGAAAATCTTCACTTCTGGCCTGAAGATAATATGGAGAATTTGCAGCAGAAAAGAAGGGTTTTTGTTGCTGGAGGAAGTTGTATGTAGCTTTAAAGACTGACTCTAGAATAGAAAGGAGTTTGTCACTGTCGTGATGGTTACAGGCCACACTGGAAAATTTTAGCTATCCACTGAAATGGCTTTCCAAAATGCTATGTGCAGGTGTTTTGAGGTGTTGATGTGTTATTTGTTGTTTTGTTCTAGACCTTTACATTTGCAAGCTGTGCTTGAAGTTGAGACAAGGGGATAAGAATTATGGTAGCAACACTGGGTAGCCTGCTGTAGGTGAGGATCCCCTGACGACTTGCACTTCTAACGCCGTTTAGCTGATACTCAGAGAAGTGTTAGTCTAAGAGCCAACTTTTATGGCAAGATTCACTCCACAGTCAATACTTACTCTGAGCTAAACATGGTTGTATACATGCTCTTCAAGCACTGATGTCACTAAGAGGAGCTTTTATCTAACTAACAGGAGCAGAAAAGTCATTATGATCCACAAGGAGAACTCCTAGTACGTATCGTGAGTCATTCCCTCTCCCCCTTTATCAGCTGCTGTACACGTTACCCCTCAAGCCTCTAGATACGTTTGCTTGTTAAAAGGCCCTTGAGTTAAAGCCTGAAAGACTTCAATGAGACTCAACATGGTGAACATTCTCCTTCTGTGAAACATGACTGATCTACAATTTGCCTTGCACTCATATAGTTCTTAGTGAAAACAGGAGAGTGTGTTTAAAGAGGGGAGGAAAAGTGATCTTCTGTTAAGGTTGTGTGGTGGGACACTAGAAAACAGGGTTCCATGCTTACTGTACTCCCCATTTCCTGTGTGATCTTGGGCAAGCCATACAGTCAGACCCAAAAAAAGAACTACAGTGCTGCAATGTCTAACTGCAAGAGTCTGGTCCTGAGGTGGAATTCAAAAAGCCCTCTGAATCATCCAGCCTGCCAAGACAGTGATGAAGAGACTTAGGCAAAACAGCCCCCAGCTGAGTGGGGAACCACCTAAAACATTGCACTGAGCATACAGATACCAAGGGCTAGCCAACAGGGCCACACTGAGCACCGGGGTGTAAACCAAGATTGTGATCAAACTTGACCTTCATGACAAGTTACTGAAGTGGGTGGCAGGGCCCTGGGTTCTGTCCCTGACTCCAGTGCTAACTTAGGCTATAGGGGCTGCTTTAGCTGTGGTGGGACCACTCAGGCAGCCCAAGCTCCTAGCTTGGTGACAGCTCTGCCAGCAGAAAGTCTTTCTACTGTCATAGACATACCAACTCCCCTGAATTACAGAAGCTCTGCCAGCAGCAGCCACATCCAAGCAGGGGATTTTGCCAATGCAGCTACATTGGCTACAAGGTGATAACCATTCACAGACTCTTGCAACAGAACTCCATCAGCAGAACTCTGTTGTATAAGCAAGGACTTACTGTGTAACCTTGGGATACTTAACTAATCTCCATCATTCCCAACTGTACTACAAAGATAACAAAGAAATAAAGTCCTTGAGACCTAGGGACCACATAAGGAGAAAAGCCAGGCCTTTTGGATGGGGAAAACTGTCTTTGGCTGTTGACTGAGAGGCAAACCACAGACTAAAGATAATTGGTCCCTGTTCAACTGTCAGTTTATTCAACCTGGATTAGACTATTCTAAAAAGACCATTGCGTTTTCCAGATCCAGTATTAAAAAGGGTATAATGATTCAATGTTTCTTGCTCTGACCATGGCACCTAACTTTAATGTCCTCTATTATCCCTCCATAGTTTGGTGTAAAAATACAAACTCAGAAGGCAAGGAGCCTGAAAGGCAGCTTGCAGGTGGCAAGAGCGAGTAGGGAGGTTAACTGGAGCCTCAGCCAGTCAGGCAATCTTGTCCTAGTAGCCATGAAGTGAGGAGCTCCTGGCAGTGGAGCAGCAGGATTCCTAAACTGACAGTGGAGTTGAATAAGAAACTCTGCAGACTGGGAAAGTAAGGGAAACATACCTGATGCAGAGAGGGACTCTCATCTATAGGCAAGTGGCTTTGGTTTTATGTTAAGCCCAGAGAGGGTTGGATGCTTTACTGAAGAACACAGAAGCTTTTTATTTAGTTGCCCCAGGATTTAGCCTTGAGCTCTGCTGGGGGCAGGCTCAAAACATATTTAGGGAACTAGTAACCCTGGAGCCCAGAGGCTGAAAGAGTGGGGCCCAGCAGGGGGTCTAGGAGTCCAGGGAGAGCTAAGACCCAGGCCAGAGGGTCCACGGGCCCAGAGAGGGGGCTGAGCGTGGAACTAGGGAGACTGGGAGCCCAGAGGGGCTAAATGTGGGACCACAGAGGCCAAGAGCTCATGCAGACATCAAGTAAGGGGCCAGGGAGGCTGAGAGCCCAAGGGAGTCAGTTATGGGAAACGAACATCATGAGGTAGGGTGCATAGTGTAGGGGAGGACAGAGCCACACACAGAGCCCTTAAGGTTACAGCTGCTCTACAGGGGTGCAGACAGGCTGAGAAGACCCAAGTAGCTCAAATGTGACTAGGAAGGTCCAGGAGGGACCTGGTAGTGACTTGCACAGCTTAAGGATTACTCTAAGACTTCTGGGAAGCCTTTCTTATATAATCCTCAGTCAGAAAAAGGCATGGCAAGTGAACAATTAAGGGAAGTCCACCTTAAAGACAGCCAGGCAGGAGCCACACAGACACTAGGGGGGCATCACGGGTACCCCTGGGGCTTGAACCTGTCACACTCATCATCACTGCAATCAACGCCTCATATTACCCTATTCCCACCACCCTCTCTGTATTGATCTGAATACATATTCTTTGTGGCCTATCAAGGATATCAGCTTTGTTGTCCAATTGGTTGGCTTCTTATACAAATCTCTGTGCCTTCTATCAAATCGGTCTATTTGAAAGCCTAAGTTACTAAGCACTGTGAAAAAACACTGTCCTGGTCTAGCATGCACAAGAAAGACAGTGACCTTCTGATGATCATGGTAAGAGCTAATTTTAAGATACTAAAGTGATGGGTGCAGTTTAAAACCCAGGAAGACAGATGGACAAGGTCATTCCTCTGATGAAAGGATCAATTTCCATCACAGCCCTGGATTTAGGTTTCCTTTGATTTGTGTTTCTCATAACTTATCTTTTACTCTCTTTGCTTGCTTCATTTTATAATGTGATAGTATCAATAACTAAATAGAGCAGCAAAGTAAACATGCCTAAGAGATGAAGTATTCAGTCAAATGCAAAGCAGCAAAAAATGTAATAAACAGAAGCATTTGTAGTCCCATCATGCAGCAAGACTGGGAAGAATGAGCTTCAGTAGTGCCTTATGTGGATGCTAGATTCAGGTCTCTCAGGAGCATTACCATTGTGCAGACAGGTTGAGACCTGAGGGTTGTTATTCATACCCCTCAGCCCATCTGGCAAATGGCTGTGCCCAACTGCAAGATGCTCCTGCACTTGTTGAAAGTGTATGCTAGTGTGACAGAACACAAGTGCATGTAGGAGTGGGTGGCTGGGTCCTCCATCTGTTTATCTTAAGTATAGAGCCAGCTGATTGTGCCGTTCTACTCTATGCTTTGTATATCCATGAAGAAACATGGTTTCACTCAAAAGGTGTTATATAACGCCACTTAGAGGAATTTGCTCTTAGATCGTAAGAGTCTAGAAACAAAGTTTTCATTATCACAAATAAGGAATACCTGACCTACTGGAGAACCCTGTGTCTGAAAAATTGCTGGAAGGTATTGAAGAAAGAAGTGAAAAACCAACAGCAGCTATATAGCAATGAACTAGAAGCATTTTAGAATTGCTGACATCAGCTAACCATTAGGTGTCACTCTTACTGCTGTGCAGAGAGCTTTTTGAATGTCCCAGCCATGCCAAGCTGAGACAGAAAATTGATTCATAAAGCAGAAAGGAACCTCAAGCATCATCTAAGCCAAAACACTGCTAATACACTTATCACAATAATGATGATGTAATAACACAGTGTTACAAGACAGGTTAAACCTCACTGAAGATGGTATGTGAATGGCTGATACTTTTCATGTGTGATGGTTGTGAGTAGCTTGCAAGCTCATTTATAGGATCCAGAAGCTGAAACACTAGAAGTCCCCAAGCCTAAATCACAGGCGTGTCTCCACCCAGAACAAGGGCATATGTGAGCCTGCTCAGGTACTGCACCTCTGGCTACAGCAAGGTTACCAACTGTCAATACATTTATCAACAGACTAAAAAACAAAACTAAAAATGCCTGTCCATAAGGTCCATAAATAATTGAGCTGTCCAAAAATATGTCCACTAAATAACACTAAAAATACTAAGCAACTATGGCTTGATTGAAGATGCCTTGTCAGAGGCAAATGCTAAAGGACAGACAGACCAAAGCAGCACTACCTGGTGTCTGAGTGGGGGTGCAGCATGCTGCAGAAAGCATTTTCTCAGGGCTGTGCAGCCCTTAGTTTCCCCACACCCCAACTATGTGCTGCTGCTGTTGAGTCCTTCCCTATAATGCTGTTGCAGAGCAGCAGGAAGTAGTTCTTTTTTGAGGGGTTCTTGTCAGCATGAAGGGAACTGGGTCAAAGGGGCAAAGGCCAGAGGAAGGGTTAGAGGAAGCAGCACAGTACAGAATGCAGTCAGGGGCATCAGCGTATGGGGGTGAGTAGAGGACCTCTGGATGCAGCTTGGTGTAAAACCATTGATACAGTCAAGGAAGTCTGCCAACCCAAGATTTTTTTTGACTGATGATCTCTAGACTTTTTACTAGCAGCCACATTTTTTGGGGTGTGAACCCAGCCCTTGTGCAGAGCCTAACATAAAAGTTAAATTGAGTTTATGTAAAATATATGTCAGTAAAAAAAAAAAAAGATGCTCATAAAAATTGTATTAATCTTTAAAAAGCTTGCAAATTGTCAATTAAAAAATGTGCCTTGAGTTTGCAACCCTGGGCTGAGGGTTAACATGATACAAAGAGATGAGCAAAGGTGTCTACCTAATGCATGTCTTTACAAGAGGTGCTTTGTGTGTATGGGGTAGTTTACAGGTACACAGGGGATATCTACATGGGGTGTGAAATGTACCTACTTCCTGTAGTGTGTATGGAAGGAGAGCATAGGGATGGCAGCGTGTTGTTGCACATGCTTGTTCCTTATCCCAGGCTTTTCCTCCTTTTGCTTGTCGTTTTTTTTTTCCCTGTGGAAGATCAAACTCCATGTCCGCGGGGAGGGAGCTTAATGACTCAAATCCAATCTCCCAAATAGCTTATCAGCTGCGGACAGGCCTGTTTCTGACAGCTGACCTTTCCCACCACATGCCCCGAAAAATCCTAACACCGCAAACAATTAATACAATGCCCAAAACAGGGAGGAAAAGGAGAGTCCTGTAGAAGAGAGGGAAGGAGTGATACAAAGGGGACTGACAGATGGCTGCTCTGGGGGCTTCATTCCACCTTGTTCTTTTTACCCCACTAGTGCTCTCCATGGCCCAGCAGCAGCAAGGCTGGGTACAAAATAAGGGTCACAGGGGATAAGGAAAGAAAAGGGAAAGAGAGAGACTGGGGGAGAGGCTCACAACCTGTAAAATGCTTTCATGTCAATGCATATACACAAACCTCCAGCCTCTGCATTACACACAGCAGCTCTAAGAAGAAAAGATGCGTGTGCGAAAGAGCAAGCAAGCACGGAGCCAAGGAAACGTGCTTCATTTTCATAAATCTTCACTACCATTGTGAAAATGGTTGCCAGATGTGATTAGAAACGGGCATTTACTAAAAGACTTTGAATCGCTCTTTGCTTCCTGGCCCTTTATAGTTACAGGATCTATCAAACAAAAGGATACTTTCAAAAGGGTACAGACCCAAAGATTCATCTCTTAAGGGTATAATTTCAACTCAGAGCAGACACCTGAAGTTCCTTTGGGAATGATGAGTATTTCCAGCAGAAAGTAATAGTGAATCACATGATCCAGTGGACTAATCATAGAAACATAGAAAGTCAGGGTTGGAAGGGACCTCAGGAGCTTCCTCCAGTGCCAATGTGCAAAGCTGTTACACTAGAAAGTATACCAAAGTCACTAGCTTTATTAGCAGGACATAAAGTCCCTTCCAGTAGAGACC